>VDFB02075321.1:136104153-136195878 GCA_007258455.2 Sequoia sempervirens | reverse complement strand
CTGCACAGGTAATGAATCTGAAAAAATCAAAGGCATAGCAAGCCTACCAATGATAGCACATAGAAAGTTTAACCATGTAGTACCAAGGAAACATCGTCAATGATATTTATAACCTACAAAATAAAAACCTACAAGAACAACTCTCACCAAAAGTCTTCATAGCTCTCCCAAGTTCTCCACACCTGACAAAAGAAAAAGATTAAGAACCTCCATGTCATCACCCAAGAACATGATTGAAAAAACATGACCATAAGCTAGTGATCACTACATCTCCGACCAAACCTCAAACCAATGTAATGTGAAATCAAACATCCAAGAAGACAAGCAAGACCAAAGAGAGAAGCTCTACTCATCATGTACCTATAGAACATCCTCCTACATACACCTCTAAAAGCCAACTGTGTCAAGTATGATCTCCTTCAAAACCCCAAGATAAAAGATTTAACAACATCCAATCATTCAAAAACCAAGATCAAACATATCAAATATATCGTGTAATCGACATGGATGTAAGCCTCTCAAAGAGGATCAAACTACTCCATTTCCCATATCAAGAAATTAGCCCACTACCATCCCCTATGACCATCATAGATGAAAAATACAAACCCAAGGAGATAAACATGCTATCCATCTCTCACAACGAATCCTCCAAAACCATCTAAAAACAACTCAAGATCCATGTCAAAGAAAGAAAGCATAAAGCACATCTGAAAGATACAATGGGAAAATACCTTTGAAATTAAATTTCACTCTCGAGCAGACCAAGAGTGGGAAAAGAAAAATGCTCCTCCAAGATATACAAGCCATCATGACTAATCCAAGAACAATCTCCTCATAGGTCTCTATTGATCTCACGTTCAACCAAGGTATAGGCTTCTCAGACTTTCTGTTGAAATATCATAAGAAAAAACCATCAAATACAACCTCACCTCATTCTCCATGTATCCATGAGTACTGGCAACCAATCATCTCATGCTAAACTCCAAATGTATTACTGCATTATCATGAAGTATTAGGCAAACGATCAAAGCACCCAATACACAAAGGATTACCAGACCACTGCCAAAGCTCCAATCATTTGAATCAGGAACTTATCATGACATCATGACCTTACCATCCCCCTTGGGAGATACCATGCTCCAAGTGAACATACCATGGTCTCAAGTGCAATGCACAATGCCAAAAATCCAGTGTATAAGCAAGAGTATACCATGACATAAAGCAAACAAACTCAAAACCAACATCACCTGTCAAGCACCACCAACACCTCAGCCAAAGACTCCAAAAGTCCTCCATGGTATTAAGAGGTTGCATATCCTCAAATAGTGTCCATGCAAATGTGAAAGAACCCTTCTGCAACAACATGATCTAAGAGTCCTTCCTAGCAACATCTGCAAAACCAAAGAAGATTATTCACCATCAAACTTGTTGAATACACAGTCATTGCTAAAGCTCCCACTGAACCGTGAAACCCTATCTTTCCAAGCATATGACCAAACATTTGCTAATCTAAAAACCCTTTAGGTCCACTAATCAACATGTCCATCTAACAACAATACCAAGCAACACCAAGATCTCCAACCAAGCAGAAAACCCCATCACTATCAAAAGCTTACACGAAAAATGCGTATCAAGCTCTTCATGACATCGTTATACAACATGCTATAGGTCCCCATAATGGACTATTCAGGTACTCCACACCATCCATCCTCATATCTCAAAGTAGCTACACCAATG
The DNA here is from genome assembly GCA_007258455.2 of Sequoia sempervirens. Taxonomy (NCBI): domain Eukaryota; kingdom Viridiplantae; phylum Streptophyta; class Pinopsida; order Cupressales; family Cupressaceae; genus Sequoia; species Sequoia sempervirens. Next base: position 136,194,141 of record VDFB02075321.1, on the reverse strand, counting down.
CACAAGTGACCATAGACAATGCCAACTAACAAGTCTGCACAAACACAGATTCAAACCTTGTGGATATTGACAATCCACTTCTAAGTTGTCCCACTGCAAACATGTAGGTAAAGACAACCCACAACATTTCTCAACACGTAGATTCAATATTTCAATGAAACATGCAAACTCATTATTACATTAGTAATCATAAACTGAGATATCAATGAAGATAACCATGTAGACAACAAGACTCCAACACTAGATCAAGTCCAAATCCAATTTTCCAATCATGTTCACAACTTGAGCACCATAGACTAGAAATCCAACAAGCATTACCATATAAATGATGAGAGACTAATTAGATACCAAACATTTCTATGTAGAGAAAGAATCACACCTTCTCTCATCATGCACAAAGCATGCAAGTACAGTTGCAACTAACTCATCCAGTAGCACCCCGAGGAAGCAGGGGTCTAGAAAATAACTCTAAACAACAGATCCACAAAAAAAGTTTTCATGACCATGTAAAACCTACAAATTCATAAAATAAACATGCAAGTACAATACATCCTTAAAAAGAAATAGTAGTTCAGGAACCTTAGGCCAATTTCAAGCCAACTCCAAAACTGCCAATATGCACATGCATTTGAGAAAGATATAGGCTATTTTGGAAGCTTTCAAATTATCCAATGATTAAATCCATAGCCTTCATGCATTTGAGGTTGACAGAAAACAATGCCTTCCAACACCAGGAAACACCACCCAACATAAGCACTCTCTTCCATGGATGAAAACAACCCAAGCTTCTCCATATCACCAAGGAGCCTCTCACATAGACATCCATATGAAATATTTGTTGCAACACAACCATGAAGCAAAAAAATTACACCTCATACATTAAGGTTATACCGCTGCCAATTAGGAGACATTGATCAAAACAATTTAACATGACCAACTCCATTGTCTCCATCTCCACCATCCTTCAAGCTGCATGTTATCTCTGAATACCACAAGACTTCCACTCACCAAAGAATCAATTCATCAGCTGATTCCTCCAGATTTCCTCAAGCCTAACTTACTAAGAAATCTTCATAGGAGAAATTCCTAGAACCAACAACCAAAAGAAGGCTCTGATACCACTTGTTGGGAAAATTGGGTCATCTTAGAACGAAACATCTAAGAATGGTAGTGCCTTTAGTAACTTTTAATTTCATTAAATTCCCTCAAAGACATGCACAATTGTGCCACAAAGCGAAATCAGACATAGTTCATTTCCCACATTAATCCTCCTAAGACAAGCAGACGTAAATTTAGTTTCAACAACTTACATAAACAGATTCAACAAATAGAACCAATAAATATGAAAAATGGAACAAAAGACTAAAACACATAGATTTACATGGGGAAAACCCTTTTGGGTAAAAAACCCCACACTCCAAAAGCCCAAATCACCAATGTATTATTCATGCAACAAAATAGTTACAAATACAACTCAAGCACTAAGCCTTAATAGAGATTACATCATGTTTCATTATGGAGAAAAACTAGACAACATAATCCCCTATACGATCTTCACACTGTTACAATACCTTCTCACACTATATATTGTAGGTCCTCTCTCTCACGGACCTCTGATCAACCTCACAAGTGTTTACAATCCAAAACTCTATTACAACACTCTCTCACAACATACAGAGTAGATTCACATAGAGGAATATTTCACATTTGATCCACAGAGAAAGAGAGTGGATAAGTTACCACCTTCAGAATAGAATTTCCTTCTTTTTCTCCAACTCTCAGCTCTCTCTCTTGTTTTTCAGGCTCATGGCCTCGACCATATCTTATTTATCCTCATGGCCTCTACCCCTATATTTTTTCTTTCAAGATGACTTAAAACATATCAATTCAGTTTCTAGTCTTTTCAGAAGACCAACCATCAAATAGCAGTTACAATACATCTGTTCAACCATTCAAATGCCCACCACTCTACCGCAGCCAAGAGTCAAAACCCTCACGGTGTGGAAGTGACTACACCACACCACCATAGGCTCTACGCATGACTGTTGCGGGATGGTAGGTTACCTACCACCATACCACCAACCTGTAGCCCTCTTGAATGCACCCAACGGTACTATAGTAAAAGTAGAACCATAGGATACAAGCATTTCCTTGCGCTATTGCTAGATAGGTTGAATACACCTATGGTATAGTAGTATCACCGCACTACCGCTAGACAACCAAAGAACTTCTGTGGTATGGTAGTAACCATTGCACTACCGCTTGATAGATGAGAGGCTCCCATAGTATGGTGGTAACCCCTCTACCACACCCTAGTGTAAAGACACCCGTGGTATGGTGGTATACCGTGCTACTGCACCTCTCTCACAAGCATCCAGAGGTACAACGATTCAAGCATGAAATCGTTATACAATTTGGCTAGACTTCTTAGTGGTCACAACAACATTGCTCTCTTAGAGGTTTAGGCTAGCGGGATTGACACACACAATTCCAACAGAGGGTTTAAGGGTTAAGGGTAGATGGGAAAGAGATAGAGAGAGTGACTCTGAGAGAGAGACCTGATAGAGGGAGAGGGGGTAGGAGGGAGATGAGAGAGAGAGGGAGTGGGAGAGAGATAGAGGGTATATATGGTTAATGGTAGAGGGTAGAGGGTTTAAGGGTTTAGGGTTTAAGGTTAAGCGTAGAGGGAGAGATATAGAGGGAGGAGGAGAGAGAGAGATCCGAGGAGAGGGGGTTAGGAGAGGAAAGACGGAGAGAGAGAGCAGAGGGTGAGGTTTAAGGTTTTTAGGTTTAGGCTTGAGGGTAGAGGGAGATAGATAGGAGTGATTGAGTGAGAATTTGGGAGAGAGAGAGAGGGAGAGAGAGAGAGGGAAATAGATAATATTTAAATATTTTATATATTAGTAATATATATATATATATTTAAATATTTATACATTAACTAAAATATTGAAATAATATTTAAATATTATACATAATAATATAATATATTATATATTAAATACATAATTATGTAAGAGATTATCATAAATTGTATATTATATATTACATTATAAACTATATTGTGTATTATATATTAAATTATAAACTTTATTGCATTTTTTAAATCATACATTATAAATTGCATAACATTTTTTAAACTCATATCTAAAACATATAGGATATTCAATATGTCTGACACAAAATTTAATGCCTAGGGATTAGCCTTGGGTTTTCTTTGGAATTTGGTTCAAACCTTCCAATCCTAAGAAGTCAACACAAAAAACATGTTCAACAACTTACCTTGCTTTTCCAGACTTTGCCCATGTGGCTGATGACTTTTTTTTACCCAAAATTGATGAAACGAAAAGGATTTATAAAGAAGCTTCTCAACTTTCCACCAATATAAATTATACTTTACTTTGACTCTAATAAATAATTATTATTCATTTTCTATTAGAATTACGACTAAAGTCTTGATTGATAGGCTGATTTAAAAACATTTATAGCTTTCAAACTGTATAACATTTTTTGAATCCAAAACATATGTCACATTCTATGCTTTACATACTATAGGATTAAATTTTTTTTTGAATTTCATGAAGTTGTGACCAAGTTAAGGTGGTCAAACATATGATTTTTTATATTTTTTAAAAGTTGTAATAAAAAATTCATAATTAATTATTTACTTGGAAAAAAATTACAAAAAAAATGCATTACATCCGGACACGAGTACTCTACTTATATCTAAAATCTTATAAAAAAAATTATCATTTTATTATAGTTAGGGTTGTCAAACAAACACCTACTTATTTTCTCCCTTATATTTAAGTACTACTACATTGAAATTTCAACTTTTCACCAAATAGATTTAAAAAAATAAAAAATCTAGTAGTTTAGAAACTACATTCAATTTTCCACAAATTCTATTCTTACATATTTTTGAAATAATATAGATATCTTATTGAAATTTTTACGTCAAGTTGTCTAACTCTAATTTTTCTAAATTTTCATTGCCACTTAAGGGTCTATTTTTTTCATGATGATCCTGCACATAACCAGATGGATGTGAAGACAACATTTCTTCATGGAAATCTTGAAGAAAAAATTTATATGTCCCAGCCTGAGCACTTTGTGGTAAAAGGTAAAGAAAATATGGTTTGCAAGTTAAAGAAATCTCTATATGGTTTGAAACAGTCACCTAGAATGTGGTACCAGAAGTTTGAAATGTTTGTCTTGTCACTGGGATTTGTAAGATTGAAATTTGATCATTGTGTGTAATTCAAAACTAAAAAATGATCGGATTCTTATTATTGCACTCTATGTTTATGATATGTTGTTCATAGGGAATAGTAAGTCTATGATTTTTGATCTAAAATATCAGTTGTCTGCAAAGTTTGAAATGAAAGATCTTGGTGCAACTAGGTATATTCTGGGGATGGAAATAACCAGGGATAAAAAGAGTAGAAAAATTTGACTCAGCCAGAGTAAGTATATTAATATTGTTTTGGAGAGATATGGTATGACTGATTGCAAGTAGTTAGTTGTTCTAGTTTTGTAGGGAATGAAGTTATTTGTTGAAGATTGTCCAAAATATCCTACTGAAATGGAGGACATGACCAGAGTTCCTTATGCAAGTGCAGTTGGGAGTTTAATGTATGCAATGGTTTGTACAAGGCCAGACATTTCCCAAGCAGTGGGAGTTCTTAGTCGGTTTATGGTGAATCTAGGAAGGCCACATTGGGATGCTGTGAAAATAGTTTTTAGATATTTAAAAGGTACAACACAGTATGCTTTGTGTTATCATGGTAACTCGATTGGATCACAACGTTCTCTCAACATTTGAGGGTATGTGGATTCTTATTGGGTAGGGGACATTGATAGTTGAAGATCCACCAATGGATATATTTTCATGGTGAATGGTGGTGTAGTTAGTTGGATGAGTAAGCGACATGTTGTAGTCGCTCTATCCACGACTGAAGCTGAGTATATGGCAACAACACACACTTGCAAATAAGTTGTATGGCTTAGGCATTTGTGTTCTAATGTTGGGTTCAGTGCAAGGAAAATTTTGATTTGTTGTGATAGTCAGAGTGCTATTTGTTTGGCAAAAAACCAACTTTCCATGCTAGGATGAAACATATTGATGTGCAGTATCATTTAGTACGAGATATGGTGGAGGATGGAAAGGTCAGTTTAGAAAAGGTGGATACTCTAGAAAATGTTGCAGTTGCATTGACAAAGCTCGAGAGCACGAATAAGTATAGGTGGTGTGTTAGTTCGATGAGCCTTGGAGCCCATGACCTTCTTTAAGTTCAAGTTTGGGGGAAGCTAGTAAGTCTTCGTCAAGTGGGAGATTATTGGAAATTGTGCCTCAACTTGCTAGCTTGAACCTTTGTTAAAGACTTGGCAGTTTTCCCCTTTGTCGGTCTACATTGTCGGCCTATTGCCCAAATCTTGAACCTTGTAACCTATGCCGCGGAGTTCTAAAAGATGATAATTGGGTGACAATGGGTTGGTCATAGGATCATTGCAATCTATAACCTTGGAAATGTGTTGTGGTGTTCAGGAAATTCCTAACCTCTGACTGGGGGTTGTGAAGTTTGTGTTTTCTCTGATTGAGCAAAAAGTTGATGGTTTTGTGGGATCGGTCTGCATGGAAGGTGACGACAACATACGATGGTGACTTCGATGCTGATGGATGTGGGGACCACTTGGAGGTTGGGAGTTAAATATTTAAGTCTTTTTCGGGAGACTTGTTGCGAATATTGTAGATTCCCATCTTGATTCTTTGGACTTGCATAAGCGATGTACGTGTGTCTTGGTGGAGACCACAAGGAACAACCAAAACTTTGGTGCAATAGTCAAATGCGATGTATGAGTGAGTTGGTAACAAAATGACTAACTTTTGGATACCTAATTTATTCGTCTTTTTGTTTATAAACTAATGATTGTTAATATTCCACGTCAATGTGGGATAATGTCGATGATTGAGCTTCTTTGCAGTTAAGCGAACCAAATTAGTTTGAATAGTAGATTCCTAGAAATTGAAGGGTCGAAGGTTGTATAGCAGGAAAAATGGTTGACCAGTTGGGGTTGCATGTTGAGAGAGAAGGAAAAAGATTGGTCTTGATTAAGTGTACTGTATGTTAGAAGAACATTGTAACAGTGTTGTGATTGAATGTATAGTTGTGTGCTAGCAAAGAACAAATACTTGTGAAGAAAGGATTTGTAACTTTATTGTAATTTGTTTTTACTGGGAATAAAGTGGTCTTTATTTGGTGGTGGGTTTTTCTCCCAAAAGGGTTTTCCTACGTAAATTTGGTGTCCATTCTCTATTGATATTATTGTCTATTTTGCTCTTTACTTTTACGTGTGAATCTTAATGCTCTGTAATTTGGAAATAAAAGTACTCCTACATTGTTCCCCTATGAATTGACATTAGGAAAGAGATTTCCGCACTAGAGTCTTTCCTTACACCAAAATGGAAGCAAGTGTATGGACATCCATCAAATCATGGTGGAAGGGAGATTTTTGTAAGGATACAATAATTTTGTCAAATGTTGTGGCTATAACTGCCCAACTAGACATGTATCCAATATGTGGAAGCATAGACAAGGCATGTGTAACTACCTAGTTAAAAATGGAAGCATAGACAAGGGATGTCTAATTGCCTAGATAGAAATGGAATTAGACAATGCATGTGTAACTACCCAGTTAGAAATGGAAGAATAGACAAGGCACGTGAACCATTTGACAAAATACCTCAAAGATGTTATCTCATGGAATTCCATTATAGCAAATGAAATTTGCAGCTATAAAGCCAATTTCAACAACCTTTACTAGCATCCTCCCTGCCTATGCCAAAATGGGAGCTTTGGAACATAACATGGAAATCCATCAAAGCATAATGGAAAGAGAATTTTTGTCATATATTAGAGCTGGAAATGGCCTGGGTGTTTGAAAGAATTCCTTAAAGAGATGTCATCTCATGGAATTCCATGACTGTAGGATATGCACAAAATTGAATCATTAAAAAAGATATTGAAACTTTCAAGAAAATGCAATTAGCAGGTGGAAAGCCACATTTCATAACCTTTGCAATTATCCTCCCTACTTGTGCAAAAATAGGAGTAGGGTATGAAAATTCATCAAAGCATAGTGGAAGGGGGATTTTTGTAAGGATAAAATTTTGTCAAATGTTGTGGCTATAACTATCTGGTAGACATGTATGAAAAATGTGGAAGCATAGACAAGCCATGTGTAACTCCCTAGGTAGACATGGAAGCATAGACCAAAGTTTGAAAAATCAAACTCGGCGCAGACTGCTACCTAAAATAGGGGATTGCAAAAAAAAATGTAGTTTTACAAAAAAAAAAAAAAATTAATGAATTTAGAGAACATAAGAGCCTAATTTGATTATAAATTTTCATAATTCAAATATTTCAACCCTATTTTGACTTGCATACCTATTTTGGGAAAATAAGAGCAGAAAAATGAAAAAAATGAAAAAAATCATGTTTTAAAGCTAAGAAAGTAGCCTCTAGCCATGGTAAGAGTCTAGGCATGGGACACAGGAGTCTGAGCCCAGGACTTATGCGAGTCTCTTAGTCAGACTCAGGATTCCAAGCTCGAGAGTTGGCTTGCAAGTCCATGTTGAGTCGACTCGGCTAGGCTTAGGACTCGTGAGTCCGCTGAGTCTATGGCGAGTCCTAATGAGTTTTCCAACTATGGAATAGACAAGGCACATGAATTGTTTCACATAATGCATTAGAGATGTCATCTCATGGAACACCATTATGGCAAGACATTTAAAATATCTAAGCATAGAAAAAGTACATGAATTGTTTGATAGAATTCCACAAAGACATGTGTTCTCATGGAATGCCTTGATTGCAGGGTATGCACAAAATGGATTTGTTGAAAAGGATTTATAAGCTTTCAAGAAAATGTAATTGATAGGTGTAAATCAAGACTCCACGACCTTTGCCAATATCCTCCCTACCTATGCCACAATGGGAGGTTTGTAATAGGGTATGGGCATCCATCAAAGGATAAAGGATAAAGGAGCTTTGTCAGATGTAATATGAAATATACATATAATGAAATATACATGTATATTTTTTTAACCTAGTACTTCAATTATTTTGAAACATAGAGAGATACTATTAAAATGAATTTTCATAGAGAGATTATAATGTAAATTGTAATCATCATGTCCTATTCTCCATATTAAATATTTAGATATTAAAATTAGAGTTTCACATATACTTTCAATACATGTATGTACACAAGCAACAGACTTTAAATTCAACACTCTAATTTTGAAAATCATGTGTGCTCATTCATACATAACAAGGGGCTGCATATAGTGAGCCATTTATCACGAAAGCTTAGAATAATCCTTTCCTAATTTGTGTTAACTCTATTCACCATCTTGTCTCTCAACCGATGGGGGACACCCAATTCCTCTATACAAAGGAGGACATTCCATGGAAGATGGCGGTGATAGTTGGACAACCAATTAGATACCCATTTATGTGCATTATATACCAATTAGATACCGCATATATGCTACCAAATTTTAACCAAATGCATGTTATCAAATTTTTTAAAATTGACTTACACATTATGAAATTTTGATAAAGGGTGTTGAAATTATGTGCAAATGATTCATTATTTCTTCAATAATGTTGTACATGCAAATTGTATTAAAAATACAATTAACAACATTGAACATACTCTTTAAAACATCACTAAGAGAACTCTTATAGATAGGTTTATAAGGTTTCCTAGATGATTAAATTTAATCATGCAACTAAAGTAGTTCAAAATTAATAAGAAGTTCAATTACCCTTCAATCCTAATACATATGATTTTTCATCAATAAATATTAACTCTTATATCCTTACCTTAACCTTGAGCTTTCTCATAGAATACCTGGATATCACCTAGTGATTGTATAGACTCCATATCTACATAGGACCTCACACTAATACAAATATATAGAATGGTTCCTCCTACCCTCTATCAAAATCATCAAAGACCAAACCATTCAAGTATTATAAAATCCTACCAAATCATCAAAACTACCAAAAAAGGTGACTAGTTCTTTGGGAAAGCTAGCATAATCATCAAGATTTATAGCTATGCAGGTAATCTATACAATCTCCCTACATATCTAACAAGTAGAAGGTTTATCTTGTAATACTTAAAGAAAGTTTGACGTTATTTGTACTCAATTTTGCAATGAATAGGGAATGACGCCCTTTTATAAACTCTCATATATTAATAATGACATAGCCATACAAAAGAGACAATATATAAAAAAATATAGAAATCAAATTTAGAGAATTACAATTGGATATCATAAAAAGTAATGGAACTATGACCTAGACATTGTTTTCTTTAGTTGGCTTCAGCCATATAAAACATTTTATAATTAACTCACCGACTACTGCCTAGATTCAAAAAATGGATAGCAAGAAAAATTTAGGAATTTTCATTGTAGAGAACACAATATGGCAGCTTGATGGAAATAATAGAAGTTAGACACAAAGAAGAACAACTAAGAAATTACAGGTAAAGATCCCAAAGATTTCAAATGTCAATGTGGGCAATGATTGTAAAATTAACAACTAGATTTGTATGAATATTAAACTTTAGTAACATCATAAAATTATTTTTCTTTCATATGAATATAATTTTTGACTTACAGATAATATTAGATATGTTGAAAATAAATTAAAGGCTTCTAGAAAGCCCTAGTTGGCCATTCATATTAGACATGTTCCCATGAATGGATTTAAATTGATACATAGTTGTTTGTTTTATACATTTGATATAACTTAACTCTAGTACATCAAAAATAAAATAATTTTATGCATAGATCATGATTCACCATAATAGTTTTTCATATCCCTTAGTTCAACTAATTGGAAATTGACAAACATTTCAGTTATGTTTGTAACATTTAAAATAACATTATAACATTCCAAAGTCTTAAAAATGCTTCTAGTACACAACTAAACTTGAGTATGATGACACTATCTTATGTTTTCTCAATAAAATAATGTGTTCTTGCAATAGTATCTTGCATGCTACCAAACTCTGTGTTGTCAACCATGTCAACATTATGTTGATTGTAATGGGTGTGATCCTTGTCTCGTTCATTTTCCCTATCAAGATCATCAAACCAATTTTGACTTCTAAGATTGTGGTATTTGTGGAAACATAAGTGTTTTGTTGGAGATACTTGGCCTTCTCCTCACATTCATGCACTCAGTCAAGTCTTTTTTTCAGCCAAGAGTGTTACCAAATCCATCTTGTACAGGGTGAAATGGATGCACACTTGGATGGTCTAATTCGAGCTGTGATGAGACGTGTCTACTTTTGACCTTGTTTGATAAGTCCTTAAAAAATTTCTCAATGAAAGTGAAACATAGAAAAAGAGGGGAGTATATCACACAAATGAAGTTAATCAAATGGATACACCCCCAACTTTTTGTGCTTGATGTTTCACTCAATTATGATGGCTATAATGCATAAATAACAATAAAAAAAAAAAAACCTAGTTGTTATAACAATAAAAAAGGGAGGTTTTAAGATGCTGAAATGATGTGTACCTTTTTGAAAAAGTGTTGTTTCAGGCCTCACTGAGGACTCATTCACCTAGTGGTGAATGGGTCTCTGCTAGGCTTTTGGAAAAGTGATTTCTGGGTTCTGTTCTTCAATGTCTGCAGTCCCAAATCCTAGGTGTTCAGCACCCGAAAGTTGGAAATAAATTTTGTAGCTTAGTTTCCATGATCTTACAAGAAAGATGACAAATTTTACAACTTTGCAGCTTTGACAACTTTTGCAACTTTTGTTCTCCACTTTATCTTCAACCTAAAACCTACAATCACACATTAAGAGAGAAAAAAAATTTGTTGTTTGTTAGGGGATAGGGGTTTTCCTTGGTAAAACCCCATTTTGGTAATTAAACCTTATGATGAAACATGAAACAATGATACCTTGGATGATAAATCAACAATCTAGCATGAAGTGGCCATAAGGAATGTAGATCTTGATCTTGAAACTTGGTATGAAACAATGCTTGAATAGGATTTCCAATGCTACATATACATATTAGCTCAACAACATGCATGATGCCTTATGCCTTTGAAATGATGATATGATATTTGATTATTGCAATAAAACCTTGATAATACACCCTTGAATTCCTTCTTGAATGCTCTTTAATGCTCTATAATGCTTTTGTGAAAGTACTCTTATGATAACTTGAATTTTCTAGGTGATACTATTTGAGATTACCTTGTATCTATACTTATCTTAAGATTAAATCCTGAAATTCAAATAACACAACTTGACATCAGATCTAGAATTTGAAATTATTAGAATCCTGCCAAAAACACATCCTAAGGAAGGTGTCCTAAGTTAAGGAGGACCCATTTGCCATAGGGCGAATGGGTCCTAGAATACTCAACTAGGACATGCTTTGGGGATATGAAATGATATGTCCAAAGGGGGTCCTAGGACCTAGGAAGGACCCATTTTCTAGGTGACGAATGGGTCCTAGGTCACTAGCCTAGGACTCATACCTTGTCAAATTAAGTGTTGTTTAACATTATTAATAAGTGTCAAGTTTTATCCCTCAAAAAATGCAATAAATAAGGCTTGGATTTGAATTTAAGGGGTCAATTAAGCTCAATTAACTTTAATTAATTAATTAAAGCTATAGATTAGTGTGGAAGTGTAAAGAAACACTTTACAACACCCTAAATAAGGCACAATTAAGTCCATTTTATCATTAATTATTCATTCCCAAACTAAGTGTGAAAAAGGTTTTTTTTTTGACACTACAGAAAGTAAGTGTTGCCAAATCAGATGTGTGAGTCAAAATTCCTTGAAACATGTATGTTAGTTGCAACTTCATTTCTATTGCTGCATCTCCATCTCTATTTTCAGTAGTCTACAAACAAAAATAGAAATATTTTAAAAATTACTATTCAAGCTAGCATGAATTGGAATGAGAAAAATGTGGTTATAACGTCACCCGTGTAGGTACAAAATAATCCTCCAAGAGTTGGCAATTTTCATTGCCTCTAATCCCATAAAATTCATCAATTTCCTACATTGACATTGCAACACATTTAAAACACATTTTTTTTGCAAAGAATGATATACCAATAGAATAAAAGAATTATTTTTGTCAACTGCCAAATGATTAGAGACACTGGCGGTGCATCCATCTTCTATATAATCAATTGTATTAGCAATATTATCAAGGTCTACATGCAAGTTGTTAGATAGATGTCATCTCTGCCTCATCAAGTTCACTTTGATCACATGCTTGCACATGTATCCTTGTATTGAGAAGTTGCAAGAGCACATACATAGATCAAGTGAGGATCTATACATGTCACTTCGAAAACAAGGATTTCTTTCATTTGTCACCCATGTTATACGATCATCGACATTATTGAATGTAACATGGTCATCTAGAATTTGCAAGGCTCGAACCCAAGATGTGTTTTCAATCTTCTCAATATCAAAGTTCCTATAGAAACTATGTTTCAAGTGCTAACTTGCACCCACCAATAATAGACATAAACATGTGTTGTTAGTTGATGTACCAACCAATCAACATGACGATTTGCAACATGCTCGACTATTTTCAAGATTTTTCTCTTAGGTGTGAATGGTAGGACTCTATGGCACCATTTTTCTCTTTCCCTACATGCTTTAGTGAGTCATCTCTTCCTTACCAACTTTATAATTATAAAAGAAGTGTAAAATTAAATTCCTCGCAAAGGTAATAGTCTAGACTAGGAAAGAAGAAAGACATGTCATAAAACTAGGTGGAATAGTCAACAACATTTGAGAACAACCATGTTGTCAACAACAAATGACATCCTAGGACTATTAAAACAACATACGATAGTATTAACCTAAGAAATAATGGAACACAATAGACTTCAGTTACTTAGCCCATAAAGTTACCTTCCAAAATAATTCTTTACTTGCAAAAACTCTATCAAACATAAGCACAAGATATACAATGACTAATGGACTATAATCTTCTTAGGCTATCCTAATAACATCATGGCAGATATCACACCTTTAGAATATTTTTATGGTATCCATAGATCCATTATTGACACTAGGAAATTTATCAAGAGGGAGTTAAAGACTATAATTATGTGGATTTTATCATGCTAAGACAAAATATATTCATGCATCACTTCTACAGGTTTTATGCCTCTTATGAACATGAGTTATAATTCTTTCATATCAGCTAGTAAGAGACCAATGTTTCCATAAGATAACAATCAAGCTAGGTTATTATTACAATTAGGCTATATGCTCACTCAACTTCCTATGTATTATCATTATACCATCATAGAGAACAACAATAGGACAAAAGGATACTCTTGAGAAGTCATCAAAGCCATAAACATTTAGGATAGTTATGTTATTAAGGATACTATAAATCTTATAGGATGGTCATGTACCTAGACTATCATAAATGCCAGTATCAAGACTAAGATCATTTCATGTAAAAATCTACCATTTTTCTCTCATAGGATAGTAATCACCAATTGACTAGTCTCGTATCACCTAATAGGCTTTTCATGATAATTTAGTATCACTTAAAAATTCCTACCACACACATATAGAGGAGAGAGTCCCAAAATACATCTAGTATCACTAAGATAACATTGTCATAAAGTCAAAGTATTGTCATAAATAACAAATACAATTGTCCTTGTTTGATTTTATTGAGTGTGAAATTACAAACTAGCTTTTTTTTCGATGGTAAGGCCCTCATATTAGTAATGAAGGATGCCAAGGCATAGCATTATTCATGATTGTTATGTACCTTAGAGCATAGAATTGTAGCTCATTTTCTCATTGATTGCTATAAAACCACCTTAAATAATATTATAAGAAAGGAAGAAAGTTTGGTCGTTAGCAAATATCATAATACTACTATGGATAGGACTATCCTTCTAAGGACATCCCTAAGTCACATGGTACCATTGAAACCTATGAGGAAATCACGATAAAGTTTGGAAGACTTATAAATGAGGACAATTACATGAGTGATGACAATCATGGTATTAGAAAGACAATGAAGGGACTCCATTCAACAATTCTTAATGCCTTAGCCTTCTGCAAACTACACAATACATTATCCCAAGGATATTGTATAGCCATAATCATAATAGACACAACTACTCATATGGTCATCATTACTATCCTTAATCTTAGAAACATTATTATGGTATGTTGTGTTATGTGTCCTCTCAAGTCAAAAGTATCATGGAAACCAATAATTTATTCAAGAAATAAAAAAATTATTATGGAACTATTATAATGTCTTACCTTATTAAGGATCAATATCAATGATAATCATGGCACTTGGGACCTTGCTACCCTCAAGCTCTAACATTTATCTCTAGACATATTGATAATCATCATTACCTCAATGACTACCATAAATAAGAGAGGTATTATCATGATGAATTCCATGAACCTAGTGAGACATGGGACAATCGTCTCCATTAATAATCTCATACCATTGAAGCATTGTCATCAAGGTCTCAAGATTTTATTCCTAAAGACTATCATAAAGATGGGAGAACCTATTTAAATACAAAACCTTGTCAAACATATAAAGTTGTCATCAAGGAAGGAGATAGTCATTGCAACATAACACTTTTGTATAGTTATTACTTCACTTCAAAGTGTAATCATAAACAATTATCCTAAAAGGACTACTACAATATAGTCAACAATATTGTGATAGTAAAAATTGCCTATATGCCACAATGTTTTCATCAAGCCATGGGCACTATAATGTCCCATTATAATGATTAATTTAGGGTGATAATCATATATTAACTACCAAAGGACTATTAATACAACTGTTGTTGTAAAAAATTCATGGAAGAAATGCTATCATTGGACAATCTTGAGTAATCAAACCTTTATTGTCTACATAAAGAGACAATCTTTAGCATTCAAAGAGACTTCAAAAACTACACTAGATTCAAAATTAATCACATTTGTAATCAAAATCCTAACTAAATCATAATGATGATAATATTGTTCAATTTCTTTACCTATCAAAGGGTAAAGGAAAGGGGATTATTGTTAGATGTTATAGCTAAAACTACACTGCAAACATGTATGCAAAATGTGAAGTATTTACAAAGGACCTAAACTAGGCAATTGGCAAGCATAAAGCCAAATTCAGTAACCTTTGCCAACATCCTCTTTACATGTAAAACTGGCACTTTGGAACAGGTTATGGACACCCATCAAAACATAATGAAAGGGAGATTTTCATCAAATCTATAGTTGGAAATCCTTAATTTTAGGAAATAAAAGCATAATGAAAGCTTGATTATACCAATCCTTAATTTTACAAAATAGGTTGTTGCATGAATTTTAGGTCATCATCAGATGCCTCGGCTCCTGAGATCAATGAAGATAATGATGCTTTTCATCTTAAACTCCGTATGAGAAAGAGAACTTATTGAAATGATGGCAGAGAGCCAAGACAGTTATGAGACCACAGAAAGAATCTTGGAGTCATGCCTCAACTCTCTGAAATCCCGGCAAATGGAGAGCGGGAATGTAAAGGAAGATCAAGAGGAAAAGGTATGAAAACCTTCCCTGAGGAGCATATCTGAAACTTGTCGAAACCCACAGGTACTTATGGAATTATCTCATGTTGTTTAGTTTGAACAGATTTTAGTGTAGAAGCTTGAGCTTGTTTTACAGCTAACCAACATCCTCCTTGCCTGTGGTAAAACTGCCACTTTGGAACAGGGTATTCACACCCATCAAAGCATAATGAAAAGGGGATTTTCCTCAGATATGATAGTTGGAAATCCACATATATTCAAAGCGTTGAAGCATAGACTCTTGAGAAACAGGTAGAAAGATACAATAAAAGGAAGAAATAATAGCAGGTCACCCTTATATGTTGGTCAAAATACCATTGATTATGACTAAAATCAGCAACTTTTGCACTTGCCTCTCATGTGCAGGGAACAACCAAATTCGACCTCTTAGCAGGTTTAAAATGCCTCAGAGCAGCTTGGAAATCCTTTGGTAGACATATATTCAAAATGTTGAAAAAGCATAGACACTTGAGAAACAGTAAACTTGTGAGAAACAATGCGAATCTATGGTTTTTTCTTGAAAATCTTTAATTTGTGTTCTATTAGAGGAAAAATATGTAAACCCAGTAAACTGTTTTATAGAGTGCCTCAAAGAAATGTGATCTCAATAAAAAAAAATATCAGAAAATTAAAAGAAAAAAGTTTAGACAATTTTAAAACTGCAAATTAAAAGAAAAAATTGAAGACAATTTTAAAAATACATAATGGAGGAAAGGCGTAGGATCATACAAACCTTTTATCACTTCAAGTTCACAATAGAAAAAAATTGGTGTTCAGGGAACTCAATACAAACAACAATCTTCACAGTGTGGACAAACTTTTTGTATATTTTGGATGGACAAAAGAGCGCGTAGGAGTTTGACTATGCAAGGTTTCAATGGAAAAAATAGTGCCCAGATTTTGATGCGAGAAATAGGGGTACTTGGATGCAAACGGAACGACAGATAAATCCTCTGAACGGTGAGTACAAATGGAAACGGGAAACTCAAAAATAAAAACGACAAAAAGTGAGAACGGGATGTTGTTTGGTGTTGAGAAGGCCCCGTGGCTTAAACAACCACGTGTGATGTTTAAGCCGGCTGGGCTTAACCAACACACACTAAGCCATTTTTGTTCCCGTAGATACTCGCTGTTACAGTGAGTGCCTAGCAGTTCCAATAGTCTGCAATTGCAATTCCTGCGTATAAAAGAAATAAAAAATCAAATTCCAAAGTTGTTCCTGCATTGTTGTGGCAGTTAGGTGGATGTGACTTTTTTTCATAGAAGCATAAAGGATATACATCTTTTTATTGTTAGGAAAATGAAGGTATTTCAACCTTTGATTTTTTTGTAGCATTGATTTTTTAATTGTTGCTAATTTTCTCACATTGTCTTTTGAGTTACAACTTGCAGTTTCTTTTTCTAATGAAGAGTCAAGTTGGAAAGTTGATTTTACAGGTGGAGTTGTGCATGAAGGCATTTTTTGTTTCCGTGTTAAGTTTTTACAATTGATTTAAGAATTTCTAATTTGTGCATTATAAGCTCTATAAATATGAGATTTTGCGTGAGGAGTTGAGAGAGGAAAGACTGAATTCATAGAGGTTATACTGTTGAATTTTCTCTAGATGGAACAAGATGTAAATCTTCATGTAAAGGCTTAGAGCCTACAATTGTATTGTAACTATGTATTTGTGTTCATGTCTTTTGTTTTACATTTCATGTTTAATGATTCTGTTTATTGAATCTGTTTAATGCATGTTGTTGAAAGTGGTTGATCTTGTAAGATATTAAATTGCATAAACTTTCCTCTAAGGATTAATGGTGGGAAATAAACTAAGTTTTATTTTGCTTTATAGCATAGTAGTACGTGTTTTTTGAGGTTCTCTGAAGAAATGAATATTACTGAAGACATTTACTGATCTCAGATGTTTATTATGGGATGAATCAATTTCTCCTTCAATTGGTATCAAAGCTTTCTTCTAGGATTTTCTTTTTGCTTCCATGTGCAGGTTTGTGAGTTGCATGTACTTGCATGAACTCGCATGTTGCTTGAATGTGCTTGCATGTTGATGCATGTATGAATTCTCAATGTTTCTGGTTCTGGGTATTCCTTTTGTGAAGATTTCTTATTTTGACAAGCTTGAGAAAATTTGAAGGAATCAACTGAAGATTGATCCTTTGGTGAGTGAAGTTCTTGCTTTTTTCTTTTAGTTTCAGGAGACAACACACAGTTTGAAGGATGGTGAAGATAGAGAAAATGGAGTTAGTCATATTGAAATGATGTGATATGAAGTTCCTAGTTGACAATAGAATAATCCTGATGCATGGGGTATTTTTTTATGCTTTGTGGTTGTGTTGCATCAAATCTTTTTTTTTTGGTTTCTATGTGAGAGGCTCCTTGGTAATATGGAGAAGCTTGGGTTTTTTTCAGCTATGGAGTAATGTGCTTATGTTGGGTGCCTTTTCCTGGTATTCGAAGGCATTGTTTTTTGTTACCTCGATTGCATGTAGGCTATGGAGTTGATCATTGAATGATCTAGAAGTTTTTGTAATAGCCTATCTCCCTCAGATGCATGTGCATGTTGGTGGTTGTGGAGTTGGCCTGAAAGGGGCTTGAAATTCTTGAATTGATTTTTCTTTTTAGGAATGCTTTGTACTTGCATGGCTCAGATTTGTGTTCTTTGGATCTAAGGATTTTATAGATTCTCCTAAAAAAATATACAGTTATGCTCATCTATGATAATCCATTTTTCTAGTTTAATTGTTATGGTTCTTTTTTCAGACTTTTGAGTCTCCCAGATGTGAAGTGGGTGTGGATGTGCATGGGTTTTTTTCAAAACAATGGATTTTTAGGTTTTACACGGTAAAAAAAAAACTTGTAGTTTTATGGAGCTACGGTTAAGCTATTTTTTAGACCCTAGCTTTTGGGGTGTTACTAGATGAGATAGTTGTAGTTTTGCATGCATGCTTCGTGCATGGTGTGAGGACGTGCGATTCTTTCTCTGCATGAGAGTGTTGGTATGTGGTCAGTCACTCAACATTTCTGTGGTGATGCTTGGTGGATTCCTTGATTATGGTGCTCATTGTGGACATGATTGGAAAATCGGATCTAAGCTTGATTTGGTTTTGAGTCATGTTGTCTACATGATTATTCTCTTTGAGATCTTAGTTTTGCATTTTCCAGTGTAGTAGTGGGTTTGCATGTTTCATTGATTGGATCTACGAGTTATGCAATGTTGTGGGTTGTCTTTACCTACATAATTGCATAGATGACTCAGAAGTGGATTGTCTATATCCATGAGGTTTGATTCTGTGTTGATTAAAACTTGTTATCTGGCCTTTTTTGTGGTCACTTGTGCATTGGTGTGGTTGCTTTGAGATGAGAGGATGGATGATATGAGAGTACCTGGATAGTCGGTGTTGGGGTCCTATAAAATGGTGTATTTCCTTGATTTGGAGATCTTGGTTTCACTTGGTGTAATCAACAATACACTTGTATGTGTGTGGACCTAAACAATTTTCAGATTTGGGAGATGGTGTGTCATGTGCTTGGAAAACTTGGTACCACAGTTTAGTGGGAGTTTTATTAGTGACTATGTATTCATCACCATGTGGTGAATGATTTTCTTTAGTGGTGCAAATGTTTCAGAGGGACTCTTAGATCTTGTTGCTATAGAAGGGTTTCTTCATATTTGCATGTGAACACTATTTGAGGATGTGTAGCATCTTGGAGCCATGGAGGACTCTTGTGGTATTTGGGTTGAGGTGTTGGTGGTGCTTGGCAGGTGATGTTGGTTTAGAGTTTGTTTGTTTATTGTAATTATATACTCTTGATTGCGCATTAGAGTTTTGGAATGATGCATTGCTCTTGAGACCATGGTATGTTCACTTGGAGCATGGGATCTCCTAAGGGGGTTGGTAAGATTATGATGTCATGATAAGTTCCTGATTCAAATGATTGGAGCTTTGACAATTGTCTGGTGATTCTTTGTGTTTTGGGTGCACTCGTCATATGCTTGAGAACTTCATGATAGTACAGTGATGCATTTGAAGTTTAGCATGGGATGATTATTTAATGGTGCTCATGGATACATGGAGAATGAGGTGAGGCTATATGTCTCTTGAGATGAGAGAAGTGTTGAGATGGTTACTCTTGATGAGATTTCAATAGAAAGTATGAGGAGCCTACACCTTGGTTGGACGTGAGTTCAACAGAGACCTATGAGGAGATTTCTCTTGGAGGAGTCATGATGGCTTGCATATCTTGAAGGAGTGTTCTCATTCCCTACTCTTGGTCTTCTCGACGGCTTATCACTTGAGAGGTATTGTCATTGGCTCTCTCAGGTGCTTTATGTTTTCTTTCATAGACATGGATCTTGAGATGCTATTAGATGGTTCTAGAGGATTCATTGTGAGAGATGGATAGCATGGTTATCTCATTGGGTTTTCATTTTCATTTATGATATCATACGGGAAAGTAGTGGGCTCATTTCATGAGATAGGAAATGGAGTAGTTTGATCTTCTTTGAGAAGCTTACATTCATGTAGATACATGATGCATATGTTATGTTTAATCTCTTGAATTTGAACGGGTTTGGATGTTGCTATGGCTTTTATATTAGGGTTGTGAAGGAGATATTACTTGACACAGTTGGCATTTAGATGTGTATGTAGAAGGGCATGCTACATGTTTATGATTTGCAGATTTTTTCTCTTTAATCTAGTTCTTCTTCCTATATGTTCAAATTCATATGACTTTAGATGTAAGATTTCTATGTGGAGCTATGATGATCACTAGTTTGTGGTCATCTGTTGTCACTTGGGTGATGACACAGAGGTTCTTGTATCTTTTTCTTCTATCGGATATGGAGAACATGGGAGAGCTATGGAAGATTGTTTAGAGAGATGATTCTTGCAACAATTGGTTGCAAGATTTGCAAATCAATGTGGATAGTCCTTGGTACTACATGGATACACTTTATATGCGTTGTGATTGGTAGAAGCAATATTCCTTTGCTATTTTCATATTTGACATTACCCATGTAGTGGGAGTTCTTAGATGTGTTTGGTCTTCTTTGACTGGTTGACACATGGAGCTTGTATTTGCAGTTGATAGGTTGGCTATGTAGGTGGCATGAGTTTGCTGATGTGGATACCTTCTAGGTATTGGTGATTGGATGGATTAGCACTTGTTGTGTGTGCTATTTCCAGTCATGTGGGTTGGTCAATTGGATAGGAGTAGTTAGTTTCTTGGTTGTTGTTCTAATTGACATTCTATCTTGTTTTTTGGAGGATGACTTCACGGTTGTATTCGGGTTGGGGGATTTGAAGTTGATGTTGTTGATGCTTCTATATAGCTTGTGAGTATAGTGGAGTGGTGGTAGTAATATCTAGCCTTTTCTATCAGTTGGATCTGATGCTTGTGTTCTTTAGACTGGTGCATATACACCATGGCTCGTTCCTTTTGATGCAAAGAAAGGAAAAGATTCAACATAACTTGATTGGCCTAATCCACCACCCCGAAGAATTTCATTGAAACCAAAGCATAAGCCCTCATACACACCTTTGTCTCTATTCACCATTTGAACCATTGGACAATCAATAATGAGAAACAAATTTAGAAAGGGTGGAATAACATAAAACAATGGGACAACAAAAATTCAATGGCTTTTGATACCCTAGTTGACTCCATGCAACATTTCTCAATGTTGACACCTTAACTATGACTTGTACTCAACACGCAACTACCAATCACCATAATAAAGAATGGAAAACATATATGGAACCAATTGATATTATTTCAATATTAATCTAATCCAAGAACAAGATCCTTAAGGTCTCAAGACTCGAGTTGGAAGTATCACATTCTACCATCTATCATTGCTGCCCCAAAACATGTCTACTTAGCTAAACACTCACCCAACACAAGAGAAAGTTATTAAATTTCTATCAATGGTCTGTAAAAACCCCTTACAACATTCTTCATCACCAACAAAAGTCCTCACACAAGAATCAAACCACAAATCATAGATTCTTCCTTGCTACACTGCTTCATAGTTTGAAACATACAATTTTTAGACTTTCTATCCATCTACAGCAAATGCAAACCTCCAAACCAAAACCTACAAACTTGGAATATGGTAAAAGACATAAATACAAGTTTTCCCACCCATTTTGGTGGATTTTCACAATGGGAAAACCAAGCTACATCTTTTTCCCTCTTCTTAGGTTACCCTAAGTAGGGTTTTGACTTTTTTTAGAAAAACTTCAATATATTTCAAAATACCTAATGAAATTTAGTGCCACAAAGACTAAAATGGAGAATATTCACACTACTATCCTTTCTAGTTGAATTCAAATCATAACAAGGGCTGTACAAGTCGTACAAAGAGACAAAAATGTCTACAACGTTGGAAAATCACACTAAAAACTTGCTTAGATTCATCAATCTTCAAAAAAAACAACCACATTGTGTTCTATTCGACCATAGATGATGTATTCATGAATCACCAACTAGTTTGTAAGATTTTTTCTTTCTTGTTTGTAACATTCCAATGATTTCTTAATTTTTTGACACTTTCTAAAAGTTGCATGATAGTTTTTTTGCACATTTGGCAACTTTTTGCAACTTCAACTCAACGACCCTCTAAGCACTCCAAGGTGGATTACATGATTAGAAATGGTCATAAATGACCTTAGGAAGCTCTTCAACACTCCTAAACACTCCAAACAACCTAAAACAAAAATTACACAAAATATACAATATAAGGTCCTAGTGACCCTACACCATCACCCCAGGGAAAGAAACTCAAGTCCCACTTGAGTGTAGGTTTGCAACTGCATATCCATGTTTGATGATATTAGATTTAGGAATCCAAGTAGCATATTCCATAGGAAGACCCCTCCATTTGACCAAGTATTGCAAATAGGTGGCGTTTCTTGTCTTCTAGAGCTCCTTTGTATCCAATATGCACTCCAACTCTAAAGGTTGGTTGGGAGGAAGGTCTTAGATCTATTCTTCATCTTCAAATGCTTGAGAACTTTATTCATTACCTAAAACAACATATCCTTTGAAAGGGTATAGGTTAGATACATTAAAAATAGGCGTGATTCCAATTCCACTTGGTAGTTCAATCTCATAAGCATTGGGACCAAACTTGTGAACAACCCTACAAGGACCAATCTTCTTCATTTATAGCTTGGAATACTATCCCTTAGGAAATATCTTCTTCCTTAGATGAGCTAGAACTAAATATCCAACTATGAAAGTGAGTTCTCTCCTCTTTATATCAACTTGTTGTTTGTATTTGTCCACACTTCTTTGCAAACGATCCTTGACCTGTTGGTGAATCTCCTTCATAAGCACAACAAATTGCTCACCCTCAACACTCATCCTCTCCATTCTACTAATATCCTTTAACTCAAAGAATCCTCTAGGCTGCAACCCATAAACAACTTCAAAAGGACTCTTTCCCACACTCCTATTCATTGAATCATTATAGGAAAATTTTGCCTGAGGAAAGATCAGATCCCACTGAGTAGAATGCTCTTTTGTTAGAAATCTTAAGAGGTTACCAAGGCTTCTATTTACCACTTTGGTCTACCCATTAGTTTGAGGGTGATAGGTAGAGCTAAAACTAAGATTAGTACCAAGTTTCTTCCATAAAGTTCTCCAAAATTTCCCAACAAACTTACTATCTCTATCTGAAACAATACTCAAAGGTAAACCATGAATTCTTACCACTTTCTTGAAGAAAAAATCAGCAATGTATGATGCATCATTAGTGCTCTTGCACGGAATGAAATGTGCCATCTTGGAGAACCTATCCACTACAACATAAGTAGAATCAAAACCTCTAGGTGTTTTTGGTAAAACCATTACAAAATTCATACTTATAGACTCCCAAGGCCTATTTGGAATAGGAAGAGGCTGATATAAGCCTGCATTTGTACTACTTCCCTTGGAATTTTAACAAATAACACATTTCTCAACAAACCTTCTTACATCACTTTGCATTTTAGGCCAAAAATAGTGCCTCCTCAGCTGCTCCAAGATCTTATCAAGACCAAAATGACCTAGAAGGCTTCCACTATGCTTTTCTTGTATCAAATTGTCCCTCATAGAACATTTAGGCACACAAAGTTGAGCCTCTTTAAATAAAAAACCCTCTTGAATCATAAAATTAGAACTTTCGTTATTTAGAACACCATTATATTGGTTGCAAGATGCATAAATCTCCTTGAAATCAACATCATCTACATACATACTGTACACATGGAAAAAGTAGTCGTTTTACTTTTTCTCTTGTTTAGGGCCTCCTTGTGCTTTTGGCTTGATTTTTCCTTGATTTAATGTTGTAATGTGGTCCACACATTCACATTAGGTCTTGAGTCCTTGTGAATCATTAAGAACTTTATGCTACTTGCAAAAATGTTGTGAAGTGTTGTAACACATTTTCACAATTTTCTAATATCTTTTTAATATAATTCACTTAAATAATCCCTTTTTATCACTTACCAAGTCTTATTTCAAAGTATTGTAAAGTGTTGTAACAAAATTTCACACTCTTCTAGATTTTCATCAATAATTCAACCCTTTCTTATGTTTAAATGACCCTTTTATACACTTACTGGCCTTAAGTGTATTTTTGAGAATAATCCTATTAAAAAAAATTCAATACTCTTTAATTCCTGACACCCACTTAAATTGGTTAAGTGGGACTAAGTCACCAATAGGGGAAACTTAGTCCTACTTGGCTTAAAAATGAAGATTATTTCAAAATTCTAGCGGGATATTATTCTCTTAACCTTGAGGTCGGCTTGTGATGAGGTATTTTTGGGAAATTTTGTATAATCATATATAAATATAGGGTTTTATCTCTCATTTTAACCCCCATACATTCATTCAATCATTCATCTTTGAAGCAATCAATCAATTTCATTCACTCAAGCACTCAAGCAATCATTCAAGCATCTTGGAGCAGCCATTAGCATATCTTCAAATTTCTACATCAAGGGTTTGGTGAGTTGTGACATTGCATGTTGTTTATTCATCATTCTTTTTCCATTTCATTTCATTTTCAAGGGTTTGATTATCAAATCGGGGTTTGACCAAGGAAAACTCCTATTCTCTAATCCTTAACCATTTTCCCCCTCTTTGCATGTGTGTTTTGTAGGTCTTGTATGCATATTTGTCAAAGGGAAAGGTGTTAAAAGGTGTCATAAATTCATCAAAGACATTCAAAGTCAACAAAACCCTAAGAGAAGCCTGGAGATCACCTACAAACTTATTTATGTAGATTCAGATCTGACAATCTATTAGGAACAACAATGCAGGTTGAAGACTTCAGATTCTTGTCCTGAATTTCCTGAGATTCCTAGGTGGACTAAGTTGCCATCTATGGCGAATTAGTCCCATTGCAAGGATTGAAAAGTGATTTTTGTAGATTCGGGCATCCAATTTCCCGAAACCTGTTTTGACATAAATTCCCTGAAACAAGACTAAGTCACCCAACTTGGCATAAGTGTCCTAGTTGTCTTCAACAATAAATTCTGGAAGATTCCAGAGCTCCTCTGTGTCACATTCTAGTTTCCAGGTGCACCTCTTCAATCTCTTTCATTTCTATTATTGTTTGTTTGCATTCTTAGGTCATTTTTGCATTCATCATTGTGTTTTCAAACAACTTGCATTTTCTTAGTTTTCATTCAATAATTGATCTATTTCATTAGTTTTTTGCATTTAGGACATTGCATTTAGGCATATTTCATCCATATTTACATTAATCTTGAGTGTAGAAATTACTCATTTTGGCCTACCTCTCTCCTTTTAGGTGAAAAGCCCTAGAAGTGTTAGGGGGTCTTGTGGAGCCAAAATCTTTTTCCACACATACCTTTTAGTGCTTCAACACCTACACTTCACAATTGGATTTCTTGCACCATGAGTGTCTTCCTACTCAATGCATCCACTACTTTGTTTGACCGCCCCTTCTTATGTTTGATGGTAAAGGTGTAACCTTGCAAATATTCTACCCATTTGACATGCCTATGACTGAGTTTTTCTTGACTATTCAAAAATTGGAGAGAATGATTATCAGTAAATACTATGAACTCCTTTGGAAGTAGGTAGTTCCTCCATTTTTTCAAGGATTGAACTAAGGCATACATTTCTAGGTCATATGAAGAGTATTTCTTCTTAGCTTCATTGAGATTTCACTAAAGAAAGCCATGAGTCTACCCTATTGACTTAATAGTGCCCCTATGGCATAATCACTTGCATCACATTCAATAGTAAACACTTTATTGAAATCAGGTAAAGCTAGTACGGGCTGTTCTGGTACCCTTTTTTTCAAGTATTCAAAACTCTTTTCAGCTTCACTATTCCAACCAAACTTCTTTCTGTTTTCTCCCTTTATAGTATCAAGAATTGGAGCACAAATATGCATGAAACCTTTAATAAATTTTCTATTAAAAGTGGCCAAACCATGGAAGCTCCTTACCTCAGCAACTGATTTGGGTGTAGGCCAAATTAGAATAGCTTCAACCTTGCTGGGATCCATTTTTAGGGTGCTATTTGTAACCACAAAACCAAGAAGTATACCAACTTTGTTTTCATAAACTCACATTTCTTAAAATTGATCATTAGTTTATCTTCATGTAATCTTCTCAAAACCCAATCCAAATGGTGCAAATGCTCTTCCTCAGTTTTACTAAAAACAAGAATGTCATCAAGGTAAACCACAACAAACTTACCAATGAAAGGTTTGAGGACATCATTCATCAATCTCATAAAAGTGTTGGGTGCATTTGAGTGACCAAAAGGCATTACAAGCCACTCATAAATCTCTTCATTTTTCTTAATTTTTTTCTTCCATTCATCCCCTGGTCTGATCCTAATTTGGTGATACCCACTTTTGAGGTCTATTTTTGAAAAGTAGCATGCTCCACGTAGACAATCCATCAAATCTTCCATGCGTGGAATGGGGAACCTATATTTGATTGTAATCTTATTGATGGCCCTGGAATCAGGGCACATCCTCCATTCACCTCCCTTCTTTGGTGCTAGGACAGTAGGAACCAAACAAGGACTAAGGATTTCTTTGAATAGCCCCTTATCAAGCAACTCTTGAACTTGTCTCTTAATCTCTTCATTCTACTGTGGTGTCATCTTATATGCTGCCTTATTAGGTAAGCTATCCCCTAGTATGAAATCAATGTGGTGGATAATATCACTCATAGGAGGCAAAGTACTTGGAAGTTCATCCACTACTATATCATCATACCTCTTCAACAAGTTTTGAATTTCCAAAGTCAACTCTTCTTTCTTTTTTTCTGTCCCAATAGACCTAGGCTTGACTATAATGACAAAACCCATTTTCTCCTCTTCTACAGTCTTTATGAATTCCTTTTCTCCTACCAACATCACATTGGACTCTACTTGCGGTGTTTTGTCTTCATCTTTCAATGGTGTTAGAGTGTATGAGGCTCCATCTTTCTCTATCACATATGTATTCTTTCTTCCATCATGCTTGACCTTTCTATCATACTGCCATGGCCTTCCAAGAAGCAAATGACAACCATCCATAAGGATGATGTCACACAAAACCTTGTCCTTATAACCCCCTATATGGAATTCTACCTAGGTTTTTTCATTCACTAATACTTTCTGCCCTTTGTTCAACCAAGAAACCTTGTATGGAGTGGCATGAGGCAACCTTTGTAGCTTTAACTTCTCTACCATTTCAACAGAAACCAAATTATCAGTACTTCCAGAATTAACAACTCTACAAAATTTACCTTGAATTTTGCATGTAGTCCTGAAAAATGACATTCTTTGCGGTGGTTCTTTCTCCATGGGCACCTTAATCAAGGTTCTTCTCATCAATAGGGACTCTCCCACTTTTGGTTCTACATTTTGTGATGGTGAATTGAAACTTTCAACATCATCTCCACCTTGTACAATCTGATTTCTTCTCTCACTTTAATAAGAAGTAGATGGCTACTCCTCAGTGCATTTCCATGGTTGGTGGCCTACAAATTTATTGCATTTGTAACACTTCCCAGTGAATCCACTTGATCCTCCTCTATTACTAAATCTTCCTCTAGAACTTGGTCTTCTCCCTCTAAAGCTGCCCCTTGAATTTGATGTTTGTTCTTGTGAGTTACTTGTCTCTCCTTGAGACCTATGGGACCGTCCTCTTCTAGAAAAGTACCTCTTCCTCTGAAATTTTTCCTTCCCCTACCTCTACTTTGATTTTCTTTTCTCCTTTTCAATGTTTCTTCAACCCTTACGACCAACTAATAACACTCTTCTACTATGCTTAGACTTGTGAGACTAAGTTCATCTTGCAAGATATACTTTGGCCCATTCAAGTACCTTGCAACTTTGTCAGCATCTTCTTCCATGTGGCTTGATCTTAGGCTCAGTTTATAAAACTCTTATGTATAAGACTTCACATCCATGTCCTTTTGCTTCAAATTTTGCAACCTCCTTTTTGACTGGATGGCATAATCACTAGGTAGAAATTTACCCTTTAGTTTTGCAACCATTCTATCCCAAGATATGATCTATGCTTTACCTTTCTTTTTCCTCTCTTCTTACACATAGTCCCACTAAAGAATTGCATGCCCTTTTAGCTTTGTTCTTGCTAATTTCACTTGCTGCCCCTCAGGCATCTCTTCAAGCTCAAAATACTTGTCTAGTTCTCATATCCAACCTATGAGTTCTTCTCCATTCAGACTCCCTAAATATACTGGAAGCTCTATTTTCATCTTGGAACCATTTTTCTTAACTGCATTTAGAAATCTCACCAACCTCTTCTCTTCATCATCTACTTCCTCTTCTTCTTCACCCACTTTATTTTCTTCTTAGTCACTCAAATGTCCTATGACCACTCCTCTTTTCTTGTTGGTATCAACTTATGTGAGTCTTGCATCAAGGCTTTCCTTTATGGCTCTCAATTTTGGGGCAAGAGAGTCTCTCACCTCTTTGATTATTATTTCCATGTTCAACTTAGGGGCCATTTTGTCTTGACTTTAATCAACTTACTTACACTCCCTTACCGACCTTCCTTGCTCTGATACCAATTTGATGCAGAGGAAGGACAAGATTCAACAGAACTTGGTTGGCCTAATCCTCCACCCTGAAGAATTTCATTGAAACCAAAGCATAAGTCCTCATACACACCATTGTTTCTATTGACCATTTGAACCATTGGACAATCAGTAATGAGAAACACATTTAGAAGGGGTGAAATAACATAAGAAAGTGGGACAACAAAATTTCAATGGCTTTTGACACCCTAGTTGACTCCATGTAACATTTCTCAATGTTGGCACCTTAACTATGGCTTGTACTCAACATGCAACTACCAATCACCATAATAAAGAAGGGACAACATATACAGAACCAATTGAGATTGTTTCAAGCTTAATATAATCCAAGAATAGGATCCTTAAAGTCTCAAGACTCAGGCTTGGAAGTATCACATTCTACTATCTATCATTGCTGCCCCAAAACATGTCTACTTAGCTAAACACTCACCAACACAAGAGAAATTTATAAACTTTCTATCGATGGTCTATAAAAACCCCTTATAGCATTTTTCATCACCAATAAAATTCCTCACACAAGAATCAAATCACAAATCATAGATTCTTCCTTGCTACACTACTTCACAATTTGAAACATACAATTTTTAGACTTTCTATCCATCTACAGTACGTGCAAACCTCCAAACCAAAACTTGAAAACTTGGCATATTGTAAAAGACATAAATATAGGTTTTCCCACCCATTTTGGTGGATTTTTCTCTACAGGAAAACCAAGCTAGATCTTTCTTCTTCTTCTTGGGTTACCTTAAGTAGTGTTTTGATTGTTTTAAAAAAAACTTCAATATCTTTCAAAATACCTAATGAAATTCAGTGCCAAAAAGACTAAAATGGAGAATATTCACACTACTATCCTATCCAGTCGAAGTTAGATCAGAACAAGGGCCGTACAGGCCATACGAAGAGACAAAAATGTCTATAGCATTGGAAAATCACACTAAAAACTTGCTTAGATTCATCAATCTTAAAAAAAAACAACCACATTTCCTTCTATTCAACCATAGATGATGTACTCATGCATCACCAACCAGTTTATAATGTTTTTTCTTTCTTGTTTGTAACATTCCAATGATTTCTTAATTTTTTGACACTTTCTAAAAGTTGCATGACAATTTTTTTGCACATTTGACAACTTTTTGCAACTTCAACTCAACGACACTCTAAGCACTCCAAGGTGGATTAAATGATTACAATGGTCATAAATTACCTTAGGAAACTCTTAAACACTCCTAAACACTCCAAACAACCTAAAACCAAAATTACACAAAATATGCAAAATAAGGTCCTGGTGACCCTACACCACCTTTGCTTTGGAGGATGGCAGGAACTGTTGCCTCAAATGGTGGACATCTTGGATGTCATTGTAGGTTTCTTGGTTGGAGCACGAAAGCATGTTTCGAGATTGTTGTGATTACATGTATGGCTGTGATGATGTGTTTTCATCAGTTGAATCTTAGTAGTTAAATCCTATTACTTTCATGGGCTCTTCAAAGGTGTTCAACAAGTAGGAGAATGTTAAGAAAATGAAGATGTCTCAACCTTTGATTTTTCCATAGCATTGATTTTTTAATTGTTGCTAATTTTCTCACACTATCTTTTGAGTTACAACTTACAGTTTCTTTTTCTAATGAGAAGTCAAGTTGGAAAGTTGCTTTTACAAGTAGAGTTGTGCATGAAGGCATTTTCTATTTTCATGTTGAGTTTTGACAATTGATTTAGAAATGTCTAATCTGTGCATTATAAGCTCTATAGATATGAGATTTTTCTTGAGGAGTTGATAGAGGAGAGACTGAAATCACAGGAGTTATTCTACTGAATTTTCTCCAAATGGAACAAGATGTAAATCTCCATGTAAAGGATTAGAGCCTGTAATTGTATTGTGACTATGTATTTTGTTGTTGAATAATACAATGGATCTATGCTTTTGGAGGGTGGGGTTTTTTACTCGAAAGGTTTTTCCCCACGTAAATCTTTGTGTTCATGTTTTCTTTTCTATCTTTCATGTTTAGTGATTCTGTTTATTGAATCTGTTTAATGCATGTTGTTGAAATTGGTTGATCTTGTAAGATCTCAAATTGCACGAACTTTCCTCTAAGGATTAATGGTGGGAAAGAAACTATGTCTAATTCTTCTTTATGGCATAGTAGTACGTGCTTTTTAAGGTTCTTTAATGAAATGAATGTTACCAAAGACACTTACTGATCTTAGATGTTCATTCTGGGATGAATCAATTTCCCCTTCATTTATCAGATGCAGTTAAAATGGCTTTCAAAATGTGGAAGCATAGCCAAGGATCATAAGTCATTTGATAAAATGCCTCACATAAATGTGTTTCATGGAATGCGGTGATTGTAGGATATCCACAAAATGGATTGTTGAAAGGTCTTTAGAAACGTTCATTCAAGCATATGTAATTTGCAGGTGTGAAGATAGTCTCTGCAACCTTTACCGACATCCTCTCAGCCTATGCAAAATGAGAGCTTTGGAGCAGCATATGGGCATTCATCAAACCATAAAGGATAGAGGAATTTTTTCAAATGTTGTAGTTGCTACTGCTCTCTAGTAGACATGTATGCAAAAAGTGAAAGCATAGACAAAGCACATGAACTATTTTCCTATATTCCTCAAAGAAATGTCACCTCGTGGAATGCTATGACTGCAGGATAGGAACAAAATGGTTTGTTGACAAGGCTATAAAAGAAAATTAAATTGGCAGGTGTGAAGCTAGTCTCTGCAACCTTCCCTAGCATCCTCTTGGAATCGATAGCCATTTTGAGAAGAAATAAAATCAATTTTGAATTATACAATGAGTATGTCTATACCCCTTGCACCTTATTATCTCCTTCTCTTACAAAACAATTACTAATTAAATCTATGTTATCCTTGCTACAATATTAGATATTGGAGTGAAAATATATTTCTTGGATGAGGAAAAATTACATTATTTTTCTCAGCCTACCATATTGGGATTTCAATTTTTTGTGTGAATGAATATTTTATCTCTCTATGTATGTGTTTTTCTATTAAAGTCTTCATATTATTTTTCAAGTTTAGCAAGAAGCAAATATGGACATGTTTTTTATTAAACAAATGTATCCAATAGATTTTTATTCACAACTTTAAATCAAAAAATGAAATTCATTTTCCCTAAAGAATAATTTGAAAGAAAAATAAGAACCATGTTGTATTTGTAAATAGCCTCTAATATTTATTTTCCAAGAAAGAATACCATGAGAGGCTAAAGAATTCACCTCCAAATATCTTATACAAAATACAAGCACCTTAAAAGAGTCATAAATTAAAAGATAAAACCCAAATTCTAGCAGAAGAAAGTATACAAACTTTCTTTTTATTCTTATATGATTTTTCAAGTTCATTGTGTGTTAACAACCAAATGACATCATAACTCTATATTTCATATAGGTGGAATATGTTATGACATACTCATGGAGATGTAGAGTAGCCAAGTGAGAGGCATTGAACTTTATCCAAATATTTAGACAAGATACAAATGGTTGGATGTTGTTGGAGCGAATCTATAAGTAAGCCCTAAAGACTTTTCTGAAATAGAAAGACAATTCAATTAAAGTATCAAATCTTAATGGTTTTGACAATTCTTTTTTTTAGGGTGTGAAGTGAATGGAGCAAAACAATTTTAGAACTAGCAATAGAAGTTTTCAATATTTTGCAATCTCACCAGAAAAATGAACTCAAATAATTGGCCAAGTAATACAACTATATCTAGATTCTTTGTGATAGTTAATATCACATTTTATATTAATTTTACATAAGAATTAATTCAATAATATTTTTAAGAAGATTGGAAAGGAATACAATCAAAGTTACAATAAAATAATTCAATCTATCATTCATGATATACATGCTCATTGATTTAGCCTCAAAATATTGAGTCAAATTTAAAAAAATTGAAAACTTATGGTTGTTTATCCTTTAAATTGAGCTATATATTTGTTGTGATACAAATGTTTAGATGGTGGGATGAGGTTGTTGGCCCCACCATTGTTGTTGAACCAAAAGGTCAACTTGTTAATGCTCGATACAATTGTCAGAGTTAACGGATCCATGGGAGGTGATTAGTCCATGTCAGAATCTCAAGGGGAGCATTGACCATCTACCAACAATCTCCCCCTTAGTGTTACCCGAGGGGATTCAAACTTGACACCTTTGAATTTGATACCATTTTTTGGCCCCATGGTTGTCGTTGCACCAAAAGGTCAACCTGTTAATGCTCAATACAACCACTAGAGTTAACATATTCACGAGATGCGGCTAGTCCATGTCATAAATCCCAAGGGGAGCGCTGACCATCTACCAACAGAGGTGATTGTGAATAAACTAAGTTTCTTTAATCATATATGTGAAATGTTATTTTAATTATACATGTAGATTATGAGTCTCAACTTATAGCAACAAGATTATGCTATGCCAAATTGGGTACACTCATTACTATTTTTTATGATATTTTTGATACTTATGGAACAATTGATGAGCTCATACCCTTTAGGGAGGCTTTGATTAAGTAATTTATTAACCATAGAGTTTATTATTATCATAACCTAATTTCAAAATGAACATTACATTTTTAAATCACAATAATGTACAATGTATTATCTTTTTATTTTGATTTTATTTGGTATATAAGTTATTTATTTTGACTTCAATATGCAATTGTGATATGTTAATGATGGATCAACTTCCAAACTATGTGCAAATTAGTCTTTAGTTTGTCCATAAAACATATATATGGATATACCTATTGAATTTGAAAGGATACATGGTCCTAGTGTGTAACAATGGATGAAAGATAATTTAAGCCATGGGTTGTCATGTAGTACCAAGTTGATGCTTATAAATCTATACATATTAATTTTATGCATTTATGATTTTTAAAATTTTATTTAACACTATTAGTTTTAAGTTTCATTTCATGTCTCTTTTTGTAATGGAAGGCACTAATTTGGGTAGAATTCTAAGATGTTGAATAGATTACAATGACTATCATCCAACTCTATGAAAATATTTAATGAATTCCTTGATATCTTCTAGTGTTCATGTGGCTACATTATTTCCATTGATTTTAATTGATACCTATCTCCTAGATGATATTTTGAAGAAAGTTAATAAGTTTGAAAGTAGTGTAGCCTTGGTTTGTCAATTAATTTCTGACTCCAAAGGTTTAGGTATCTATCTACCATTTTTCATAGTATAAATATGGATTTATTAATATTATAAATTGTATGTTTAATAAAATTTCTTAACACAATTTTTCTTATTCTTGTTGTTAAATCATATGAAATAACATTGAGATATTGCTCAATTGATATAATGTTATGTGAGAGACAACCCTAGAATAACTAGGAAGGAGGCTCTAGATCATACGAGGATGCTTATTGAGCTAAACACATTAGAATTGAACAAGGAGGCTTTAGGGTGAAATGATAACTTTGAACTAGGGATAGAATATATGCGAGTGTGAATAAAGGGGTGGTAATGATGAGTAGATGATGAATGCCATGTATAATGATGAAAATAGGAGTGAAATGAGAGTTAATAGGAATCTAGCCATGAACCAAGCTTAAAATAAGATAATGCCACATGTAATTAAGGCATTCCCATCCAAGTGGGTACACAACTAAATGGGAAATATAATGAACATGCTAATATTTGAATAAATGTCCCAATCATGAAAATACAAACATCTCCTTTTGGTATAAATTAAAATTTATAATTCCCTTAACCCATTCTACATTTTTAGATATTCTTGCAATTATAGCCATACATGTGTACTATTATTTCTAATGGTGTATTGAACAATCATAGTATTTTCCTTACTACCTAGTGGATTGTGTTGATATTCACAAATAAGAAATGTGAGTTGTTATTCTAGTCAAAATGTACTAGTATTTTTCATGTTTCACCATGAATTTTGAGATTCTTGTTCAAACCATGAATTTTGGTTACATCTACATAAAGGAAACACAATTATATATTTATTTTTCCCAAGTCTACATCAATATATTCAAAATTATCTTAATTCATGCAAATGGTTAGTTTAATTTAATTTATTAATAACTTTGATTCTTTGATCATATAAGGTTTTTTCTATTGTCTTAATATTTGTAAATTTTTTGATTTCTCTATTTGGATAGGGTCATTGGAAAGTTTCAAGACATTAAGATTATGAAAGATGAAAGCATTCTTTCTAAACATATATTCTACTATATGAAATGTGTACTATTTTTCTAAGGGTTGTTGCAACATGCACTAACAAACAACTAGTGCAATAGTGAATATTTATGATGGTTGTGATTTTAAGGAATATGATAGATTAGTCTTACTTATGTACCTTTTATATTAATAGGATAGACTTATTGATTTTATGGTACATGAAATATTTGATGAATTGTTGAGTAGTTGACAAGGAAATATAATTTACTTGATCAAATTATTGTACAACTCAAATTTTTAGAAGTGAACCATCTATTAATAACTGAAAGTATCATAGAAAAAATTGTTATACATTTTTTACTAGATAAAATATATAATATTTATATTACAAATGATTTGTACAAAAATGTGAAATTTTTAAAAAATGTTCAATAAGCATACCTTGAAGATTATTTATTTATAAATTTATATGGAAGAATAACACTTGTATAAACAAAGTTGCATGGCTTATATATAGGCATGCACAAATATTTTACAAATGATTCTAAATAAAGTATGTCTTCACATGTCTTGAAAACCATAATTACAATATTATTAGGATTACCCTTTTTCATGATTGTTTAATGTAAGAGTTGGTATATAATGCTCTATACCATGAAATATTTTATTGAAGATTACATAGCCACCCAAGATATAGGAGCTTCAATGAAAGCACAAGAGAAATCAAATATGAGAGAATAATGCTACTCTATCAAAGGATGCACGTATATAATGAGAATAAGTTAAGAATTCCAATGCCAAAGTGTGACAATTGATGATGTACATAACGAACAATAAGGTCTAAAGGTTCCCCCATGATATTTGAAGAAGATGATGCAATTCCATAAGAGCTAACATCAAAGAAAAGATGAATATCCTCAATAGTGTCCTCCAACTCTACAAGTTTGGACTCACAAAATAAATCTACAATGTCTATCAAGTAATCATCCCAAGTAGTTTTATATGGAAGATAATGAACAACTTGTTGCACCAAATAATTAGAAGTCATGGATGTAGCAATACTAAACTCATTAGAAGTAATAGTCAATGAAGATAAGAATTAAATGCATGGAATTCAACTACACTGCTAATCCCTTAATGATATGTCCACATAAGATGCCTAAGTGTGACCATTAAATGAATCTTCCAATGTTGTATTGTTAGATTCCTTTGCCTCAAGATTTTGACTCATAGATGAAGAAGATGAACCCTCTAAATCTAGATTAGGAGTCATCTAGATTGAAGTCTCAATGACCATATTTGGAGGAGGAGGAGCATTTGCAGAAGTCTCTATTTCATCATGACAATCAATCTCTTCTCATTTAGCAAGCACTACAAGTATTTTTTGATCATATGATTGAAACAAATAAAATTGAACAAGACAATACACAACAAGATCCTTTGGGAATGGATGCTCATTTGAGTCTTTATGCATCTCTTAGAGTGTGGTATGAATATCACAAGGGCACTCAACACCAAGAGTGGTTGTTGGGTGTCAATGTCAATACTACAACCAATGACTCCTAAATATGGTCAATCTTAAAATACCACACAACTTTCTTCCAATATGACGATATAGGTTTAAGAACTAGCTAATAGAGATAGAGAAACATATGAAGCCACTTGCAATGTGTCAAGATTGCATCTCACCAATACTTATAGTCCTATCTATCCAATCTAATTATAATAAAGTGTCTTTTAGTAACCATGATAAAATCCTCAATTTTAGTCACACAATAGACCAATCAAGGGTGTCATTTAATAGTCATGGATATAATTTTTGGTTACAAATAGATATAAATTTCTTCTAAAGATTAGAATAAAGTAACTTTTAAGACTCCTTGTGGTTCCTTTTTTATTAGGTCATGTCACTTGGGTTAAAAAAAATTGGGGCTACCTATCAAAGAGATATGCTAGTAATATTCTATGAAATGCAACATGAAATCATAGAATATTATGTAGATGCCATGTTGAGTAAATAAAAAGAAGGGATGGACACTTACATATCCTTTAGAGAATCTTTTGATGACTACAAGAATACAAGGTATGCCTCAACTTGAAGAAATGAGTCTTTGGGCTACATTAGGTAAGATAGTAAGCTTTAATGTCTCTAGACATAACATAGAGATGGATCCCACTATTAAAGTTGTAATGATCATTGAAATATCTCCACTAAGAAATCTTAAGAAATTCCACAGCCTCCAAGAAATATTTAGGTTATCCATAGGTTCATTGCACAACTATCCAATAAATATTAGCCATTTTTCTATCCTCTCAAGAAAAGTGTTAGCTTTAATTGGGATGAGTCTTGTTAGAAGTCCTTTGGCTAGATTAAAGAATACCTTTCTATGTCACCTCTGCTGATAAAACCCATGGAAAAAACATTAAATTATTATTTTACATCTCCACTACTCTAGTCACCTTGGGATCACTTCTACCACATCATGACGAATAAGGCCATACATGAGTAGTCTACTATATTGAAACAAAATATTGGGACTATATATGAACTCCACCATATAGCTATAAAAAAATTATGCTTGGACATTATCTTCACCTCATAAAATCTCTAACATTACATGCTTAATCAACACATTCAAATTATTTCCTAAATTAACCCACTTAAGTATCTTATAGTAAGAACTTCCCAACAAGATGCATGGCTAAATAATTCATGAAGTTTCATGATTTTTGGCATTGAGTATGTGGATTGAAAAGCAATTAAAAACTAGATTTTAACTAATTAGCTAGTTAAAGAATGATTAATCAACACTCACCCATTGATCCTAAACTTTTTTTAATGAGCCCATATTAACTTTCAACAATTCTCCACCTAGAATCTATACTTTTTTTGTAGCCTCCCCTAGTCCAATATTTTTCCCTTCCTTCACCCTTAATTCCTTCTATCCCATAGAATAATTCTACTCCCTTGACTTAACCATATTACCCATCCCATGCCTAACCTAGACCAAAACATAGAGTGCCATCCCATTATTTTCACCTTCCTAATCCTAATATTCTCACATTGTCCTGACTCTATTCTCTCACCTTTATTACTTACCCATACTTCTTCTCCCTCTACCATTACCCCTATAATTTCTAATCATTCTTTTATCATTCCTCGTACACTTGATACTTCTAACATTTTTGATCCATTGTAGTGAGACCTTTCTAGTCCCACCCTAATACCAACCCTAATGATATCTAAATCCTCTATCCCATAATTATCCCCTACTACCTTGATCTCCTCACAAGCACTAGTTTTCCACCAAACGACCCTCACATGAGTTGACATATGCTACCTCCCCTTCTAGTAGGATACATCTATCCTTTGACATTTCAATCTCTATCCCACCTTCTAGTGTTCTTGCTATCATAGTGATCCCATCCACTCTTCTTAACACACTTTTTGAGGATGCCTTCCTACATTGCCTGGATTCACTCTATCATGAAAATAGCAATGGAGACAAAAGGGGAGGAGTGAACCAAATGAGCGAAGGAAAATAAATAAGAAGAATGACTTAATTTCCAAAAGTAAAACACTTAATAATGATGTTAAAGGAAAACAAAAATTGTGCATTTTATCATTATCAAAGGCTCAAGTGCAAAATAAATATAGGAGCCATTAGGGCTCAAAACTTTAAAATATCAAGGATTCAGACATAAATCTTCTCACACTAACTCATATGAGCTCAATACATTTATAACTAAATTAGAACAAATAAGTGTAGAGAAAAGAAATAAATAATTTCATGGTCAACATCATGGCTTGCACCAAATGGGTAGTAATTCCACTAACACAAATTTTCCTTGTATCAACATGCCACCTATTACAATCTTGGTCACTCCTCATGGCACTTGATTCTCTTTTGCAAGTTGGTGCATGCTACTATATTTTGTTGTAGGTGTTGGAAGATCATGTTTGAATTTGATATTAGAAGTTCCATCTTGACTTATGTTAGCTATTACGTACAACAACTACCTTTGTCTATTCAGGAGGGTTAGAGCCTCAATGGTGGCATGACCACTTGTGTCCTTAAGGTTAGATTTTGTGTTATCCTTGTCCCTACCTCATTAGGCACTCAAAGTTCGAAGTAGTCAATTTTACCTACAAATCCCTTACATCAAGATATTAAACTTTCATTGATAGTAAATAAAATGCTTGATTGAGCCTACACATACTTTAGAGTTTGTTGGCATGTGTAGTCCTTACTATATTTTAGAGAATTAAGGCCAAATTTAAATTAATTTTAAATTGAGAAACTAATGGGTATCCAATCTAGGACTTATCATCATGTAGGCTAGGGTCATCAAATAATTAGAACCATAGATCTTATACATTGAATGACCAAGAAGAACTCACAAGCATTTCTTCTTAGGAATTGTATCAATTCTCATGAGCTATTAGATCTTTGATTAAATGGTTTATAAGGTGTTAAGTACTATACCACCTCCTCATGCTTTTTTCCATTGATGATCCATTCAAAGATAAAGTGGACCCACTTAAAATTCCATGTCATGACAGGTTGATTTTTTTATTGCATGGGTCATGTAGCAAATTGCCAATTGCTCAAAAGGATCAATGAAAATGCATATCACTATATTGTTGTAGTTAAATGGTTAACTTGATGTAGAAAAAAGATAACATAATTAATCCAAACAAAATAACTATACAAAAAATCAAGAGTAATTGTGATCACCCTGTGATAGGGAAAAAATGAGTGTTAGAAAATGAATAGCAAACAAAGAGAGAAAATAACAACTAAAAACACGCTACACTTCAAGATTAGCCTAATGATTAACTTAGCAAAGCAAAATGGAATATTTCACTTTGTTATGTTGTCCATTGGTTGGCCCTTCGATCTTCGATGTTTGTATGCTCCTTGGATGGCAAGATACAAGCTATAAGATGGGATGAGGATGGAGAGATAAGTGAAAATGGATGCAAGTATGAAAAATTGGCTAAGCATGGTTCAAGGAAATTTTTTGTAAGAGTTTGGCTAGCATGAATGATCTCTCTAAAATGAGAGAAAAAAGGGGGGATTTATAGAGAATTTGGAATTCTCTAGGGAAATGGACGGTCAAGATTGAGCCACCAAGATCAAGATGTAGGGCTAAAGTGAGTTGAAAACTCACAAACCCTCACATATTGACATGTGGCATGTGAAGTGGCTTGAAAAGGATAATGTGCTCATGAGGTGGAAATAGGGTACATGACATGGAGGTACTATATAGTACCTTGGGATTAGATAAGATCTCATAAAGGAGGTCCTTGTCCCCATGTGGGTGAGAGGACATGTGAGGAATTAAAAATTCCTCAAATATACTCATGGGGATGAGAAAATAAATTTTAAATTCCAAAGGATGCATTGGGGGATTAAATATGAATTAAAAATTCACATGGGGAATGGAGTGCCTTCTCAAAAGGAGAAAACATTTAATGGGGTTGACTTAGGACACATTCCATAAATGACATGGAGATTAGGCTGACCTAATTAAGTGATTAAGGTTGTGCAAGTACTTGATTAGACAAATTAATGACATATTAGAGGCAAGTGGGAAATTAGGAAGAGCTCACATGTGATTTGATGTGACAAGTCAAAGATCACATGGGGAAGAGAAAAAGAAATTTAATATTCCTTGGAAGGATAAAATGAATTAAAAATTCCTTGAGAGGTTGATTAGGCTAGTTAGTGAAGGATTAGAGGAGGGTTAGGTGGCTAAGAGAGATTAGAGGCCAACTTGCAAAAGTTGGAGGATGTGACACATCCTAATCAAGGATTAGGCATGTGCACATCCTAATGATGAGATTAGAAGATGGATTAGGATTAGATAAAAATGATGGAGGATGTGACATATGAAGAATTAAATGTCATATTTATTTAATTCATTTGATGAAAATGAGGATTGAAGAGATAAAGTATTTATTTATTAATTAAATACCTTAGAGATTTGGCGGAATTAAGGATATTAATTAAATAATAGTGGTATTACTTAATTAATGCAAATAAAGGGGATGCTTAAATGAAAGGGGATAAATTTGGATAAATTAAGTGTCCAAATTTAGGTGTCTACACACCCCTCTCTCATTTCTCGCCAATCAAGCATCTTTCCACTTACTTGAAGTGTTCCTCGCCTTTTATTTTTTAATTATTTTTCACCTCCTCCAACTTTTCATATCATATATATGTTAATTTTATGAAAACCATTCAATTAAATATCCATGTTATCATAAAATTAATCTTTGATAGATATATATAAAAATTGATCTACATTGTACCCTATGCATATAATTTTATGAAGCCAATTCCATAGTCTATAAAGCCAAATTCTTAAAACAAAAGACAAAAGCAAAAGAAGTCTCTAAAAACTGAAAAATAAAACTTTACTGTAATATTAGTTTAGGTATGACACTGCACACATTATTATAGTGAAAACCTATTTTTTAGATCACTTCATTTAGTGTAAATAATAATCTCTATAAAAACATTCTCCATGTTTAAAATGATGGAAATAATTTTCATCTCTTACAACAATTTCTCTTGTAGAAATTGTGGAGATAAATTTTACTGTAGTTGGAGGTTCTTCACAACTCTAATAGTTGTTTTTGGAGGGCATATCTAACAAACCAAAAAAAAATTCCAACATTTTCCTATTATGGTAGAGAAATAATTATTTTTCCTCCTTTTCCATATCACTAAGTAAATGTCTTGAATCTATAAAATACTATCCTACCTTCATCTCCCAAGCCAATTTCTCCAACTTTGCAAATATCTTCTATGTCTAAATATGATTTTTTTTTCCTACACAAAATGCATGTAATGTTTGGCTTTCAATCCAACTACATCTAGGGATCTTTTAATTATTTTATCTTACATTAACTCATTATCATTTGAAGCACACACCATTTTCCCACTTCTCTATAGATAGTTGATAAAGTCGCATCATTTTTAGGATCAAAATAAAAAACATCCCTATAAATATTTCTAAGATTGCAATCCCATGGAAGGGCTTCAATAGTTATTTTTATGGAATATGGGATTCCATGAGGAAAAACAAAATGATATAGGAGTTATTAGAATTTTTTCTAATAAATAGGAGGCCCTACTTTTTAATTTGCAATTTTAAATAAGTGCATTTGGGGTAGGGCTAGAAATTTCCCCCACTACCTTAGGAAATTTTCTGCCACTTGTCAATCATTTAGAGTTTTTAGATTCCCATTCAAATTATTTATTTATTTTATAGTTCTATATTCCCTTATATAAAATAATAAATTTCATAGACCACCAACTCCTTAAATTTTT
Source organism: Sequoia sempervirens (assembly GCA_007258455.2). Classification (NCBI taxonomy): domain Eukaryota; kingdom Viridiplantae; phylum Streptophyta; class Pinopsida; order Cupressales; family Cupressaceae; genus Sequoia; species Sequoia sempervirens. The sequence goes on along the minus strand of VDFB02075321.1, from coordinate 136,151,849 downwards.
TAAAGCTTAAACTTTTAAAATTAAGCTACCTTACAAAATTCATGAGACCACCCACTTTAAAGTAGTCCTAAAAAAATTCAATACCTCCCAATAATCTTTTTAAGAAGCCCTCCTCCATGAGATCACAGTGCTTCATTACTAACATTTTTTTTTGAAGGAATTCGAAGATTTTGAAGACATTCTTGAAATTTTTATTTTGCGTATATCCTACAGTTACTACATTCCATGAGGTCACATTTCTCTAAGGCATTCCATGAGATCACATTTCTTTGAGGCATTTTGTGAAACAATTCACGCTTGAGGCATTTTGTCGAACAATTCATGTGCCCTGTCTATGCTTTCACTTTTTGCATACATGTCTACTAGAGAGTAGTAGCAACTACAACATCTGAAAAAATTCCCCTATCCTTTATGCTTTGATGGATGCCCATATGCTACTCCAAAGCTCTCATGTGGCATAGGCTAGGAGGATGCTGGTACAGGTTGCAGAGACTAGCTTCACACCTGAAAATTGCATTTGTTTGAATGAAAATTTCTAAAGACCTTCCAACAATCCATTTTATGGATATCTTGCAATTGTCGCATTCCATGAAACCACATTTATTTGAGGCATTTGTTTAAACAACTTACAGGCCTTGTTTATGTTTCCATATTTTGAAAGCCATTCCAACTACATCTGATAAAAATATGTATATCCTTTATGCTTTTATGAAGGAAAAGTCGCATCGACCTAACTCCCACAACAATGCGGGAACAACTTTTGAATTTGAGTTTTTGTTTCTCCTATGTGCATGAATTGCAGACCATTGACTGTAATGGCGAGTGTCTATGGGAACAGGAATGGTTTAGAGAACAAGACAGATTAAGTGGACCCCAGCTTAGTGTGTGTTGGTTAAGCCTAGCCTTCTATTCACTCCTTTTTCCACCTCTTTTCCTTGCTTTTGACGATGTTGCAAATGGCGGAATTGCTATTCTTTCTGAGGGTGTTGCCAATGTAAAAAACTGAAAAAAAATAAAAGAAGACTCTAAGGAGAGAGATTCCCCATGAATAATGATGAGAGCACATAAATATATGATGATGGGGATGAACCCCACTCGCACCAAATCTCCCTCATTTTTTTCTGCATTCCTCCTTTAATTGCCCATAAAACTAGCATATATATATATTTAATAATATATATAAAAAATGTACGTCGAGAGATATCTTTCTCAAGGCCCCTATTTTTTAATCAAATTTTCACATAGAAATTAAATAGATGCCTCCAAAAGGATATCTCTCGATGTATTTTATATATATATTATATATATATACTAGTAGCACAACATGTAATATCTTAAATAAATTAGTTTTATATTTATATATTTTATATTAGATTATTATAATAATTAATATATTATAATATGATAGTATAATATTTGTAATTCAATTTTAAAAAATAATACATAATTTAATATTTAAATGTTAAGTTAATATATATAAACATATTTTTAGTATATTTATAATATTATAATAGAAAATATTATATCATCAATATTTAGTTAGGATTATTAAAAAAATATTTAGTTAGGATTAGTTTGATGTGAGAAACTTTATTAAAAATAGAAACCCTAATCAAAACCCTAATTGAATCTTAACCCTTATTGTAATTGTAACACTAACCCTAATCCTAGTTGAATTATAACCCCAATCCTAACACAAAAATTTATCCTAGAACCCTAACCCTAATTAAACATCAATTAAACCTAACCTTAATTAAATCCTAACCCTCATTAAACCCTAACCCTAATAGTAATTAATCCCGAACCCTAACCCTAACCCTTACTCTAACATTGACCCTAATCTTAACTTATAACTCCTAACTCTAACCTTTATATAAGTATAACCCTAACTCTAACTTATAACTCCTAACTCTAACCTTAATATAAATATAACCCTAGCTCTAACTTATAACTCCTAACCCTAATTCAACACAAATCATAGCCTTAGTATCTATCTTAGAATCCTAACCCTAACCATAGCCCTTGTTGAAATTCAACCCTAATTGAACCTAAACACTAATCCTAACTTGAAGTCTAGCAGTAACCCTAATTGAATCTAAACAGTAACCCTAACCTTAATTCTAACTATAACCCTAATTAAACCATAAAATTAAGCCTAAATGAACCCTAACTTTAACCTTACTTTAACCCTAATTATAATTAAATATTAATCCTAACATTAGTTAAACCCCAGTTCCCTAATTGAATATAAACCCTGACTGTATCCCTAATTAATTCCTAATTGAATCTTAACCCTTACCATAATTGTAACCCTAACCCTAATCCTAATTGAATTCTAACCCCAATCCTAAGCCATACCCCAAACTTTATCCTAGAACCCTTACCCTAATTGAACATCAATTGAACCCTAACCCACCCTAATTGAATCTTAGTCCTAATTAAATCTTAACCCTCACACTAATTAATCATCTAACACTAACCCTAACCCTTACACAAACCCTAACACTAATCTTAATTTGTAACTCCTAACTATAACCCTAATATAAATTTAACCCTAACTCTAAAACCCTAATTGAATGCAAACCCTTTAACCCTAGGATTTATATGAAAACCCTAACCCTAACCCTATTAAAATTCAACCTTAATTAAGCTTGATCCATAACTCTAAGCCTAACCTATTGAATCTTAACCCTAATTGAACCCAAACCACAATCCAAACTCTGATTGAACCCTAACCCTAATGCTAAACCCAAGCTTTATTTTAGAACCCTAACCCTAACTAAACCTCAACCTAACTTTAATCCTAGTTATAACCCTAATTGACCTCTAATTGAATCCTAATTGAAGCTTAATCCTAACTGATCCCTAACCCTAACCCTATCCATAATTCAACCCTAATCCTAATTAATCATTAACCCTAATGCTATTGTCATCTTGATCTATCTTCAATCACCTAAACTGTCCAAGCTTTATCATAGAATTTTTATTGAACCCTAACCTAATTTAATCCTAATCCTAATCCTAATCATATCCATATCTCTCTATATGCATATATATCTCCCTCTCTCTCTATATACATATATATATCTCCATCTCTCTCTAATATACATATATATCCTAATTTAATACATTTGTACCTCTCTCTCTGATCTGTTTTAAGGACCAATGGCAGTTGCTTCAAATGCTTACGTTAACAATTAAAAACCAAAGGTCCTTAATTAAAACTTAACACACAAAAAAATTAAATTTACGAAATTACAAATAGATCAAAGAAAGAACAGAATGAGAGAGAGAAAGAGAGTGCAAATGAAATTGATAATGGAGTTCGTCATTCAAAACAACTACGTCTCCAAGCCCCTCTCCAATGAGTGGACCGATCCAATTATTCCTCCAAAAATACGGTTACATTTGTTGGTAGAAGCTCCCCTTGGTTTACAAAGAAATTTACAAATGCACTTCCAAAGTGCATGGAAACAAGCTTCTCCAAAAGCATGAAAATACAATAATTGCTCCAAGGAAAACAATCTCTCACACTTGCAAAATTCTTCCAAAATCACTTTCCTTCACACCCCCATTCTACCCCTTTTTATATTACTTTTTTTGCCAAAATTGGTGTAAAACCAATTAACTACCCAATCTCCCTTACATAGAGAAAATTCCAATAATATCCCCTTCTTATGATTCCCAGAAGGATAATATGCCCTCAAGATAATTTCTTTTTCCATTTGAATGGTTACGAAGGGATTTATTCCCTATTAATTTGGTGATGTAGTTTGAATAGGCTCCTTAATTTAGGAATAATATTCCTAATATTCTCATAGAAAAGGGGTTTAGTATTTTTATGGTATCAAATCATAAAAATGGCCCAATTTTTAGGCTTGAAATAGCAAAAATAAGTCTAAGTTTAAAGAGGTTTTATAGGCATTTTAAAGGGGGGGTGGTGGTCCCACCACACTCCCCTCCCTTTATCCTTTCCCCTAAAAGAGGGGGATGTGTTCCCTTCAAAAGTGGGTCGCCCTCCATACCATGGGTGTTGCCCCACTTAATGTGGGCTGCCCCCCATGGATGGGTGGGGCCCATCTTGAATATCTTTTAAAATATATACTTTATATATATTATGTTTTATATTTTTTTAATTTAATTTTTAATTATTTTTTCCAAAATAATTTTTTCCATATGGAGGGATGAGGTATTGCCATATGTCAAGGGTTTATTGGCCATTGGGCTGACTAGGCGTTGATGTCATCGGGTTGACCCAATCTTTGACCTTCCATAACTTCGCTGTATGGACTTCATTTTCTGTGAAACAAACTCTATCAGAATCATGATGATGAGCACTTCACAATGGCACTAACTTTGACTGGTTTTGACAACTTTTATTTTTTTCCTTTTTTCTGGCCTAGTTCTGAGAGTTGACCAGAAGTTTGACCATATATATCTTGAGTTCTAGGACTCCGATTGACTCCGTTCGAGTTGGGTTGGAGTCAAAATCTTGAGCACTTTCTAATGATACCAAAACTGGAGAAAATGGAGAATTTCAAAAGTTGACGAAAATCCTCTTGATCACTTGATTTTCCCGATCCTTTGATCCTGATTCTGATCTTTGAAAGTCGACGCGATCTTTTGATGCCCTGATTTTTCGATCTGATTTTGATTTTGTTTTTCCTTGTCTCTTTATCGATCTTATCTTGACTTCTGATGAAAAAAGATTAACTTTTGATCTTTGATCGATGGATCTGATCTCTTGATGCCTGATCTTTGACGCCGACGATTTCTGATCTGTCGACGCGGATTTGACGATTTGACGCGCCGATTGATCTCTCGGATTGACGCCGATCCTGTTGGATCTTTGAAACGCCTTTTCTGGATTTTGACTTCTCGACGATCGCTGACGCCTGAAATATCGACGCCCGGATCCTGATCTCCTGGATTTGTCTTCCTGACTTTTCCCGGATCTTTGTCGTCTTTCGCTATTCGCGCTGATTCCTGATCTGATCTGGATTTCGACTTTGAAAATGAAAACCTTCGCCTGATCTTCGACCTGCCGATCTGACGATCCTGATCCTTCGATTCGATCTTCGACGCTGATGCATTGATCTGATCGACGATCTTTTTTGCTCTTCCCCCTATATCTCTCCCTCTTTCCATCTCCACCTCTCCCTCTCTCTCTCCCTCTCTCCCTATTTGAAGCATAACATGAGCCTATTGGTAATGGAGCTTGATTATCTTCCTGATTTAGATTTTTTGTTTTAGTTGTGTGTAGATCCTTCTAAGTGGATGCATAATTGATTTGAATTGTCACTTTTCTATTGAAATTTGAGACCTTTATTGCACAAACATTATTTTCTAAATGGACTACCAATTGACCTCATGTTTACTGCACAAATGTATGCAAAAAATTAACCAAAATTTTCCATAATTTACCTTCCACACATCTTTGACATACCCATTGCACACCAAAGTGTGATTGCTAGTTTTAAATTGATTTTAGATGTGATCTTATTATGAAAGAATTTATATTAGACTATATATTTAAGTTGCTCTATTTTTGTATAATTAAATCTTCATTTATAATATTTAATTCTGAATAAAATTGAATATTAATGATTTTTCATTTTTGAAATATTTTAATTTTTTTTAAAAATATTGCATTTTTTTTATGTTTTAAATATATTAATTTAGAAACATATTTTTATATGTAATAATAAATTTAGAATTTATTTTTATTTAATTTTAAATTTTTAAAATTTTAAATACATTAATTTATTGAATTTTTAAAATGAACAATTATTTTTCATTTAGAAAAATATTTTATACTTCTTCTTTTTTATCAAATCTCTTTGTTTTGATTTTTTGTTTCATCAAATCTCTTTGATTTTGATTTTTTTGTTTCATCAAATTTCTTTGATTTTGATTTTTTTGTTTCATCAAATCTCTTTTTTTTTAATTTTTCTTTTCATCAAATCTCTTTGATTTTGATTTTTTTGTTTCATCAAATCTCTTTGATTTTATTTTTTTGTTAGTGCAAATATCTTTCATTTTGATTGGGATGTTGCATAAAGTCTTAATGCCTCATTATATATCCTTCAATTATTTTTTGATTGTTTTTATCTATATTGATGTGTAGTTTAATTATATATATTCATTAATTAATTGACAATAGATATCAATTAAAAAATTATTATAAATATTATTTTATTATTAAAATATTCCTTGATAAATAAAATATTTCAACTACATTTATTAATTAAATTGATCTTTAAGAAATACATTGATAAACAAATCAAAACAAAAATTTCAATATTAATAATAAGCTATGAATTCAAGAGAAAAACTAAAAAATGACAATTTAGATAGAGATATTAATGTTTGAGATCATACTCTTATGAAAATGAAACATATTAAATATTATTTTGGAATAAAACATTATAATATAACTTTTTTTTTCTTTAAACTAATTTATAGAGATTTTGAGAAACATAATAAAAATGGATTAAACTTAAATGGCATTGTCTTATCAAATAATTAGTAAAATAATTATTTTACTAAATCACAAAATAATTTGTGCTATGCTATTTGTAGGGCATAAGATGAGATTTGTTGAATGGGTTTTAGCCATGAAATAGTTCAGATATACCTAGATTTAGTAAGTTCTCATAGCTGACCTATGCTCTCATAAACCATCTTATCATAAATATTTTCTATAAGAATCAGCAATCTTTGGTGCATTTCTTCAACAGAGAAAGACACATAATAATAATATATATATACTACTGTATTTAACAGAAAGAACATCCAAAAGAAAAACATTTAATCCACCGATCAAATAATAATATAAAATATAATATTCAAAGATAAAGCATTTATAATCTACGAAGGAGGAGCATTGCTCTCTATAAATGATAAAATCATAAGCCTTTATTTCTTTGATGAAGGATATGTTCACCGTTATCACAACCAGATGATGAGATATGTTTGCCTGTTGAGCCCCTAGATAGCAAGCTAATGAGGAAAGGTAGAAGTTTTATTGTATTTTTTGCAATATTGAACATGTATGCAATATTATAGTAAATAAGATAAAATAAATATAAATAGAGCTATAAATAAAGTTGTGGCCTGGGATAGTTCATTACAAAGGCCACCAAACAGAAACAAAATCACCATTGGAGGGAGGTGCTAATGACAAAAAAACAAAAATATTAGTGGAAACAACAAAATTGCACCACCAAAACAGAGATCTCCCCTGCAAAAAATGAAATATTGTGTATCCTCCTGAAAAATGAGATGATCCTAACTTTGGAAACAAAATGTCCTAAAAAATGAGATGATCCTAACTGTGGAAACAAAGATGATCATAACTCGGTGGCACAATAGCTACACAACAGTGCAACTGCATTGCTGTGAATACAACGAAAGAAAGCCTGCCATTATACTTTGAAGATTACCACGATGATTGTTGAATATAATTTGCAGAATAAAAGTGAAAAATAAATTGTAGAAAGTAAAATATTAAAAGCAATCACAAATCAAGAACAACATATTTATTGTGGTTCACCATTAATTTAATGGCTATGTCCACACTCAGGGATTATCTCTTATTATTCTCAAGTTCTTAATTTGTATTACATATTCAGCTAGCAACATTATTTATAAAACAATTCTCCAACCAATTAAATGGAAAAAACCATTCGAAATAGACAAATTCTAAATTGGTGAACACATGCCAATAGAAGTTAAAAAAAATAAAGAAACTATTTCGAATGAAGAAGGAAACATGCTAATTTGGGCTTCACTGAACCCAACAATCTCCCACTTGAAGACCAAATTGCTGCTCAAAGATATCCCACCGCTGTAGAGTTAATGTCAGAGCTGCACAAGTCTGAGAGAAGCTCTACAAAATTTGAACTTCTCCCTCAGAACTACTTTCGTCAACATGTCAGCTGGATTCAACTTTGTGTCAATTTTCTCCACCTATAGCTTCCCCTCTTCAATACAATGGAAAATGAAGTGATATTGCAGCTCTATATGCTTCATCTGATTGTGAAAGGCTGAATTTTTTGACAAGTGAATAGCACTATTGCTATCACAAAAAAGAGTAAAAATAGATTGTTGAAACCATAAATCACCTATCAAACACTGCAACCATATCATTTCCTTTGCCCCTTCAGAAAGAGCAATATATTATGCTTCCGTAGAAGAAAGTGCAACCACCTGTTGTAATCGAGAAACCCAACTAATCACTGCCCCAACAAAGGTGAATATATAACCAGTGGTAGAACGCCATTTATCCAGATCTCTAGCCATATCTGAATCAACATAACCTCGTAGATGTATATTCTTACCACCAAAACATAAACCGCGATCAGAAGTACATTTCAAATACCTTAATATCCACTGTACTTCCTGCTAATGTTGTTTACCTGGATTACTCATAAATATGCTCACAACTGCCATAGCTTGAGCAATATCCAGATGAGTACAAGTCATGACATACATTAAACTGCCAACTATTGATGAATATGGAACATGCTTCATGTGTGATTTTTCTTCTTCTGTTTTAGGATACACAGCTGAGGATAACTTAAAATGATCTACCAATGGAGTACTGATAGATTTGGTATTTTTCATATTGAATCTATCTAATATTTTAAGAATATGTTTTTCTTGAGATAATATTAGTTCTTTATTTTGTCTATCCCTCATTATATTCATCCCAAGAATCCTCTATGCTGCCCCTAAGTCCTTCATGGAAAATATCTAAGATAAATGTTGTTTTAACTCACGAACTATCCTCACACTACTGCCAACAATCAACATATCATCAACATAAAGTAATAAAATGACAAACTCACCATTTGGAAGCTTCTTGTAATAAACACACAAGTCTGAATCACAACAAATAAAATGTTGCTAAGTCATGAAGCTATCAAATTTTAAATACCACTGCCTGGGGGCTTGCTTGAGCCCATACAAACTTCGCTTCAATCTGCAATATAAATGTTCTTGACTTGGTTTTGCAGAACCTTCAGGCTGCTCCATGTATAATTCCTCTTCAACATCTCCATGAAGAAAAGTAGCTTTGACATCTAATTGCTCAAGTTCAAGATCTCAAATGGTTGCCAAGCCTAATACTGCTTGAATAGTGGCCATTCACACAATTGGTGAAAATATTTCATTGAAATCAATGCCTTTTTCTTGAGCAAAAGCCTTGACAACTAATCTAGCCTTGTAATGTTGATGACCTCCATCTTCCTCTTTCACACAATACACCCATTTATTCTTCAGAGGTATCCTATTTGGCGGAAGAGGAACCAAATCTTGAGTGTCATTTGCTCGCAAAGATTCCATTTCTTCATTCATTGCCTCCATCCATTTGACCAAATTTGCATCATTGCAAGCTTGTTTGAATGTTTCTGGCTCTGCCTCACCACAAAGCAATAATTCATAATCATATAATTATCAGAAGAAAATAACTCAAAATCATCATACTTCTTTGGTAACTTCCTCTTCCGAGTTGATCTTCGTAATTGAGGACCAATTTATGATTGCAAAACACCCTTTGTTTCTATATTTTCTTGATTATTGTGAAAAATATCACCAGTCCCCTATTTTTCAACACTCCCCTGTTGCATTTCGCTAATTTTTTGCCCCTGTTTCAGACCACCAAAATGACTTTGTTCAAGAGAACCACCAACTCCCACTTGACACAATGATCCAAAGGTTAATGGAAGTGATGAAGGCTGCAAAATACTCAGTGAGGGTAGCATACCAATATGTAGTGGCTGCGAATTTATTGGTGAAGAATGCGTGCTATGTGTTGGAGGCATTGAATCAAACAAAGGGGACTTCAAATTATAAGGCTGCACATTATGAATGGCAGGGTATGTATTTGGTATTGGAGGCTGTTCAAAGTTTAATGGAGGCGTATTATGTTACTGCGTTGAAAGTTCTATGGGTAGTGTTGAATTTTATGATAGAGGCATCGATTGAAATGATGAAGGCTGTGAATTATGAGGCAGCGAAATACTTAGTGAAGGCTGCAAATTATAAATTGAAGGTAGTGAATCATTATTTAGAGGCTGCATGTGAATTAAAGGCGGCGCATTGCATGATGGAGATGTCTTGTCACCAATGGAAGACAACAAATAACTCAAGGCTGGCATAGAAGAATGAAAATGCAGCGACACAATGGTTGGGGACTGCGTGCAGCCTTGTATAGGCTATGAATTACTTAGCAAAGGTTGCACATGACTTAAATGAGGTAGCATATGTGTTTGATTTGGCTGCGCATCAAACAAAGAAGGCTCAGGACTAGCTAAATTTTGCAAGGGCTATGAATAAACATTAACAGTAGGTAGAGAACAAACAATTTGTTGTGGAGCAGACATAGATGAAGGAGGTTGTGAATAAATAGGGGTGCGCGAATTTGAAGAAATTACTAAAGGCTGGGAGAAAGAAACAAGAGTTTTCTTAACACGACCATTATCAAATAAATCAGTATCAAAATATTCATCAGAAGATTTGTCCAGAGGTTACAAACCTGAGAATTTTTTCTCATTGAAGACAACATCTTGACTGTGAACAATATTTTTTGCAACGGGATCCCACAGCCTAAAACCGAATTGATCTTCTCCATAGCCTAGAAAAATGCACCTTTTTTATTTAAAATCAAGCTTTGTTTGTTGTTCTTTGGGAATATGCATGAACGCTTCACAACCAAACACCCGCAAATGATGATATGAAATTCTTTTCCCAAGTCATCTCTCCTCAGGAATGTCAAAATCCAAACGAGATGACGGGGAATAGTTAATTGAATATACTGCAGTGTTGCATGCCTCTGCCCAAAACTCTTTTCCCAAACCGGCATTGGAGAGCATACATCGAGCTCTCTCTAAAATTGTCTGATTCAACCACTCAGCTACTCCGTTTTCTTGAGGGGTGAATGGGACCACCTTTATTCTTCAAATGCCATTGTCTGCATAGAAATTATCAAACTCTGAGGAACAAAAATCTCCTCCATTGTCAGTTTTTAGACATTTAGTTTTATGCCCTATGTGATTTTCAACAAGAGCCTTGAAATTTTTAAGCTTTGAAAAAACTTCTGATTTTTTATTCAACATGTAAATCCAAATTTTTTGAGTATAATCATCAAGAAATGTGACAAAGTAATTTGCACCACCAAATGAAGTTACCTTAGTGGGAACAAAAACGTTCGAATGCACAAGTTCCAAAGGAGTAGTTTTATGATCATGGCCTGTCCTCAAGAAGTTGGTTCGACTTTGTTTACCATAAAGACAATGTTTGCAAAACTACAAATCCACTGATTGCAAGTCGGGAAGCTGATCTCATTGAAGCATTGCTTCAATCCCTTTCTTGCTCATGTGATCGAGCCTCTTATGCCAAATTTTTGAATTGTTGTCCATGACGGTCATGGCAGCTCTCACTTCACTATGGTATTTTAAAATATAAAGATTACCCAACTTCTTGCCTTTTGCAAGCACTAAAACCCCTTTTGTTACTTGTCAATTTTTTAAAGAAAATTTAACATCATACCCAGAAGCAATTAATTGACTTACATAAATTAAATTTATTTTCAATAAAGGAACATATCTGACATCCTTTAAAATCCATTGACTGCCATTTTTTAAATTTAAAACTATATCATCCTTACCAACAATTTCACACTCATTGTCACTAAGAAAAACTTCACTGAAAGCACCTTCTTTGAAATTTGTGAAACCTTTCTTGCATGAAGTAGCATGGAAAGAAGCTCTAGAATCAAGTACCCAAGAGTCTGTAGTCATGTCTCTAATAGCCAAGATTAAAACACCATCATCCTTTTCACCTACAATGTTTGCTTGATTTTTGATGACTGAGTCCTGTGCCTTCTTATAATTCCATCAATTTTTCTCTGTGTGGCCTGGCTTGCCAAAAAACCAACAGGCACTTGTTTTTCCTCTTGACTGTGATCTAGATTTTGACCTCCTTTGATTATTATATTTACCTTTTTCTTTACTTCTACCTCTATTACCAACACTTACAGCTGTTAATGCCTCACTAGACGAGGGTTCGTGATTTTTTCTCCACATATCTTCACTCAGAAGAGTGGCTGCAACGTCATCGAATTTCAGCTTGCTTTTGGTAGCCAATGAGGTGCTCACTGCCATCACAACACCTTCCCAACTATTTGGTAAAGAACACAGTAATAAAATAGCTTTGATCTTATCATTCAAATTTATGCCTATAGAAATCAACTGGGTAACTAATGTATTAAATTCATTCAAATGATTGGACATAACCCCTCCTTCTCGCATTTTTAAATTATATAGTTCTTCATAATAAATACCTTATTGGAAGTAGAAGCCATCTCATACATTGAAGACAACTTGTCCCACAACGCTTGTGTAGTCTTCTCTGCAAAGACATGAAATACGACATTGTTGGATAGTGATAGGAAGATTGTAGCTCTTGCTTTTTTGTCCAGTTTCTCCCATTATTCATCAGATAAAGAGCCTCGCCCTTTGGTTTTTCCAGCCAATGCATTCGAAAGGTCTTGTTTGATGAGAAGGGATTCCATCTGCACTTTTCAAAGGCCAAAATTTTGTCCTGCAAACTTTTCTATTTTCCACTTGTTTGCATCTTCCATGGCTATAGAAGTTCTTCACAATTTCCTGCACCAATTTTCTCCAACCTAGCTCTGATACCAACTTTTGAATATAATTTGCATAATAAAAGTGAAAAAGAAATTGCAAAAAGTAAAATATTAAAAGCAATCACAAATCAAGAACAGATTTATCGTGGTTCACCATTAATTTAATGGCTATGTCCACACTCAGGGATTATCTCTTATTATTCTCAAGTTCTGAATTTTGATTACATATTCAGCCAACAACATTATTTATAAAACAAGTCTCCAACCAATTAAATGGAAAAAACCATTCGAAATAGACAACTTCTAAATTGGCGAACACATGCCAATAGAAGTTAAACAAAAGAAAGAAACTATTTTGAATTAAGAAGGAAACATGCTAATTTGGACTTCACTGAACCCAACAATGACTTACCTGCAATGATAATTATAATTATGCATGCAGCCATAAATGGAACCAATGAAAAAATAAAAAGTAACAACATAGATACCTGTCCATTGAAATCAATTTGGGGTTCCTTCTTCAGCAATTCTTCAGGGTTATCGAATATATCAAAGAAGCTTATTACAGAGGCTTATAAATTCATCTTGTGGAAGCTATAATATTTTCTACAAACCAATTTACAGTGAAAAATGTTGCCAGGAAAGACTTATGTGTTGTGAAAAATTAAATAGAGATGAAACCCATCTTTTCAAGTGCCTACAAAACAACATTACTGTATAATACATTCAAGACCAATTTCTCCTGGTTAAAGATGTTTAGGAGATAATCTGTTCATCTCTGAATTAGGAAACACCAAATAAATAGACACAACTTTAAAGTATTATTATTAACATCCTATCTGTAAGTTTTTTAATCTGCCGAATGGCTGCAAACACAACTCTCGACAAACCATGTATACACCAGCTTTAGGTTAGAGGTTCAAATCAAAAACTTCTTTTTTCAGCGAAGGCTTTGTTTTATGTGCTTATAACATGAACAAAACTAATGTTGTACCGGTTAATGCTTAACAAAAGGATTATTAGAGGATCGAAATGGCATAGCTGATGAGAAAATGCATATGACAAGGCTCTCTCACGTTTAGCAACAGCTTCTTGTTTGCTCTGTGTCTTTGCTCTAATTTCCTCCACGGTATGAAAATAGTCATTCCAGTCTTCTTGCGTGTGATCTTTGGAATGAGACTGCATCCCAGCAAATGTGCACATTCAAATGAATAAACAATTTGAAAGGAGCCCAAAAATCTAGGGGACGAACAATAGCAGAGAAAACAATTTCTGCAAAAAGACTTCTTCTGCTGTCAGAAACAAAAGATTTTTCTCCCACTCTCTCAATCTCTTGTCCTATAAAAAACGGTAAAAAAATAGTTTTTAAATGTTAAACTAACCAAGGTATTCCTATCAATGGCATCCCGATGCCATCTCTCCCAAAGTTGGCATTGGACCGACTGGGTTTCCATGCATGGAAGATTTTCCGTTACATTCAGTAGCTAAACATGCAGCCATGCAGCCATTACATTCTGCAATTGAGAATTTAATTTTCCTCAACATTTAATTTTGTGCCTCTTCCTCTTCGAATATTGGCAGCTGCTCGTCATTTTTTTTTTAAAAAGAAAAAAATGTTAACACAGATTTAGCTTCCTCTTAGATTGCCTCTCGAAAAAATAAACACATCACCTCCACAACGTCTATTCAATGAGCATACCCTTTTGCATGCAACATGTAATTTAATGCCCTTACGACATGCACATTTTAATTGTATTCAATTAATGATAGCTTAATAATTATTTTTAATAATTCATTTACTTTTATTCCATATCTAAATTCTATTTAACTTGATCATAATTTTATAAAATCAAATTAAAACTATTTTAAGTTGAGTCTTATATATATTTAAACTAGCAATTGCATCTTGGTGTGCAATGGCTACATCGAAGAGGTGTGAAAAGTTAGTTTGGAAAAAAAAAAAGTCTATTTTCTGGGTATATTTGAACAGTGAAGGTATCAATGAAGAAGTGACATGCATCCATTTACAAGGACCCTAACTTTAAACAAAACCTTTGAATAAGGAAAATAATCAAAGCTCCTTTACAATTAATATCTACATGTATGGGTCTATTTTGTTTGACATTGCTATTTTTTCATTATAACATCCTTTTGTTAGGTATGTTGGTGTGTTGTGTGATTTGAATAATTTCCACCTCTTTATTTGAACTCCAGTTGGATGGCATTGTTGACTACATAACATTTTACAGTTAAATTAATCAAAATTATGTCACATACACCCATCATAGCCATTCACACATAAAACTAGGCTTGTCCTTGGCACTTCATTTATTGTCACACCACTTTTTCTTAGCTAAGATTAGAATACCGTCCACATGCTTTATGAGAAGCTAATAGATAGAGCACAACAATGGAATTTTAAAAGCTTCAGGTATCATAACTTATCAATACTCAATATTCGTAGAAAAGGATAGTGTGATTCAATTAAGAAATAAAATAGTAATATAATTTTTAAGTATAGTGAATTTCACAAAAAGCATTCAATGAAGAGTAAACACAAATGGAGAGTACAACTCTTATATTCAAATAATTATTAGAACCAATTGTGAGTATATCTTACTCAAATAATGTTGTGATCCATCTAAAGAAGTGCATAAGCCTTTGGCATATTCAAATTATTGTGAATGGTATCTGAATAATTAGTCATTAGTTTGCACTCAAATTCATGAATTAGCAAGATTCATAGTTTATAGGTGTGGTTATAGTAATGACATTTTAAAAAAAAAAATGTATGTGCACATGTTCACATATAAAAGACAAGATATTGTTCTTTGAAAGAGCCCAATCATTTCTCATTCACCCATTTGGAGTGAAATTTGGCATGCATATATCTAGAACAAGTTGTCTCATTTTAGTGAATAATAAATATGTGTTGTCTAGATTTTTGTGAAGAATATAAATCATTTATCTTCTTCTTACAATTTTGTTGCCATATTCAATTTTGCAAGGAAAAACACTGCATAGATAAACCATTTATCTATAGATCTAAACAAGAAATATTTTTAAACCCAATATATATTATGTACAACACCAATAGAAACATATAAGCCACAACAATTTTACATCCTATACATCCTCATGTAAAGAAAAGAACAACAATCTCACATCCAACAATTTTATTAATGAACTTTTGTTTGTGATAGATGCATGAAATATTAGTAGTCTTGTTGAAATATGATCCATGCAACTTGAGATTTGATTTGATACATATAATCCTTAAAGATGGTGCATATATAAGTAGTATTACATTCGTAAATCTCGTTTACAGACCTACTTATTTATGCACAGATGGAATACCTCAGCCATGAAAATACCTAGCTATTTGTAAAACTTAAAAAATGACACTTGACTAAACTATTTTCTATCATATATAGAATACATGCTGGTACATATTGTTACTTGATACATATTGTTACCAAATACAACTCACAAAATGCCAAAAAAAAATTAATACATTATTCCAAAGTGAATTCTTGTGAATGCAATTTCCTATATAAACTTAGCCAATCAAGAAATGAATAGAAAAAATAGGAAATAATTTTCTTTTTACCAAACATTATTTAATTACATCGATCAATAGATTAAGACGACCATACATAGATGAAATTAATAAGCATTGAGTGTTAGTAAAACGGTTGATTTATAGGATTATTTGGCCCTATTTTGTTTCTGATTTTATGTATTTGCATGTCTGTAGGAAAATTGTAACTAATCAATTGAGGAGTACGCAATGTGGGTTTTTCAAGTTGGAAGCTAAAAAAATGTAGATGATAAAATAGAAGTAACTAACCTATAGGTGTTTTTTATATGAGTGTTTGCTCAAGAGTTTGAATTTGATAATGCCAATAAGTGTGCTTTCTCTTGCTTTCGGTGAGCTTCATATGGGATTTGTTGCATATGTGCATATATTGTTCAAATGTGACGGTTTGATGCACATGCTTGCAAGTTCACGCACTCTAGAAATAGTTGTGAATGTTAGGCCTTGTCGGTCCACAATGTCGATGTTGATTGTTTCCTTTTCAAGTGTTAGGCCTTGTGATTTGAGTATTGTTAAGGCCCATGCCATTTTGAGTGGGATTTGACAATGTTGACCATGAATCAAAGGGGTGATAGAGACATTTTTTGGATTATTATGGTCCCAAGCAGGTCCTAAGTAATTGTTGAATTGAACAACAACAAAACAATGGAAGTGAAGGAGGATTCTCAAAATTCTTGTATACTATTGCTTTGACTTGCCCAATTGCACTATTGACAAGGCCTGTTTCCACCCATTAATTTGAACATAACATTCCCTTTTTCTAAACACAAAAAAAATATTAGATTGAAGTTGTTCTTTGTCTGGATTTGAACTTAGTGGCCCCCTAAGTTGCTCTACAATTGACAATCAATAGTTGTTGCCAAAGACAATAACATATGTTGGTTATGTAGTGAGAGCATTTCATTTGTTGTAAAGAGATGTATTGAGGATAAGAAACCAGATTGCTTTGTAGAGGTCAACACTGAGTTGGAGCATGACATTAGAACTTTCCAATCTTCAATTGTAGGTTTTTCATTTTGCAAATTGGAGAGGAGAGAACAAAATAAAATATGTGCAAGATCTTCACCAATTTGGTGAAATATTCTTTTAGTGTGATAACTTTTGTGAAGCTGCACCATAGAGTTCCTCCTATGATGTTGAGGCATACATAGGGATTTCCTTGATCGATGGAAGTTGTGGACAAGATCACCAAAGAGTGTGATTGAGCGGCCTCCAAATGGTATTGGGCTATTGCCAGGGAATGCTTCACATAACCTCATGTCAATGTGTTGAAGCAACTTGGATCCAATGAATACCATTTCATCTATCAGTATGTACCGAATGAAGTACATTTTTTCCTAGAAGTTGCTAGTGTTTTTCCTTGTAGATGGTCCATATATTTGATAGGTATTTGAAGGTTAGAGTGGATTGTCGATGCTTCTATGTTGAATGTTGCTACACGTGTAGGTGCAAGAAGTAATAATCGTGATTGGCCATTTTGGCCCGAGCTCATGAGTGCAATTTTGATGGTTTTTATCAGGGGTGATTTACCTATTCTAGTAATTCCTTGAACAATTGATTTTAGATGAGGTTGGAAAGTATCATCATTTAGGTGTGACAAAACTATATAAAATGCTTTTTATTGTTGGATAGATAGCTCATGTTGGGTAGGGAAATTAGTAAGATGGTGGAATTGAAATGTTGGACATTGGATTCTATGAATGGAGTTGCAGAGACTTGGTGGTGTGGATTGAATTGGGAAGATCTCTAATCATAGTACAAATCAATGTCATGGTGACCAAGCATGTCTAGTTCATCAAAGTGGAGGGGAAGGATTGGATATAGGTGAGACAATAGTTCCCATTCAGATGGGTTGTTATCTTGCATTATATCTTCTTGATTGGAAGAGGTGTTGGAATCAGTATCTTTAGGAGCTTCTGTTGGTGTGCGTAGCACATGCTAGGGATGATGAATACATACACAAATATCCCATTTTTCTATACTTTGAGTGGATGATGAACCAAAATCATTGTAAATGTTGTGAAATGGCTTGTATAGTAGTAGTTCACTCTAACAAAATGATTCAAAGTTTTTGTAATCTTTTGTGGGGATGGTTATGAAGCATGGGGAGATGTGCACAATGGAATGTATGGAGTGCTCTTTCCATTGGACGTGCTTTTGAGATGGTTTGAAATTCCATTTTTTAGTTACTTCAATAAGTGACACAGACTCTAGATTTGTTGGCCGATCCATGTAAGCATCAATGTAGTTTGGGGATGTGGTGGTTGTTTCAGAGGAGACCAAAACACATTAGAAATTTTTTTGGCTAAAATTTAAAGAAGAAAATATCCTACTTGATATGGAGAGGGGGAGTTTAAGTAGGAGGTGGGAACTTTCTTAGGCTCCAATATCATGATCCACTAGTGTTTTAGTAAGCACTTTTCAAAAAGTTGTGGGGGATGGCTTGTAAGACTCAATATTGGTTGAAATCTGAGAAAACATGTCGTGGTATGTTTCTAATTTTCTTTTGGCTTTTGCTGCATATTTATCAATGTATTTAAGGACAACATGGATAGAGAATAGGTTGGTATTCTACATTTTCCCTCCAGATAGAGAGTATAGAATGGTTGTGTAGGTTTAAGCGATCATCATTGCGACATGGGGTGAATGTTGGTTGGACATGGCCATCTATTGCAAGGCTTGATTGATCTTGCATGCTCCAAGGGGCTTTATAGTGGCATTGAAGGGTTGGGCCTTTTCTCCTAAGGCATGTTTGTAAGGTACATTTTGTTGGAGTGAAGAAGACACTGAGAGGGGTTTGAATCAGTGTCTTAGACAAATTTTAACTTTTTCCATGAAAAAGAGTTGAATAATTTATGCTCTTGTTATTCCAATGATAAATACATTCATGAATTGAATGCAATCATTAAAGAACTGAAATAAGAAATATTAAATCAAATCAAAGATCATCACAGTCTTCAAACATTATCACATCAAAGCAATGAGACAATTTAAGACAAAGAATTTGACGAGTGGAAAACCCTCTAGGGGTAGAAAAACTACTCTAGAAATGATGCCTCACTGGCTTAATCTGAAAAAACTTTCTATTTGCAATTCCTCACAAGAAATACTATCTCACTAATAGATTTCAAATGCCTCATTGGCAATAAAACATGGTCTCACTGACAAAAATGGCCTCACTAACCAAAGAACCTCATTGGTTACAAGAATGCCTCACTAGCATACAAACATTTAATCATCAACAATATAGAATGTAAAATATAAAGGGTTTCTCTAATTCACTTCAAATCATATTTCACTTCCTTTCTAATACATTTAATATCTTAAAGATTCATTTTGGAATCTCTAAAATATTAAATATATTAGTTATACAAACTGTTTTGCATCATGTTTGCAAAACTTCAATCAAAAAATTTTGTTTACATTCAGCATGATATCTCTGTTAAAATCATCGAACTCTAAATAGTAATAAACAATTTTTTATATAAAATATACAAAATTTCACATATGCTGCCATTTGTCCTCACTGAAACTTTCAAATGTAACCTTTAAAACTGGTTGCAATAACTATTTCCACAACTACTCTTGTCGAGTCATCATGATGTCTCTCTTTGGCAATGTAGACTCTACATTTTTATGACAACTTTCAACATCTTAAACATATGAACCGCACCTTTATACATGGTCGACATTGTGAACAAAACAATATGTAAAGTCTTAAACAAGAAACCCACAAAGAAGTCCCATAAAATCGACACATCATACACACTTCCCTTCAAAAAAAATTTACAATTTACTCACAAGAATGACACACATTATACGGTGAATACAACAGAAGACCATACTATATGCACCATAAACCTTTTGTATACACCTATGAAAAAATAATGTATACTGCAATAATATGCAACACAACAAAAATTTTTACATGGTGTGCCCTAGAAAAAAGACATTTGATACACAAAACTCTTGACTAAGATTAAAGATTCGGTTCCAAGAACATAACACATTTTTCACTGACCTGAGATTGACATTAACAAATTTTGAACAAAAAATTATTACAAAAAACCTACTCAAAGACTGAAGAATGCAAGAATATTTAAAACCAAATATACAGCCGACAAATGGAAAACAAATCTATGCAAGATTTTCACATACAAAACTTTAAAGGACTGACAGGTATTAACAGAAAATTAAAATTAAAACTAATTGTTTCAACTAAATAAATCAAGGAACAAAAACACCTGTTAATAGAGTCCCTTGTTGATTTCTTTACCCATATTCCCTTCAGCCTGTCAAGTCGTCACCAAATCTTGCTCCAACAGATAGAAACCCTAATTGGGAAAACCGTGTCTTCAAAAAATAGAGATGGATAACAAACTACAATACCAATTTTGAAATTGGAAGGCAAGAAAAACTTCTTGCATGCCTATTACTGCTTCACATGTGCTTCACCTGTAATCGAGCTTTGTCTTGTCGCAAAGATCCCTTGAAACCATCATTACTTGGTGAAACACTAAACTACCCAAGAAATTTCTTTTCAACAATATGAAACATATGCCAATAATAAAAAACTTAAGAGTTTGGTTTGCAAGTCATTTTGATAGCTTTATTTCCACTTTATTTGTCATAACCTTTGCCATTATGAATGCCAAGGTGAATAGTCACTATAAAGCTACAAAAAAAAAAGCATTTTTGATCATTTACATATCCACCTTGTAAAGAAAACATGTCTTACCATGAAGCCTCATAAATATACCTTGTTGGTGTGTTCATCATTTAAATGTCTCCTTGTGAACAACATAACCAATAAATGATATATACATCAATGTTCATACAATAAGAACCATTAAGCTTCAAGATGAAATGTGAAAGAAAATAAGGTGCCTTGTGACCATTGACCACACAAGGAAGCATTAGCCATAACCTTCTCATGAAGTTTCTCTCACATACATTCCAATACCAAACCATGTCAAGTCAATTAATGCATTATTGTGATGATATAAAACATATGCCTTAAAACCTTTATCATTGTCATACTAAAACCAAAAATCTATCATCCATTTTCATCAAGTGCCTTTGTGTGTCTTTGACATCAAGGGCAACAACTGTGAGAACCAAAAAACTCCCCCTTTGGCCTTGATGGCAAACAACCAAATCTCTCTCCCCTTTTTTGCATCAAGAGAAAAAGGGCTGCATAAAAAATAAGATGAATCAAATGTACCATAGCAAGAAGTTGAACAATACATCCTGTGAAAAACACTCTATGTGCACCAACAACGACTCAAATATAGTGGATAAATATGTAGGTTGTAACAACTAATATATGGCTACCAAAAATCTCCAACCTCAAATGTAGAGTCACCAAATCCTTTCAATTGAACACAAATTGTGCAACATTCCAAGAGAATACAAGAGTAATCCTAATATCCATCATGAAGGGAAACAATTGCAAACTGCCTCATTAAAATCTAATCAACACAAAGTATGTATCAAGATAATAACAAAAATGATGAGCATGAAGAGTTGTCCCTACTATCTCTAATGAGATATAAATGCCACAAATCTGTATGTCACTATTTTGTATGAATGATCACTGAATAAGAAAGCATCAGTATAAAGTATAACCATTTCATAAACTAGTAATGAACAAATAATCTCCCCCTAACTAAATACATAAGATGAATAAAATACTTCAATCCTATTCAAGCACCTGTTATGAAGTTGCAAATCCATGTTATCAAGAAGTCTTTTGTCAATCAACAGTCCATTAACAGGAATTATAGTGTTGTTATAAAGTAAGAAAAAAATGACATAACCAAAAACAAGGAGTACTATTCCAGACTGACATGAGATCATCCAATCATTCAAAACACGCAACGTGAATCACCAAATATACCCACCTAAAAAATTCTAACATAGATACATGTCCATTGCTCAATATTATGAACTAAAGCTTGATCTGACAAAATACCATGAGAATAGAAGGAACATGTAACAAGCTCAAAATATGAATATCACTATCCAAAATCACCAACTACCATCATGATATCAACTCTAATTGTTGAGATCCATGAGCACCAAGAACTTTATTAACATGTGAGCCACTAAAACCATGTGCAATCTCAACAGACTACATACAATTCCAATATCAAACAAGTGCATCTTTGTTGCAGCAATGTGTGTCTTGAATTAAGAATAATGTCATACCTCCAACTTTTTCTTCATGGCAACCGTGAAATGTGAGAAAAGCAACTTATTTTTAATGTTGCACTTTGACAGTAAGAACCTTTTATTATTTCAATACCTTATGATCCTACTATGATCATTGTAATTCCAATGAAAAGTGCCAAGACAACTATCACCGTAGTTTCAAATTCAAATGCCAAGATTAACATTACAACAAGTTATGAACACTGTCATTCTGAAATAATGCATTAAATGTCATAAAAGTATCAATACCAATAGTATTTAATTCCTTTTACTTATCTATTATCTTGAGTATTGTCAATGTCAGACTATATGCTGCAACTGTCTATGCAACCTTTATCACAACAAAATAATCGAATCAAAACACTGCTACTGTGTGCCTTCATAAGTGCCATGAAAAACTACCATTATAGATACAATCAAAATCACTTATACAGTATATATAATCTTCACATCAAACCATCTCTCAATGTATCACAGAGATATGGGCATATTCAATGAAACATGAATCAAAAACAATACATTGTAACTGACTTCTCACCACTTACTATTTTGGCACAAAAATAGGCAATACCATGCAAAAATAATCAAACTAATGTAATTTAGTGACAAGAAACTTGTTCATAGAAAATCATACTAGCAATAGCTGCACTGTCTTATTGTTGTCCTTGGTCAAGCAACAAAACTAAACTTCTTTGAAAATTTATCTCAATAAATCACTACTTGAAAAAATTGTAATAGTCCCGCCCTTGAATTTCACAACCTTGGTTTGATATAAATCAACAAATTGCATTCATGTCAACCAAATAATATTTGTGATGAATTCCATGTCATTATGTAATATCAACCTCATTTTTTGTCAGCTGCATCTTGAAAAAAAATAAAGGATTGTAAACAAGATCACAAAAGACTGTCTCTGCTAGAGAACTGCCATCTCCTTCATCAGACCTATTATCAACACTGCTTACAAAAAGGCTTACATTGTGCACTATTTATGCTTTATATGTCTATCTCAAACTCAGAAACCATGCAAACAAACTGTTGAGCATAATCAAAGTGATTATTGATACTCTTGCAAGCAAACTATGAATGATAATCAAAACTATGACTCATTTTTGTCAATGCACTTGTGTATAATTCTACTCATAACTTTCTTATCTTCTCTAGGGGCTGAAAATTAAAACACTAACCCACTCTCCCGTACCTCATATTGGTTCTTTAAGCACTTTGTCAAGTCTCTTGTGTGGTATGCACAAGATTAGTTTCTCCTTCTTCTTGACTTTGTTTTCTTCTCCACACCTTCCTAGGTTCTTTCTTTTGCTTGCTCAGAATATCTTCTTGCTTAGGTGATTTCAACGATTTAATTCTACAAAACTTGGCTCTATGTCCAACACTGTTGCACTTATAACATATGATATTTCTAGAATAATAATGATATCTGTTTCTTGAATTTCTATAATCATATCTTCCATGCATCCAACAATTTCTTGCTAGATGGCCAATTTTATTACAGTTATAGAAAACAATGTTATAACCTTGATTTGATAGGCTATAAGAATTATCATTAGTCCATCTAGAAACATTTCTTGTATGAAATCTACAATCTCTTACTCTATGACCATATTTATGACACGAATAACAATAACCATGAAATTGGGAATAATTATACCTTTTTGAATGATACTTCCTAATTGATGGAGGCCTTGTGAGTATTTTTTGGTTCTTCTACTTCCAACATCAGAAACTTTATCTTTTGCTTGAACTTTTTGTCTTCCTCAGAAGCCACATAATGATAATTTAGGTCTATCTTCTTCCTAGGAGTCTGTGTAACCTTGAAACTCTTCCCATCTGTTGTTGCAAATACTATTTCCCTTTTAAATTTATCTTTGACACCAGAGCTTTCCCATTTTTCATATCCTAAACCAAAGTAGTCCTTGTGACTCTTTTGACTTCTCAACATGTTATTTAATGCATTAGTACCTTTCTCAAATTTTTGAAACTTGAATTTTTCAATATCTTTCCTCAAAGTGACTATTTCACTTTCAAGCTTTTGGCATTCACTAGTTTTGACTTCAAGGTTAGATTTTGTAAGATCGACTATCCTTTTGGATTCTTTTATTTTTGTCTTTAAACTAATAATAAGTTTGTTAGACTCATCAACTTTACTTTTTAAGTTAACAAGATGATTTCTTGCCTCATCAAATTCCAACAAAACTTTTGTAAAATTTTAACATACCTTGTCTCTTGAATCTGTTTCCTGTCGAAGTTGGCATTCTAGTCTCTTATTCTCTTCATTTTGTACTTTTAGACAGATAATTGACTCATTTGATTTTTCAATTTTTTCTTTCAAAGAGATAATTTTGGTTTATAGCTTTTTGCAATCTTTTTCCTTTTTCTCTAACTGAAATCTAACTTCCTTGTTCACCTTTCTAAGATTCCTAATCTCATCAAGTGCAAAAATAACTTTTTCCTAAAAATTAATTTCTCCAATATCTGAACCATTCATGTCCACCACAAATTCATCAAATTCTATATTAGACATCTTTTCTTCTACATGTTGTGGATTTTCTTTAGGCATTTCTACTTTTGTAGGCTATGATTTTTCTTTCTTATTCCTATTCCTTCTACTTTTTGCCATATTAGACATGACACTCCAATACTAGGGACCCTTAAGCCAAGTAGGCTTGTTAAATCAAGGGTTTGTGTAATGCCCCGCCACGCAACCCTAGAGGAAGTTGCAATTCACTACTTAAACATACCAAATTTTTTTTTGTTTAAGTACAAATAACATGTAAGGTGAATACATATTGCCAACAACCTCTAAGGCCACAAGACAAAGATTACTTAAAAAAACCAACATCAAAACATTAACATAAACTGAAACACTAAGCACTTAAGGAAATGAGACTACATACATTCCATGCAAGATAAATTACAACAAGGATATTAAATACCTCAAGATTCTAATTTAACATTTAAACAATAAGGTTACAATACTCATTCCCCGAATGAGGCAAATCCAACCAAATGATTACATAATACAAATTCCACCTCGATAACAACTGAGGGGTAATAAAATACAATAAGAACTGAGAGAACAAGGAAAGAGAAGAACTGATTCCCACAATCTCTCCAACTGGAAATCGTGAACACACGAACATGAAGAAGAACCAACGGACTCAAGATGCACGCCACCCGACCACGTGGAACCCAAAGGCCCCACTCCCTCCGTGCTAGGAGATAGTAACAAGGATTTCCTAGACAAGGCCATCTACCTCTAAACACAGGATAACACATACACTGAACTGAAACAAGGACAAAACCACATCACTGAACATCAAAGTTACAATGCTTCCAAAGTACAAAATCAAGTACAATCACTGTACAAAAATAAACCAACGGTACAACACCATACCGACTGCTGTCATAGGAGGAGTGTCAAAGGCTGCATGGGATCTCCTGGCTAGTCTTCCTAGGTTCCGGCCCCCCTTTAGGGATATCCTGGAAACCTCAACCAACTCCCGGCCCCACATGCATACCAGAGCGGAATTGATTATCTCACGTAAAGACGAGATAACGATCTTGCCATTCCAGGCCTTCCCGACTCATCTCAAGTCTCGTACAAGCCCTTGAGCCAATGAGCGAGGCTAAATTATCTTATTAATGTTCAAAGCTACTCTCTCCCTAGTAAGTTAATTTAATTTTCACTTAATTAACCGACTCTCACACGAGTTATCTTGGGACCACTTTGGGCCCGGTGCTCATTGAAAGCCAGTCCCCTATTGACAACACAAAACTCAACCACATGCCAAGGGTAGACAATGCACTAACACTTAACTCAAATAAGCAAACACCTCAACAGGTAACACATCACTACGGATGTCCAAAACTGAAACCAAAGTGTGCACTACCCAAGGCTAACACAAGGTTGACTAACATACTGAGGCCCACATAACAACTGATAACTTGACTCAACCATGAATCACAAGGTCACACAACCCGTTCAAAGAACCAGGTAACCACTTGAGCTTAACTCACGCATAATCCAAGATAGCCAAAGCAAGACATAAGAGACATAGCATCATCTCAAGAAAACACTACTGGAAGACTTACATGATCAACAGGAAACGACTTAAAGCCAACAATCATATAAACTCACGTAAACCACCCATAACAAATAAATGAACCCATATCTGGAAGATTCACAAACATTCACTTTCATTTCACAACATCGAAGGCGAGCAATTAACATTGAAAACATTTCAGACACATAGGCAATCTAATGTTCAGATTTCTTAAATCCATTCAAACACAGATTCATGACTTGCATTTATCCAATCGATTGATCCCATTTCTTTTCACAACATTGAATTATATAAAGAATAGATCATTTACTCTAAATTTCGTAACCATATTCATAATCAAACACTTTAATGATGCAGCTTTCTAGTTAAAATTTAAATCAACCGTTCTCCCTAAGTTTCATGATCACATACCATAGATAGATCACTTGATTAAAAAAATCATTTAGGTTAATTAATAAGTTCGTCCTTCACTTTCAGTTCCGTAATCATATTATATAATTAGACATCTAGAAAAATAAACAAGATATGCCTTTAATAACCATTTGAATAATAGCTTAAAGTCACTTCATTGAATTTTACGACAATATACTAAAATATCAATTTCCACATTCATAGTAATCACATGATGGTTTACAATTACCAGTTAAACATTTAACATTATCTAAATATATCAAATAAAATGATAATTTATTTGCAATTAAATAAATTATATCTCTTTAAATCTAAATTCCCATCAAATGAAAGATACCAAATAAAAAAATATTTTATTTTCCAATTAACTCCTACTTTTAAATCCTCATGATTAACATAAAATACATTTTGAATTTTTACTAAAAATCCTTTAATATAATATATATTAAATATATTATATTTTATATATTATATAATATTAAATATTATAAATATTATATAAAATATAATATAAAATAATATTCATTAAAAAATTTAAATTTTAATAAATAAATAAATAAAAAAAAACAATTTCGAATTTAAAATATACAAAGGGAAGAGGGCCGGAGCCCAGGGCACACAGCCCCTGCCTCCCGCCGGGCGGCGGTGGCTGTGTGCAAAGCACACACCGCCACCTCCCTGCTGGCGGCGGTGGCTGTGTGGTTACACACAGCCCGCCCCCCCGCAGGTGGCAATGGCTGTGTGTTTACACACAGCCCGCCCCCCCTGCGGGCGGCGGTGGCTGTGTGTCCTCACACAGCCGACGCCTCCCCTGTGGGCGGCGGCGGCGGCGGCAGCGGTGTGGTGGGGTTTGACCTCTCACCTCACCAAAAAAAAACACATTTTTATATTAAATTACTACTGCGTTTTTTCCAGAACCCAAAAAAAATGAAAATCAATAAAATTTCAATAGGTTTTACCCCAAATTTACAATTTCCTAAAATAACAAATATATATATGAATATATATTTGTGGGAATCACCCTATTTTGAAATAAATGGTTGTATTCACAAATCCACATACTGAAATCTTGATTTCAAACACAAATTGTAACAATAATCCAAACCCAATTCAAGAAAATAAAACTTATTTCAAAACAAGGAAATGGGTTTTCACAAATCTAGTTTAATCATTGAGCTTTCTTGGATTTTCTTTCTATTTTCAAATCCATTACAATTGTGCAAATTGAAAAGCTTTTCCAAGAGTTTTATTGAATCTAAAACTATATCTTCAATCATTCAAAAAGAGCAAGAAGATGAAGGGAGGAAGGATAGAACCTTATGTTTTCTCCAAACTTGGCAAGCTTCCTCCATGGAGATTTTTCCAAGCACTCCTTCAACTCCACCATCTTAGCCTCCTCCAAGCCTCTCCACCCAAAAAATCCAAAACCAAGAATCCATGGAGAGGTTGAAAGAAAACCCTAAATAAAATATACCCTTTTTTCCAAACTTCTCAAATTCAAATTCAAACTCAACCTCTAATTCAAATTCAAATTCTAATTACATTCAAATACAAATGCAAACTCACTTTCCAATTTCAAATTGAATTCAATTTCAAATTCATATTCAACCCTTCACAAATATCTTTCCCAAAATAGTCAACTATTTCAGAAAATATCTTTTCTACCCCAAAGTCTTTGCATAAGAAAACATTTGAATTTTTAATAACTTTAAACAATTTTCTAATTCCAATTTGAATTCAAAACATTTTAGCATTTTATTTTCAACAAAAGAATTAAATCTTTTACACTTTTAATTCATAGGGATCATTTAATTAATTCACACAATTAATTCAAATTATCAATAAAATAAATCTAATTCAAAATTAGATTATTTTATTAATTCAATTAAATTAATTAATTAATCACTAATTTTCCAACATCTCAACAAGACAAAACATTCGTCATTTATAATTTCCAAAAGCTATTTAATCACTTTTAGCTTGCAACTAAACACATTTAATCATTAATTAGACTACGCAAGTCCTTTGATAAACTTTAAACTTGAGATTAAATAAACACCCAAGGGGAACTGACCAATTTAAAACAACTGATCCTGACGACAACCCAACAATATGCTATGACTAGGGTGACGAATTGGTTCGGAAAACCTAGCTACTATCTCCCAATTAATTTCCGTTGGTCAATGGACACGCTCAGACCTAGAAACCAGGTGGAGTCGATGTCATGTACCTGCCAACCTGCAACAAAGAGCATGTCGAACGCGCATATATACATAATATGATCAATCACACCGTGAAGAGGAAATCTCAGAATCGTAGGGCACTCGCAAGCGGGTGATACAACCCCGTCCCCTTCACCAATACAATATCACTAACTGACAAAGCTAGCATTATTAACATAATCAAAGCATAAAGCATCATTAATTCACATGTTAACATGATCGAAGCATAACATAGGAAAACATTGCCTGATTAACAGAGCACAAAAAGGATGGGTGTTACAGTTTGACTCTGATACCACTTGTTGGAGTGAAGAAGACACTGAGAGGGGGGGGGTGGATTAGTGTCTTAGAAAATTTTTAACTTTTTCCATGAAAAAGAGTTGAATAATTTATGCTCTTATTATTTCAATGATAAATACATTCATGAATTGAACACAATCATTAAAGAACTAAAATAAGAAATATTAAATCAAATCAAAGATCATCACAGTCTTGAAGCATTATCACATCAAAGCAATGAGACCATTTAAGAAAAAGAATTTGATGAGTGGAAAAACCTCTAGGGGTAAAAAACTACTCTAGAAATGATGCCTCACTGGATTAATCTGAAAAAAAATTATGTTTACAATGCCTCATTGGAAATACTATCTCACTAATAGATTTCAAATGCCTCACTGGCAATAAAACAATGTCTCACTAACAAAAATGGCCTCACTGACCAAATAACCTCACTGGTTACAAGAATACCTCACTAGCATACACACACTTAATCATCAACAATATAGAATGTAAAATACAAAGGGTTTCTCTATTTCACTTCAAATCATATTTCACTTTGAATTTATAATACATTTAATATCTTAAAGATTCTGTTACATCCCTAACTTTAACTATGTTTTAATTTTTACTTTTAAAGTAATTAGTAGATGATTACGCATGATTCAATCATTTGATATTTAGGAAAATGTCTAGAAAAATAAATGTTTTCATGAGTTATGTTATTTGACTAAAGTTGACATATGTTTAAAAGTTGTCCAGATGTGATGATTTCATAAGGATTATGAAATGATTAATGATACATTAATCCCAAGTTGGTGTTGTACGTTGCATTTAGGAAACAGGTTTTCGCCCTCCAAGAAAGGGAGGGAGAGCATCATCAGAGAGAGGGGTATAGATATAAGATCAAGAACAAGTTGTCTCCATCTTAGGTCTAATGATGATTCAAAATGGTAAGCCTAGTTGAGTCGGGTAAGTGATACTCAACCCTCCTGATCTAAGTTTACTTCTCGACTCGACAAGTTGTCAATATCGTTTAAGTCTAGTTCATGTTGTTTAACGTGTTTAAAAGCTTGTCGATAATAATCAATTAGTCGACCTTTGTATTGATATAATACTCTTAAGGGTTATTAACTCTCTTTTTAACATTGAGTTCATTTAGTTTTGGCGAGCACATTGATTGGACAACATAACGAACTATGTCGTCAACTCTTGCCCATGAAAATTTTAGTTTCTTTAAAGGTCATTATGTTAAAATATATGATTAAAATCCTTAATGGCTAGATAAGCCAAGAGATAACCAATGGGACTCAACTCTTTGTAAAGAGAATCTCGTGAGTCATGTGTGGTAGATATTGTTCAATTCTTTTAATCTATATTAGATTAGACTAAGATACTTCCAACCTCATACTTTTCAATATTTAAACCATATGCACACCTCTAGGGCCACGACAAGCATTCTTGGCAACAATTATATTCATTTTTCCATATTTAAATATCCTCATAAGGTTATAAGAGCCACAAACGGATAAAGTGGATTCAAGCATAGATGTGCCAATATATAAATATAATTATATCTTGCTAAAATACCAATTGGTTCGTTGTTTGAGCCACATCGATAATGTT
This sequence comes from Sequoia sempervirens, assembly GCA_007258455.2. Taxonomy (NCBI): domain Eukaryota; kingdom Viridiplantae; phylum Streptophyta; class Pinopsida; order Cupressales; family Cupressaceae; genus Sequoia; species Sequoia sempervirens. The sequence goes on along the minus strand of VDFB02075321.1, from coordinate 136,120,769 downwards.
TTGGCAGCAAAGGATTATTATCTTTTTATGAGTATAATCTAATACTTGCAATGACATAGTAATTTTTGGGTGGTTGATGTTACCTTTTGAATGCTCTTTTAAATGTTCTTGAGCCGCGGATAGTATGCAAGGTTGCGCTTATTTCGCATAGTGGGAATTCGCTCGTGGCAATGGCAGCGTCCATCTTGAACCTAGGTAGAGTTAAATCTTTGAGAAAACTACCATTCTAATGGAATCTGGAGCTTATCTTCATCAAGCAATTCTTGGCAAGAGGAGGGATGGCGATAACCATTTTTGGGAGAGGATCTTTTATCTCAACTAGAAAAAAAACCAATCGGAACGAATCTGTTGGGACTTAATGCAAAGGAGGAGTGCCATATGACTATGCAAAAGGGTGGCGTTAAATTTTTTTAGAAGAATTTGTAGAGAATTAGTAACCCAACGTAGTTTCTACTTGCAATGTCACTACTTAGGAGGTCCTTCACCACACTATCATGGAGGAATCGAGGACTAAGAGCTGTTGCGTTACATATACTCTATCCACCACAGATGGTCATGGAAGCATCAAAATGATATGGGAATAGCGATGCAGGGCCTAGAAATTTGTTAAGATACAATGCTATGCCATCATCATCCCTGGCTTACTATATAATAGAGAAAGCCAAATGTAGTTATTTAGAAACCTATCGGCCAAAAATTTGAGGATAAAATATCAAAGTAAACTTTTAAAGGGTTGGCAGTCAATAAAAGAGGTAGGCCATACTAGTGAGTAGGAATTTATGGTGTTCAGGCTAAGGGCCAACGTAGACTTGTGCAAATTTTGTCCGGGAAACTAAACCCTCTAAAATGGAATAAATGTGGCCAAAGTAACGACTATCAAGTTGGGATGACTTAGCTCAAATGCTATCTAATTCCATAGTAACTTCAAGTTCAAATTCAGAATAGTCGAGAGATGACGAGTTATTGCGTACACGGTAAGTTAAGCAATCTTTCTTCTTTTAGAATGGATATAGCCTTATCCTTGTATATACATACACATTGTAACAATAATGATTATGAAACCAGAAGTGGGGTAGTCTTTCCTATAAACCACTTCATGCATGAATCTTTTTATTTAGATTGTTGACAACGAGAAAGCTTAATTCTTGATTGTTCTAGAGTGATTTAGATGCTTAAAAAGGTAGTCGGGGTATGTTACCCTCAAGCCCTTCTTGGCATAGATATCACTGGGAATGCAACATGAAACCATCATTTCTTATTATGAGATTCGTTTTCATTATTTAAAAGGTAATATCAAACCATGAGTTTGTGGTTGGTAGTGAACCAAGCTTGACTAATTGAGAAGTAAATAAGTGGAAGAAAGGACTGAAGCACAACTAAGTCCTAACTTTTCTATCAAGAATGCTTACTCGAGTAATGTATAACTATTCTTGAGTTCTTTTATTAACTACTTGTTGAGTGACTTTGTATTAATACTCGGGTCGTTGGAAAAGAAAAACCTCTTTCCTTCCTCGATATATTCCTTATAGGAAACACCCTGGTAGGGTATTTGAAAAGGATGCCATTATACTTTTTATAACCTTATGTACATCTTGATGATGACATGGTGTTGTCCATATGGCTAAAGACACCTGAGAGTGGGTGAGAAGGTGAAACCTAACTTATGTTGGAAGATTAACTTAGATCAAGATCATTGATATGAAATGTTAGTATTTCCTTGATATTATATTGGTTAGGGAAAACCTTGAAAATTATGTCTGTTCATGTACGTATAGTGTGAACTCTAACAATGCCAAGTGGTCTAGGAAAGACTAAAAGCATTTGGTTCTTATGATTAGTTATACTTATGTTTTTACCTTTGGAGAAGCAAGGATGTTGATATTTCCATGCGTTGGGTTAGAGAAGCTAAACCCTAGTATTGAAACAAGGAGGATATAGAACATCTATAACTCTTATGTCGGATATGAAATTGAACTTATATATTGATTGATAGTGAAAGGTCGAAGAAAACCATAGATCAAGACAAGAAGTCTTTATAATACCTTAAGAGATTCTACGATAATGTCGAAACTCATTTTAACGCATCAAGATGTTGGGTATTGAATCTTGAGAGTAAAATGACAAGAAGTCATAAACCCTAGATATTGCAAGGATGCAATAAGGGACTTTTAAAAGGGTTGAAATACCTGAATCTTTACATTGAATGAATATCCTAGATTAACGATTAGTTCTAAGTCAGATTGGCTAGAATGGATTTTCTTAAATGACTAGTTTGAGTCTAGAGTACCAAATAAAGTAAGAAAAACTATAGGATGAGATAGTTTCTAAGACGAGTCAGAGGTGTGTGTCTAGATGGAATGACCAATCAGAATGATCATACTTAGCTAGAAGGGATCTAGAGTTGTATGGTCGATTGAGTTTTGTAGTAAACATCAGTAGGACTCAGATGGTGAAATTGGCAGTTCCTTATATCTATACTCTTCGAGAAGGGCTAGGTTACTTCCAGTTTGGAAGTGCGCGGGGGACCACTTGAGTCTGTGGTTAGAGGAAAAGCACTCGGACGATGCTCTCCCTCTGTAGCAATAGACTCTCTGAGGCTTGTGAAGATAGAGATCGACATTCCAGATGCAGTGAACTCCATGTTCTAGCTTATGATAGAAAAATCTATGAGGTATAACTATTCTTTATGCCAAATTTATTTTATGTGATATAAATGAATTATGTAAGGAATTAGCTTGATTCTAGTTATGATTACATGTGAATTCATGTTTGAATTTATCTGGAAAAGTTGTACTTTATTCTTGTGCTTATGCAAATGTTTTCATTTAAAAAAAAAAAAATTCTCTCTCATGTTTACTAAGTTTATTTACCTTCTAGTAAATTCTTGAGTTTACTTGTGTATTAAGAGGCGGAATGTTACATATGGTATCAGAGCCAACTGGGTTCGACACATGGACCTATGAGCTCATTACGAGGAAAATTATTAAACATTTAGCATATTATCTAAAGTTAGAGTTGGTTTGATGTCAGAAGGGCATAGAGAAAAACCATGAAAACTTTCTAAAAAGACATTGAGACTATGACTAGAAAGGTAAAACCTTGGTCAATTACTAATCAGACTAAGAGCTTCGTTAGAGCAGTGTCTGTATGAATTTAATACTACTCTTCTTTTTCAAGAATTAAGGATGGAAGGACTTGGAAGTAGTCAACCAGGTGTTGGAGCATCTGATAATTGGAAATCTTTGAAACTATATCAACGACACCTAGATAAGATGGGTTTTAGTCTAAGTTTTAGATGGCTTGGAATGAGCCAAGTGGAATCAATGGATCATTAAAGGTTGTGAACTAGGTACTTTCCTTTTGGCAGAGCTAGAAAGTACAACCGCATTGGTGAATGTAATTATCACTGAGATATTTAGTCAATTGTTTAAGTTTTAACATGTAACCTTTTCAATGAAGTAAGAATAGAGTTTTGTAATGCCAAAGGAGGAAAAGAAGTTGTGTCCCTATTATAATCTTTGCGTGTTGCTATATAAAGACCTTATAATGTCATCCAACAAGTGAATGATAGATACTTCAAGAAATTTGAGTGAATTTAATATAACCTTATTATTTGTAAAATTTTGAGCATGATGAAAGTCTTAAGGGACTTAGTGTATGATGTGATTATAACATAATCTCTTACCATTGTAAGCTTTTGGAAAATCCGAATACAGTGCAGCAATCTACTCCCTTGTAGTGACTTAGTCAAGTTGCGCAGTGCATTACAATGATATTTTGGATTTTGACACTTGAATTTTTGGTGAAACTCCTTTTAATATTGGCAAGGATTGTCATCATTTTATTTCTTTATTTTGAAATGGTCTAGCCACCAAATTTCAAAGATTGTTTATCTTAGGGACATTTAGTCCAAAATTTGATTTATTGTTGGAATGAGCTCATTCTCAGATTTATTGTTGAAATTTAAAACTGCTTATATTTTGATGTTGAGTTGAGTTTTTTGGTGGCTATACAAGAACTTTTTGGTTGTTCACTATGTTTGATTTAATGTTCTTCTCTATCATGTCCTGGGTGGGCCTCTGATGGATTTGTGTAAGGGAGTAAAATTGTAACAAAGCACTTGATATGTCCTTAGCTTTACAGATGAAAGAAACCTTGAATGGAAAGGAATTGGTTCTTAATCCTTTTAGGGTTATATATTTGATATGTAAGTTATCTGAAGGAGGTCTTATGCAGATATCACCTTTGGAACCTTGTGTTATGGTATGTGGGTGGACAGGTAGTCCAGTAAGCCCAAGTGAATAGTCTCTCCAAGTCAAGCAGGGTGGTGAACCATTACTACGTGGATTGCAAAGTGTATGTATATAAAACTATGGCCATAGCGAGTGTCGTTTCCACGACGTGCACTCGTCAGTTCACAATACTCTAGACACTTAGCTAACCAGAGTTGTCATACTTAGTAGGAGGGCATCCTTAGTAGTGCGATAGAGTTGGTTAAGTGGGGGTACACACCAGAGCTCAGATGGAAATTGTGAGGGTTTCTGACACAATCCTTCATCGGAAGGTAGGACTGCTTCCAGTGAGGAAGTGTGTGGAGGAATCACTTAAGTCTGTGGTTGGAAGGAAAATAGGCAAGTGATGCTTTCCCTCTTTTCAGTGGCATGCCGAGTCTTGGAGGGCAATTGGACTAGAAAAGGAATTCAAATCCTTTCTCTGGTATTTACTTATCAACTTGTTTAAATGATGCATGAAATAATGAAATTGGTACTTAAGGAATAACCTTTTTAGCCAGAAAGGTGAAGATTGATGTTACTCCTTGTATCTTACTTGACGAATAGTGACACCTTACTTATTTAATGTTGTTAACCTTTGGTACCATTCTCTTGGTAATCCTATGTAAGTGTAGTTGATTGCTACAAGTATAAAGACTATCCATCTATTTTGGGAGTTTGTGGAAACAATTTCTATAATTCTGCTATCAGGATGACTCCATTTGAAACATTGGACCAAAAAGATGCCAAACTCCTAGATGATAGGATTAGCATTAGTCCTGAAATGTTGTTAGAAATGGATAAACAAATCAAATCGATCCGAAAGACTGGTGGAATCTAATGTTAGATAGAAAATTTAAGTAAATGCCAATCGTCCACTAACACAATTCTTGGCTAGAGAAGGAAAGTTTCATGAAATAAGGAATGTAAATTCCTAACCAATTCCTAGATATAAAGGACTCTTCAAAATTCTCAAAGTTACCAATTCGATTGATTAATAAATCATTCTATTATCCGCTATTACCAGGAGGTATAATGCTTTTTATGAATTATATTTGGAAAGTATATAACAAATGATAATTATATTTTGAGAATGTTTTATAGGAATAGGACCCCGGAGTGGTCATGATCGAGCTTCTTCAATGCAAGGTCCAATGGGACCAACCACCAGAGGGTAATATGACATGGAAGTTTACCATGATTTTATATCAAAGTTTTTCTCAAATGTGTATGCTTTTGCAGGGTAAACAAAAGTTTTTTTTTATAAGGTTTCAGAACCATTGGATCATCGAGGACGATGGTTCTTATGGGGGGAGATATGTTACATCCCTAACTTTAACTATGTTTTACTTTTTACTTTAAAAGTAATTAGTAGATGATTACGCATGATTCAATCATTTGATATTTAGGAAAATGTCTAGAAAAATAAATGTTTTCATGAGTTATGTTATTTGACTAAAGTTGACATGTGTTTAAAAGTTGTCCAGATGTGATGATTTCATAAGGATTATGAAACAATTAATGATACATTTATCCCAAAAGTGTTGGTGTTGTACGTTGCATTTAGGAAACAGGTTTCTGCCCTCTAAGAAAGGGAGGGAGAGCATCATCAGAGAGAGGGGTATAGATATAAGTTAATGAACAATTTTTCGCCATCTTAGGTCTAATGATGATTCAAAATGGTAAGCCTGGTTGATTCGGGTAAGTGATACTCAACCCTCTTGATCTAAGTTTACTTCTCGACTCGACAAGTTGTCAATATCGTTTAAGTCTAGTTCATGTTGTTTAACGTGTTTAGAAGCTTGTTGATAATAATCAATTAGTCAACCTTTGTATTGATATAATACTCTTAAGGGTTATTAACTCCCTTTTTAACATTGAGTTTGTTTAGTTTTGGCGAGTACGTTGATTGGACAACATAACGAACTATGTCATCAACTCTTGCCCATGAAAATTTTAGTTTCTTTAAAGGTCATTATGTTAAAATATGTGATTAAAATCCTTAATGGCTAGATATGCCAAGAGCTAACCAATGAGACTCAGCTCTTTGTAAAGAGAATCCCGTGAGTCATGTGTGGTAGATATTGTTCAATTCTTTTAATCTATATTAGATCAGACTAAGATACTTCCAACCTCATACTTTTCAATATTTAAACCATATGCACACCCCTAGGGCCACGACAAGCATTCTTGGTGACAATTATATTCATTTTTCCATATTTAAATATCCTCATAAGGTTATAAGAGCCAAAAACGGATAAAGGGGATTCAAGGATAGATGCACCAATATATATAAATATAATTATATCTTGCTAAAATACCAACTGGTTCGTTGTTTGAGCCACATCGATAATGTTTTGGAAGCAAAGGATTACTATCTTTTTATGAGTATAATCTAATACTTGCAACGACATAGTAATTTTCGGGTGGTTGATGTTACCTTTTGAATGCTCTTTTAAATGTTCTTAAGCCGCGGATAGTATGCAAGGTTGCGCTTATTTCGCATAGTGGGAATTCACTCGTGGCAATGGCGGTGTCCATCTTGAACCTAGGTAGAGTTAAATCTTTGAGATAACTACCATTCTAATGGAATCTGGAGCTTATCTTCATCAAGCAATTCTTGGCAAGAGGAGGGATGGCGGTAACCGTTTTTGGGAGAGGATCTTTTATCTCAACTGGAAAAAAAAACCAATTGGAACGAATCTGTTGGGACTTAATGCAAAGGAGGAGTGCCATATGACTATGCAAAAGGGTGGCATCAAATTTTTTTAGAAGTTGTAGAGAATTAGTAACCCAACGTAGTTTCTACTTGCAATCTCACTGCTTAGGAGGTCCTTCACCACACTATCATGGAGGAATCAGGGACTAAGAGTTGTTGGGTTACATATACTCTATCCACCATAGATGGTCATGGAAGCATCGAAATGATATGGGAATAGCGATGCAGGGCCTAGAAATTTGTTAAGATACAATGCTACGCCATCATCATCCCTGGCTTACTATATAATAGAGAAAGCCAAATATAGTTATTTAGAAACCTATCGGCCAAAAATTTGAGGATAAAATATCAAAGTAAACTTTTAAAGGGTTGGCAGTCAATAAAAGAGGCAGGCCATACTAGTGAGTAGGAATTTATGGTGTTCAAGCTAAGGGCCAACGTAGACTTGTGCAAATTTTGTCCGGGAAACTAAACCCTCTGAAATGGAATAAATGTGGCCAAAGTAACGACTATCAAGTTGGGATGACTTAGCTCAAATGCTATCTAATTCCATAGTAACTTCAAGTTCAAATTCAGAATAGTCGAGAGATGACGGGTTATTGCGTACACGGTAAGTTAAGCAATCTTTCTTCTTTTAGAATGGATATAGCCTTATCCTTGTATATACGTACACATTGTAACAATAATGATTATGAAACTAGAAGTGGGGTAGTCTTACCTATAAACCACTTCATGCATGAATCTTTGCGAGATTTATTTAGATTGTTGACAACGAGAAAGCTTAATTCTTGATTGTTCTAGAGTGATTTAGATGCTTAAAAAGGTAGTCAGGGTATGTTACCCTCAAGCCCTTCTTGGCATAGATATGGCTGGGAATGCAGCATGAAACCATCATTGCTTATTATGAGATTCTTTTTCATTATTTAAAAGGTAATATCAAACCATGAGTCTGTGGTTGGTAGTGAACCAAGCTTGACTAATTGAGAAGTAAATAAGTGGAAGAAAGGACTGAAGCACAACTAAGTCCTAAATTTTCTATCAAGAATGCTTACTCGAGTAATGTATAACTATTCTTGAGTTCTTTTATTAACTACTTGTTGAGTGACTTTGTATTAATAATCGGGTCCTTGGAAAAGAAAAACCTCTTTCCTTCCTCGATATATTCCTTATAGGAAACACCCTGGTAGGGTATTTGAAAAGGATGCCTTTATAATTTTTATAACCTTATGTACATCTTGATGACGACATGGTGTTGTCCATATGGCTAAAGACACCTAAGAGTGGGTGAGAAGGTGAAACCTAACTTATGTTGGAAGATTAACTTAGATCAAGATCATTGATATGAAATGTTAGTATTTCCTTGATATTATATTGGTTAGGGAAAACCTTGAAAATTAGGTCTGTTCATGTACGTATAGTGTGAACTCTAACAATGCCAAGTGGTCTAGGAAATACTAAAAGCATTTGGTTCTTATGATTAGTTATACTTATGTTTTTACCTTTGGAGAAGCAAGGATGTTGATATTTCCATGCGTTGGGTTAGAGAATCTAAACCCTAGTATTGAAACAAGGAGGATATAGAACATCTATAACTCTTATGTCGGATATGAAATTGAATATATATATTGATTGATAGTGAAAGGTCGAAGAAAACCATAGATCAAGACAAGAAGTTTTTATAATATCTTAAGAGATTCTACGATAATGTCGAAACTCATTTTAACGCATCAAGATGTTGGGTATTGAATCTTGAGAGTAAAATGACAGGAAGTCATAAACCCTAGATATTGCAAGGATGCAATAAGGGACTTTTAAAAGGATTGAAATACCTAAATCTTTACATTGAATGAATATCCTAGATTAAGGATTAGTTCTAAGTCAGATTGGCTAGAATGGATTTTCTTAAATGACTAGTTTGGGTCTAGAGTACCAAATAAAGTAAGAAAAACTATAGGATGAGATAGTTTATAAGATGAGTCAGAGGCGTGTGTCTAGATGGAATGACCAATCAGAATGATCATACTTAGCTAGAAGGGATCTAGAGTTGAATGGTCGATTGAGTTTTGTAGTACACATCACTAGGACTCAGATGGTGAAACTGGCAGTTCCTTATATCTATAGTCTTCGAGAAGGGCCGGGTTACTTCCAGTTTGGAAGTGCGCGGGGGACCACTTGAGTCCATGGTTGGAGGAAAAGCACTCGGACGATGCTCTCCCTTTGTAGCAATAGACTCTCTGAGGCTTGTGAAGATAGAAATCGACATTCCAGATGCAGTGAACTCCATGTTCTGGCTTATGATAGAAAAATCTATGAGGTAAAACTATTCTTTATGCCAAATTTATTTTATGTGATATAAATGAATTCTGTAAGGAATTAGCTTGATTCTAGTTATGATTACATGTGAATTCAAGTTTGAATTTATCTGGAAAAGTTGTACTTTATTCTTGTGCTTATGCAAATATTTTCATTTTTTATAAAAAAAATAAAAAATTCTCTCTCATGTTTACTAAGTTTATTTACCTTCTAGTAAATTCTTGAGTTTACTTATGTATTAAGAGGTGGAATGTTACAGATTCCTTCTGGAATCTCTAAAATATTAAATATATTAGTTATACAAACTGTTTTGCATTATGTTTGCAAAACTTTAATCAAAGAATTTTGTTTACATTCAACATGATATCTCTATTAAAAGCATCAAACTCTAAATAGTAATAAACCACTATTTATATAAAGTATACAAAAGTTCACATATGCTGCCATCTGTCCGCATCGAAAATTTCAAATGTAACCTTTAACATTGGTTGCAATAACTGTTTCCACAACTACTCCTATCGAGTCATCATGATGTCTCTCTTTGGCAATGTAGAATCTACATTTTTTTGAAAACTTTCAGCATCATAAACATATGAACCACACCTTTATACATGGTCGACATTGTGAACAAAACAATATGTAAAGTCTTAAACAAGAAACCCACAAAGAAGTCCCATAAAATCGACACATCATACAAACTTCCCTTCAAATTTTTTTTACACTTGACTCACAAGAATGACACACATTATACGGTGAATATAATAGAGAACCATACTATATGCACCATAAACCTTTTGTATACACCTATGAAACAACAATGTATACTACAAGAATATGCAACACAACAAAAACTTTTACACATGGCATGCCCTAGCAAAAAGACATTGATACACAAAACTCTTGACTAAGGTTAAAGATTCGGTTCCAAGAACAAAACACATTTTTCATTGACTCGAGATTGACATTAACAAATTTTGAACAAAAACTTGTTACAAAAAACCTACTCAAAGACTGAGGAATGCAAGAATATTTAAAACCAAATATACAACCGACAAATGGCAAACAAATCTATGCAAGATTTTCACATACAAAAATTCAAAGGACTGATAGGTATTAACAGAAAATTAAAACTCAAACTAATTGTTTCAAGTAAATAAATCAAGGAACAAAAACACCTATTAATAGAGATCCATGTCGATTTCTTTTCCCATATTCCCTTTAGCCTATCAAGCCATCACCAAATCTTGCTCAAATGGATAGAAACCCTAACTGAAAAAACCATGTCTTTAAAAAACAAAGATGGATAACAAACTGCAATACCAATTTCAAAATTGGAAGACAAGAAAAACTTCTTGCATGCTTGTTATAGCTTCACATGTGCTTCAGCTGTAATCGAGCTTTGTCTTGTCACAAAAATCCCTTGAAACCATCATTGCTTGGTGAAACACTAAAATGCCCGAGAAATTTCCTTTCAACAATATGAAACATATGCCAATAATAAAAAACTTAAGAGTTTGATTTGCAAGTCATTTCGACACCTTTATTTCCACTTTATTTGTCATAACCTTTGCCATTATGAATGCCAAGGTGAATAATCACCATAAAGCTAAAAACAACATAATGTCTTGTTGATCATTTACATATCCACCTTGTAAAGCAAACATGTCTTACCATGAAGCCTCATAAATATACATTGTTGGTGTGTTCATCATTTAAATGTCTCCTTGTGAACAACATAACCAATAAATGATATATACATCATTGTTTGTACAATAAGTACCATTAAGCTTCAAGATGAAATGTAAAAGAAAATAATGTTCCTTGTGACCATTGACCATACAAGGAAGCGTTAGCCATAACCTTCTCATGAAGGTGCTCTCACATACATTCCAATACCAAACCATGCCAAGTCAACTAATGCATTATTGTGATGATATAAAACATATGCCTTGAAACCTTTATCATTTTCATACTAAAAAAAAACATTTGTCATCAACTGTCATCAAGTGCCTTTGTGTGTCTTTGACATCAAGGGCAACAAGTGTGAGAGCCAACACACTTTGTATGATGTTGTACACAATTTAGCAATTCAGTGTAGTCGATTAAAGGGTCTAAAGGCATAATTAATCTTGTGTCCATTAAACATGGATCATCAAGAAGAGTTCAATGGATTATTTGGTTTCTTAAAGTAAGGGGTATGGTATTCCATTCAGAGACATATATATTAATGTATTCAACTATATTTTATACTGATTGGAGGTTATTCCATTATATTTTCTCGATATCAGGTGCTTCTTTTAGACAAAGGAAACAATGGACATGTGCACAACCCTTGTGTTACCATTCATACCTATTGGAAGTTTATGTTTAGGAATGATTTAGAATGTATGAAATGTAAATGGATGAAATTACGAAGACTTTACCTATACCAGTAGTCAGTTGCACCAAGTATTTTTTCCAAGACCTCTTCATGAAATGCAATAAATCTATGGTGCATGTAGTGTGTTGTAAGGTATGGATTTTGAACTATATTTTTTATCCTCCATCTCTAAGCTACTTGTGGATTTTTAGCTACATTATATGGCATTAGATTATGTATGTCTAGCCATTTTGTATCCACTGCACTGAGTGTGAAGAATAGTGTTGGACAACCAATTTGTATGACCATATCAAAAATCTCTCCTCTACAATAGTTCATAATTGGCATGTTCCATGAATTGATGCTCCAAAGCACATGAATTGTTCAACAAGCTTGTCATCCAACAAGTCCTTTAATCTTTGACAAAGTTCAAGAATAGTTGTTAGTAGGCCAAGGTTGATGTTTTTATAAAAAAATAAAAGATGTTGTTTCTTATTTGCGATGGTGCATTAGGATATTTAGTATGAAGTACCTAAAATGAGGGTTTTGGACAAACCTATTATCATAGTAATTGAGCAAGTGGAGAGCATATTCATGTAATTTAACTTCCTTGATGCATTGTTGTTTGCAGGTGGTAGTGCCTTTTGGAAACAAACTAGGGAATGCCATTACAAATAATCCTTTTGTGTTGTATTCATTGATGGGAGATGGAGAAATGGGTGTCCATTCTATAGATAGGGGTGGCTAGCCTTGGCCTAATTGCAATAAAGAGCACAATTCTTTAAATTATTTGCATGCACGTGGAAGGCTAGCAACAAATGAAGTAGTGAGTTGCATGTTTTCTTCCACGCAATCGTTGTTTGCATCATTTGTATGCATCATGGTTGCAGCTATGGGACTAGGAATAGTGTTTGTTGCATATAGTAGGTCTATATTGTTAGTGGAATCACTTGGCAGGAATGATAATGCAACCTCATCTAATTGTATAGTTTTGTAGTATGGGTCATTTAAGAGTTTATATTGTGAGGCCTCCTATACACATCCTCTACTTACATAGAAGCTATAGTGTTATTGCCTGATGTTTTTTTGTTAACCAATAAGATATATAATTCATCTATACACCTGGGAAAGTGGGTTGCAATAGTAGAAACATCTTGAGGAAAAAAAATAGTGTGGCCACTATATTTTACCTGGCTCCCCTTTTCAAAGGTAACTTGAAGGATTGGGATGACCATTTGATGCAATGCTGGAGGAAGAAAACAACTTATCTCCATCTCATCTAACAAAACTCAGAACATTCTTTGTTTGTTCTCTCATTTCAAGTTCACTTTTCTCTTCACTATAAACCCTTCCTTCAACAAACTAAAATAGAAAACAAAACACAAACCACTTCTTGACCCTTCAAAACACCTCCAATCACCCAAATAACCCTTGGAATATGCCTACAAATGACATCCATGATTTCCAACCTAAAATACTTTAGCTTTATCAAAACCCTACATGTAGCCAACAATTTTTTACCAAAAACCCAATAAAATTTACTAAGGACTGCCTAGGGATTCTTTAAAACTCATCCAAATCTACTAGGTGCTGCCATAATAATGGGTTAGACTTTTTGGGACATCCTGATTTTTTGCTTGAAATCACATATTTTAGAAAATACAATGATTTAAGACTTTAAAGGTTCCATTTAAATGGTTTTAATTAAAGAGGGATTGATCAAGCCCCCTTAGATCAAACCCCCTTGGATAGAACCTTGTTAGATTTAAACCATACCTATAATTAAGTCTCCTCTACACCTATCAAAATGCTAATAAAAAACCATTTTTGATTTACCTTTTGGGTGATCAAATGAATTCATTTAAAATTTATGTTTTGTAAGCATGTAGCCCTTATTATAAGCTTCCCAAAAAGTATAATTTTAAATATGCTTAATTTGATTATTATATTTATTTTTTATTTCTTGTGAATCTAGGATTTTCAATGAACATCAAGTTCTTTGCTTCACACATACGAAAAAATAGAAAAATAGATAAAAAATCTAAAAAATACATGTGCACTAGGTATTGATGTCCTTATTCTAACAAAAAAAAAAGAGTTAATTCAAATGGATACAAAAAAGTTATGCGGGCCAAAGTACACCTCTGTCCAAATTATAATTACTCTAATATGGAAAATTAATTTAAAAAAATTATACAACAAAAAATTATGAAAAAATATCCATGCACTAGATATTGGTGTGAAAAAATTGTATTTTAAAAATTAGAATTATATCCTATCTATAAAAAAAGTTATGTAGTATGAAGTAAACATCACTTTTTAAAAATGTTGATTAATAGAAAAAATAAGTTATTAAAATTACATAAAATGATTCATAATTTATTTTTCAATTTTTTTTTTTTTTAAAATATAATTAGAATATACACAAAAGATATAACAAATAACTAGTTTGATTCATCTTCAAATTATTAATGGTTTAGCTGCTATAGGTGTAAGAAAGTGAATATCTGGTGAAAAATCCTTATTTTAAGGTCAAGTTTGGCCAAAAACTGTAACCCATTTCACCCTTCTCCGAAATAAATGAAACCAATTGGAAATAATTACTAACCTTAAAACAGACCTCCATACAACTTTTTACCAATTTCTAATGGTTAAAATGAAAGATATGCATTTTTTATTGCTTGTTGCCCTATGCAAATCTGAATCTACTTGCCTAGAGTAAAATTGTCATAACTTCTTCATACCTTCATGAAATTCAACAAAATCAGTGGAATTTGAAAGAAGAATCATAGGGATTTAACCTCCAATCACTTTTGTATTATAATATGCTCGTACAATTTTGTACAAGGCAAAGAAACAACATAAAACATTTCAGAAATAATTGAAAATAATGGTGAAACTTATTATTTACATTCAATTCTTAACCACCACCCTTCAAACAATATATGGATGGCATAAATAGATGTTAAAAATGAATTTCAATCAGTTTCAATCACCTACAATGACCTTTTACATAACTTGACCCTTAGTATTCCTCTATTTGCATTTTTGCAAGTTTGCATTACAATTTTTTTGAAATTTTTTTACACTTTTTGCAATATTTGAGAAATGAACTCAAATCTAAGACCTATAACATGCCTAATGTGGCCTCTTGGGCCTTATTATAACAATAAATAAAAAATACTAAACCAAAATCCTATTGTAGACCTCTTTTGACAATATTTTTTCAATTTTTGCAAATTTGGTACAATGACCTTACAACCTATTCATCAAATGACTCAAACACCTTGTAATGGTCTTGAAAGACCTTATTAAATGATCCCTAATCATTCCTAATCTCTTATTTACATATTGGCCTCATGGAGGCATATAGTCCATCAGGTGCTCCTGCACCACCCTTGCTATTAACATCTCTTCAACTTGAGTTAGTCTTTTTAAACATAGCACGGTTGCTCACTAGGGTCCATGTTATTCCATTTGAAAAAAATGATGGCCATTTTTTTCAAATGCACATTTGTAACAAGTAGATAGTCCATCTATTTTCTTTGTTTTAATGCCAAAATATTTTTCCATGCAGACTAAACAAGTTGGCATATTTGCAAGTTTATCCAACTTTGAGCAGAAAGTATTTCTAGCAGTGTAAAAATGTTGAGTACAATTTGGAGGTGGATGGATATGAGAAAATAGATTTGGTTGAATTGGATTATGTAATTCAGTTGCAAGTGGATGTATCTGGGTGGGATTAACAGAAGACAGGAGTGTAGATATTGAGGTTCCATCTACGAGGTTCTACCATTTTCTTGTCTTCTCTTATTGATCTCATATTTTCTTGTGTGGTAGTGTATTCATTGTAGCTAATTTCATCGATCACATTTCTCTTACAACCTTCTATTTTCCAACTCCATTGAAAAATTTATGTGAACAAAAATAAATATATAATAAATAACCATATCAAGAATGGGTAATGGAAAATTAAAGTGTAAATCCTAAGAATTCAAATGATACAATAGTAAATAGCTATGTGCAACATTTAAAGTAATTGTAACTAAATATGAAGCTTTAATATTTAACTTTTAAAATAGAGTAAATATACAACTTAGATGGAAATTTAATGTAAGTAAATGTGTAATAGATTTTGAAAGTGGTGTAAATTAATGGTAAAGAAGTAAAGAAGACATATATATAAATTTGAAATGGATATAAGATTGTAGTTATGTTTCTTTTAGATAAGATTATGATTTTTTTAGCAAATCTATCTTTGGACATATATATAATTTGAAATGGATATAAGATTGTACATGGTGAGAGTTTATTGTAGCATAAGTGGAAATAACATAATTATAAATGACAAAATAGTAATTATAAATCTTACGAAGTAGAAGGTCAAAACATAATTTAAATGTAAACAAGTAGCATGCTATAATAATAAATATTTGTGTGGAGAATTCAATATAATTAGAAATTTGGTGTAAATAAATTGTAGAGAACATGGCGTTATAACATGATGTTGTAGTAAAGCATGAAAAATCTTAGCAAACAACATGATGCATTGGAAATCAAACATTGAATGTAGCAAAAGAATCCATTTTTTTTGTGACGTATATATAGAAATATGTACTTTAAAAGTTCTTCGTATTTACATATATTAAAATTTGGAAACAAATATTAGATTATACATTTTGACAGTTAATTATAAAAGTTAACCATGATTAATAGTTGTAGTAACAATGTTCTCTGTTTCACATCTGCCAAATTGATTTGATTGAATTGTAAGAGCAAGTACACACTATTAATTGATAACATTAGCTATAATTTCAGTAGCAACACTGTTATCTACTAGTATGAATTGAAAATCTTTTGTAGAATGCTACGTCCTTAATATTATTGTACATTGGGTTATGAATAGTCGCTTTGTGGCTATCTTGTATCTCTATTTATCATATTATCATTAGTA
>VDFB02075321.1:136059437-136101299 GCA_007258455.2 Sequoia sempervirens | reverse complement strand
TCAATCTCAATTAAAAGTGATCTACTGGATTCGGATAAAGTTTTGTTGGAAGGGAGATACTCTTTGGTATAAAGAGCATTTGTATCTCTACAAGAATTCCAGCCTTAAAATCAAGATTCTCATAGACTTGCATGAGTCTCCAGTGGGTGGTCATTTGGGATTTTTGAAGACATATCATTGAGTCAAGCAAGATTTCTTTTGGGAAAGGGTGATGTTCAAAAATTTGTGGATGAATGTTTGGTGTGTCAAAGGCATAAAGGGGAGACAATTAAGACACCAGGTCTCTTGCAACCCTTATCTATTCCTAGCCAGCATTGGGAAGAGATATCCATGGACTTCATCACAGGGCTTCCCAAATCTAAAGGTCATAATGTCATCATGGTGGTAGTTGATCGGCTCACTAAATATGCACATTTCATTGCATTAGCACATCCTTTTACAGCAAGTGCAATGGCTAAAGCTTTTTTGGAGAATATCAAAAAGCTACATGGTACACCTAAAGTTATTGTTAGTGATCGCGGATTCTATCTCACTAGTCACTTTTGGAAAGATTTATTCATGTTTTGAAATCACAATTGGCTCTTAGCCTTCTCATGGCCCACCCTCAACTGATGGGAAAATGTAGGTTGTTAATAAGTGCTGTTTGAAGGGATATCTACGCTTGTTTCACTCTCTAGAGGTATGGTCCCAGCAGGATTGGCTACCACTTGCGGAATGGTGGTATAACACTTCTTTTCATAGCTCATCAAAAATGTCTCCATTTTTGGCACTTTATGGATATCATCCTCCTTCCATCACATCATCAATTAAGGTGTCCCAAAGAGTTCAGGCAGTAGAAGACCACTTGCTTCATCAACAACAAGTGCTTTTAGGACTCAAGGAGAATTTAGCCATGGCACAAAATCGAATGAAGCAACAAGTAGACCAACATCGTAGTGAAAGAAGTTTTGAAGCTAGGGATTGGGTCTTCTTGCGATTGCAGCCTTATAAGCAAATCTCACTAAAGCAGCAAAGAAAGAATAATAAGTTGTCTCCAAAGTATTATGGTCCATACCAAATCATGCAGAAGATCGATAGTGTTGCCTACAAGATTGAGTTGCCACCAACAACAAAGATACATCCAGTTTTTCATGTTTCCTATTTGAAGAAGGTAATTGGGCATAATATTCCCACTCAAACAACACTTCTTGAGTTGGATGAAGAAGGGAGAATCATTTTGGAACCAGAGTGCATTCGTCAAACATGCACAAAGAAGCTGGGGAATAGAACTATCACTGAGTATCTCATCCAATGGAAGAATTTACCAGTTGAAGATGCCACATGGGAAGACGAGGAGTTTATTCAAAAGTTTCCAAACTTGATTAGCATTGAGGACAATGCTTCTTTGAAGAAGGCAGGCATGCTACGCCCTTAATATTATTGTACATTGGATTATGAATAGTCGGCTTGTGGCTATCTTAACTCTCTATTAAGTCATATTATCATTAGTATATTGTTATTTAGTTGTTTAGGTTGGCCTAAGTCTTATATAGGTGTGTCTAAGTCGGCCTTGGTGATATCCTTGGCATAAATGGGTATATATAGGAGATTATGAGTCTTATTTCATCATCAAGTGTGAAGTGTGTTCTCATTAGATATATTTGGAGGTTTTCCCCCTCGAAGTGGCTTGTTATTCTCAGTTATTATCAAGTATTTGCAGCATATTTCATATCATATTATTCTATTGTGCAAGTTATTTCAGAACATAGAAACACCTAACAATGTAGTTGTTGGTTCTTCAAATGCAATTACATTAAGAAGCTAACCCATAGCATCTTGTAAGTCCATCTTCAACATGTAGCTAAAATCACATTCAAATTTTTTTGAAGAACACTTAGGATATTTAGATAAATTTTGGGAAATTTGGATGTTTTTCCTTACATATTTTGTTTTCCACTAAACGAGGGAAAGAAAGGTAGTAGAATTTGTCTAAGTGTATCTTTGTGATAATGGCCTTTACACATACATTTTTTTTCTCAACAAAGCTATTCTTTGTAATAATTGAAATAGGAATTGGATTATCAAATTTGTTGGTGGGAAAATGGGTTTTTGAGAGGGAAAGGTAGGGTTTGGAAATTCCTCTAGTTGCATACCATGTTTGTAATCTTGTGGCTTCTACCAAGTTGGGATTAATTAGAATGATAGTTGGGAAAATAATATCTATTGATTTTCTAGACCAAGATGTTATACGTCCACTTTTTACCAAAATAATTGGGGGGTTTGGTTGTAAATAAAGGTTAGATATTTGTTTCCCTATAATTGTACAATGGAAAACCCAAAGTGTAATATCAATGGTATGACTTGACATGTCTATAATGGTAGCTATACAATTTACTGTTTCAATACCATCTTTCTTACATATGGTTGACATAGGGGAGATATATAGGAGAATCCCAATGACATATACAAGGTTATTAATAGGTAATGACATTAATGATTCTATAATTTTGATATGAAAGTTGTGGCTAGGATTACTAGAGTTTGTAAAGGTGGATGGAGTTATGGTTGAAGAGCTATGGAGGAATATTTCATAAGGATTTGTGTTGCTATATTTCATGTTAGCAACTTTGATGTGACCATTAGATATTACATAAAGACTATTGGAATTTATAATACACTAGTATAAAAACAATAATAAACTATTGAAAAACTACAAAAAACTGCTTATAAATGACTAAAGTTGGTCACATGACCATTAGCAATCTATCTCTAGTCATATATAACATGACCATATTGATTACTAAACCATTTTTACTCATTTATTGGTTTTTTTGATTGATTGATTTGGTAGTATATTTAGTCATTGATTCAATCATTCATTGTTGTGATCTGGTCACTTATTTTGTCATTTTTTTCCACTAATATTTTTAGTCGTTGATTTAGTCATTGATTGTTGTAATCTAGTTGAACTTATTTAGTTGTTTTTTATTCACTAATCTATTTAACTTTTTACTTATTTAGTTGTTGATTTAGTCATTGATTGTTGTAATCTGGTCACTTATTTAGTCATTTTTTTATTCACTGATATATTTAGTCATTGATTGTTGTTAACTGGTCACTTATTTCTCCCAACAATTTTCATGACCAAGTGTGATCTAGTAATTCAAGTATTCAAGTATCCTAGCAAATTTATGATCAAGAGAGCATTCAAGAACATTCAAGAGAAAATTATCAAGCATTTGGAGTAGCATTCAAGATTCAAGAATCATTTCAAAGTCTTCATGCATCATGTGTGTTTGTGAGCTAACATTTGTGATGTAGGTTTTCATGATTCAAGCAAACTTTCAAAGACATTGTCTCATATCAAGATCAAGAGTCAAGATCCACATCCATTAGAGTCATTTCACATAAGATTGCAATCTTCATTTCAAGGGTTGGTGAGTTGCAACATTTCATATTGTTCATTCATCATTCATTCATTCTATTGCATTTCATTTCAAGGTTTAATTACCAAAACGAGGTTTGACGAAGGAAAATCCCTATCCACTAACAAATCAACATTTTTCTCTCTTGATGTGTGTTTGCAGATCAAGGTGTTTTAGAGCTTGAAGATCCTTTGAATACAACATTGCAAGATTGAAGAAAGTTTTCAAAGTTGTCATCTTCATAGAAACTCACCTACATTTGAATCAGAATTCAAACTATTCACACCTAAATATTGGAAAAGATGAAAGCTACAGAAGATCACTAGAGGCTACAAAAACATCAACAAAACCCTAATAATGGGACTAAATCTCCACCTTTGGTGTATGAGTCTCTGTATAGCCATTTTACCAGTTTACTATAGATCCTGGTTTGTTATCAGAAGATTGCAGATCCCATCCAAAAACCCTAGACTAGGACCAAATCACCTAGTCTGGTGTATGAGTCCTAGTGCACATCAGAAACAACAAATTTCAGGGTTTTCAAATCTTGTTTAGTCATCTTTGATCCTCCAAGTACTTTCCTATATCTTTTTGTTTAGTGATTTAATTTCATATTCTAAGTTTCTAGGGCTTAGTGTATTCATGTTTTCATTTCTCCTTAAAAGTTCCATTTAATGGTGAACCCCTTCGTTTAATCACACATAAGGAAACCTCCCTAGTAGTAGTCCTTCCCTCAATTGAGTCACTTGGTTGAGGGATCTTGGTTTCCTAATTAAGTGAAGTACAAAATAGGTTCCCAAAGTTGTCTATCTCCTAAAAGGTGGACGTATCCTATTTCCCATCATTTCAATATATAAGTAGACATATATACATACATACATACATACATACATATATATGTATATATATATATGTATATGTAAATATATATATATATACATATATATCTATATATACATATGTATATATCTACATTTATATATATAATGTATGTATATGTATATCTAAATTGTCTTTGCTCTCTTCCCTATATATATGCCAGCATATGTACATGACATGACATCAGTTCTTATGCTACAAGAAACTAAACAGAAAATTGGATTGTATGTTGATGTTGTTAGATGGGCTTTCAATATTCTATGACATGTAAGACTATGAATAACTATTTGTTTTTGGGACAAATATTAACCAATTATAATACAAATTTTGACAGTATAGTGATTCGACTACTTTTGTTAACTTTATGGATAAAAATAGTTTTACAATTGGATATTAAGGTGCTCCTATATACCCTATGTTTGGAGGTCCACATGGAGTGCGAGGTGGACCAAAAACATTAAAAATAATTGCCCACCACGTGACCTTGCCACTTGTGCATCTGCCAATTTTGTTTTTTAAAAATTTCCACCACTCTATCACCTATCACACACCGATTGGTCCATGTTGTTCTTGACAGGCCCATTTTTCCCAAACATTAACTCTGCAATTTCATTTTACTATTTTACAATTGGATATTTGGTGTTTCAACCTGATATTTTTTACATTGGGTTTTTCATTTATATTTTTTATGCCTGAGAATCGTAATATGTTGTATGTGATGTAAATGTTCAATTCTTAATGCCTAGCAATGCTTATCTCTTCTAAAGGATATTTTTGTCTAATCCACTCTTAAATTGTTCATGAATTTCTTCATTTAACTCTAATGTGTGCATGTGTGTGTGTGTGTATGCATGTATGTATATCATAGATATTATGGTATATTTAGCTAACACTTAGCCATTTTGTGTCTTTTTCACTCTGCTTGATCAATGTGTAAATTCAATACATGTTTGGCTCGACCCATTCTTCCTTCCAAGCCTCGTTGATGGTGAGTTGCAATTGAAAGGTATACACTTTATTTATTATTCTTTGTGTACTAAGCTAAACATTGCTACATGTATTTGATTGATCCCTCCTTTCATTTGTTCTTGCAGGAAGTCAAGATATAGGTGAATGCAACAAGACACATCATCGGCCAAATCCCTACTGTAGAGGTGAGGTTTTTAACCTCACTAAGGTTGTACCATTGTCTCCTATTAGTTATCATTTTTTGGGTACTATTTATTTGATTTGTAATGGGTGTGTTGTCTTTCGTAAGTTGAAGGTTATGTTTTTGTGTCGATGATTTTGAACAAATTTTGTGGTTTTCCATAGTTTGAAGCTTCTCTTGCTTTCTTGGTGTATCCAAAATGTGCTCGATGAAGTGTATGGCATCTAGGGTGTTTATGAACACTTTCAAATTTTATATTCTTAAACACTGTCACTTTTTCAAGAAAGAATATGGTTATGTTCAAGCATCACTGTGACTTTAATGGGTTTAATTTCTTTTTTTTTCCCCAATTGGTTAGCCAAAATCTACCTATCTATATTTTTATCTATTCCTATAAATCTAACTACATACCAGTCTATCTATTAATGTATGTATCTATATATCTATTTATATATATATGTGTGTGTGTGTGTGTGTGTGTGTGTGTGCACAAAAGTATGCACATGAACATGCACTAATCTATATACATGCATTAATTAATTGTGAAATACATATCTACACAATGAATGATTGTGTAATGAAGAACACACAAATAGAAGTGCATGGAAAAAAACCCTCCAAAAGAGAACCAACCAAACTCTTTCCATATTTCATAGTAACAATCAAATATATAAAAAAAAATTGTATAGTGAATTATTGTGTAATGAATAACTGAATAATAGGGGATAACATTTGAGGAAACCAATAATAGTTGAAGAGACCTGTTTTTCACAAAAGAATTTTTGTGTTAAAATTTATTTCATTATACTTATTAAGTTGACGGTAGATGCAACATGGTTTAATACTAAAAATTATTTGGTGAAATGAAGCCTCTCCAATGCAAAGTTGAACATTTTTTCGAACTCAAACATGTAAAATAAGCATTTCATGTGATGATTTAAGATAAAATTCTTTCAATGTCCACTACAAACCCTAGCAAAAAAGATTACATCACAATTCAAACACACACACACACATTAATTTTTAAATATGAGAATTTTGGTATAATTTAGTAAGACATTTATTAGTAACATATAAACATCACATGACATAATATAGGAGAACAATATTCAAAGCCCATATGATACTGAAAACATACAATCCAACAAATGTATTCAAATCATTGTACCATCAAAAATTGTATTATAAATGGCTTATATTTGTCCTAAACACATATAGTTATTCATAGTCTTACATGTCATAGAATATTCAAAGCCCATCTGATACCACAAACATACAATCCAAGTTGCTTTTGGATGGCCCGTATCATGAAAACATGTAGCCAAAATATAAAAAATATTACAACGTCCACTCCCCTTACATATCACTCGATGCATTACACCACCATCAATATTTTCAAATATCTGAAGCCATGAGAACAACTAAGAACCAAGATTTTCCCATCACCAAATTCATTATATTATACATAAGAGGTTGTTGTTGTTCATACATTCTATATCATGTAAATGATGTTTCCAGTGCTATATACACAACTATATGTGGATTTAAGTGATATTGTTTGTGGATTTTAATGCATAATTTATTTTATAGATGTGATTGTTATGTGAAGTGTGATGTATATTTCAGCCCAATCAAGCAATCACCATAAACAAAGTTTCGCTATAATTAAGTAGACTTACATTTACAAGAAATTGCACTACACTACCAACATGTACATCATATTGATAAGTATGCCCATAAATGTATCCATTTAATAACAAAGACATGATATAGGAATGTGCATAATGCTGGCAACAAAATTTATATAATATAGGACAAAAATTTGTAGTATCATTTGAGTTTCTAGCATTGAAGAGACTTCTTTTTCAAAAGAGTATTTTAGTGTTAAACTTTGTTTCATTATACTTTTCAAATTGATGGTATACGCAACATGGTTTAACACTAAGAATACTTTGGTGAAATGAAATCTCTCCAATGCAGAGCCAAACCAATATGGGTGCATAACCAAAAAAACACTCCAAAATAAACACAAACAAAAGGAATGACAATGAGCTAGATATACAAGAATTTGGAGCATTGAATGAACCTTGATCTCTAAAATTTTGCATTTTTCTGTCTAAATAACTATGGAGGGACATGTAAGGAGAGTTGGTTAGTGGAGGTAACGAAGGAGGTGGTGAGAAATTAATGCTCTCAACTGGTCATTTGGGGTGGTGAAGTGATCAAAAGTCATGTGTTTGTCCAATCCAACACACATAGATTTTTGTACTGACGAAGGAGGCAAATGGGCTCCATTGTCAGGTGGACCCCAAAATGGGTCCATAAGGAACACTGTGGAAAAATCAGTGTGTGACAGGTGGTGGGGTGCTCAAAAAGAAAAGAAAAAAAAATTGGCAGATGCACAAGTGGCATGGTGATGTGGTGGGAAAATTTTCTAGTTAAATTTAACAGGATATTGCAATCCCCAACAACAAAAGTAAATAGCCAATAATTGAACTATATCTTGAAGTCCATAACGTACATAAAAAAGTAACAAATAATTCATAGAGTTGTAGGGATCATCCCTCCCAACCTCAATCAAGCATGCCAAGAGAAACATTTGGAGATGTTGTCTCATATCTTTCCGTTGAATTTTGAGTTGCCGATAGATTATTTGGATTTGTATCTGTAAATTGACTGCAACTTACATGCAACGATGTTGGACAATTATTTCCCAACACAAAGTAGAGTGCAACTTACATTTGGGCTGAGACTTGAAATAATATCACTAGCAACAAACAGATGGATGTATATGTTCAATATTTCCTAAAACAAGGCATGGTTATCTGGTAACAAGTTCATAGGACTACTTATTTGTCTTTCTTGCTGCAATGCCCTATGGGCCACCTCGATTTCACTATCCATCATATCTTGTTTCTTTTGAACTCTCTCTTGCTCCCTTTTTTTTCTCTCTTTCCTTCTTTTCTAACTATTTGAGCTGCTCTCTTTCATTCACAAATTTAGTGATTGTTTAAATAGATTAGGATTCAGTTGTTTTAATTGCTTGGCTGTCAATGTTATCCTCCTCTTCCTCACCAATACCTTGAGTTTCCTTGTTGAAATATGCATAGTAATTTAGCATTTGTGGTATGGGAAATGTGGTAGGTGGAGATGGAAATGAATAAGTTCCTTTCTCTTCTTCCTGGACTACAAGTCAATACCTTATTTCATAGCCCCCTCTACCAACCAAGACATTTGGGTAGGGGTCGAGAGAAGACTTAAACCACCATTACCCACATTCATAGATCACTCTACCAACCAAGACAGTTGGCTAGGGGCTAAGGGAATACTTAGACTATCATTACCCACATTCATAGCTCCCTCTACCAACCAAGATAGTTGGCTAGGGGTTGAGGGAAGACATAGACTGTTATTACCCATATTCATAGATCCATATGCCAACCAAGATGGTGGCTAGGGGTCGAGGGAAGAATTAGGCCATCATTAATTTCCTCATGCTGGCTATCCACCATGTCATTAGATTGTTTATTTACTATTTCATTCATTGATAATTCTCATTGTCCTGTTGTTGTCCGCTTGCTTGTTGGAGTAGTAATTACCACAACTATCTTTGCTTGTACTTTTTGTTCTTCTTCAGGGGGGAATGTAACTCCTCTTTTACCTATAGGCCACCTTGTTGTGGCTCTCTTCTTCATTGGTGTGGTCCTCATATCAACTCTATATTGCACTTACACACATTAGAAAACATGTTTCAAACAATGATAACAACCATCAATGAACACCCTTAAAGTTAGAGTGATGCATGAACATATTATTTTTCTTTATTGTGTGTGTTGAAAATTTATAATATAAAATTTGGTAACAATTTGATTTATATTTGATCTTACTACTTTGTTTGAATTGCACAAGTTTAGAACATTTTGGATTGAACTAAGGAGTTGGTCTTATGCACTTCAACAGATTGGAATTAACATTGTAAAGAATTGAAATACATTGGCATTACTTAACAAGATAAGTTGAAACCCTAGATATTGAGTTACAAGTTTGTGTGAGAAACACTTACACATCATAGAATGGATTGGCATTCCCAGTCATATAGAATAAATGAAAATGTTGGAATTGAACTAAAAGCATTTGATGTTATGCACCTAGAGCATATTGGGTGAAACAATCACATTGTTTTTAATTAGATATGCATCGGCATTCATAAACAATATAAGTCGAAACCCCAAATAATGAACTACATGTTATATTGACCAAACATATTGGCATTACAAGGCATAAAGAATAAGGTGTAACAATCACATTGTAAGGAACATAAATGACTTGGTCTTGTGCACTTAGAGTAGATAGGCTATAACAATCACATTGTAAAGAACAAAAATGGATTGACATACATAAACATTATAAGTTGAAACCACAAATATTGTTATAGGGTAGTGGGTGACAAATATTTACAGTGCATAGAACTGATCTATATTCCTAGACATATAGAAAGTTGTGTAACACTTTCGGCCAACTTGTCAACACAAGTGAGTTTTAGTAATATTTATAACTAAAAATCAATTTTGATCAAACATATGATCTAGTAAGATTCATTCTAGATAAGTTAAATATGCCTACAACTTTTCCAACTAAAATTGTTGGCTAAATATATGTGTAACACCACTTTGAGACCAATTTACTAAAAAATGAAATTATTTGAAATTTTTAATTTTTCAACTCCTACTTGAATATAAATAATATTTTTTTAAAAATGTAAAAAATACCCTTTTGTAGATCCATAAGTGTAGTTTTCAAATATATATTAATTTTAATAGTTCAATTATTATTTATATTTTATTTATATTTTTTTACTAAAAGTAGGTTACCGAAACAAAAGTATTAGGTTGATTACCATGTCAAGAAAAATAACAAAACTTATTATTATTATTTAAATATGATGGCTAGATAAAAGAATCTAGATTAAGATAGTATAATTTGTTTTCTATTTTAGATAAATATTTAATATAAAAGTTGAAATCAAGTGAAACAACCATGTTTTAATACACACATTTAAATATTTATTTTAAAATATATTTATTAAAATTGCAAAAAAAAATCCATGCCCTAAAGTTTCAAGTTATAAATATACACAAAAAGTTTGAAGGAAAAAAAAAGAAAATTTACTATATTACTATATAAAGCTTGACATCTCATGTAACGCCATTTTTCAACATTTTATCAACAACTAAATAATAGTGTTAATTTATAAAAAATAATTTTCAAATAATTTTAGTGCAAAGAAGGGGAAAGGCAAGAAGATGCTCAAGCAAAAAAGAGAGGAGGAGGCATAAGAGAAGGGCTTGGTGAACATTAAAAAAATTTTGATTGCCAAGGGAGCCAAGGTCTCCCTTAGAGGCCAATGAAGTGCCTCACCTAGAATGTTAGGGGCTTAAACACCCCTAACAAATGACGCTTAGTCAAGTGCCATTTAGACAAAATATCTACGGACTTAATTCTTCTTTAAGAAACAAAATTCAATGCATTGGAAGGAAGTAAATTCATAAAATTTTGTAGGAAGTGGGATGGCCTCTTCAGTGATGTTGATGGGGCTATAGGGGGTCTGGGGATTTTATGGATCCTCGAGGTTGTGGATTGCAAGCTAGTGGAAGTTAGCTCTGTTTGGATGCTCTGCGAAGTGAGAAACAAGCAAACAAATGTGTCCTTTCTGGTCTTCAACATATACGGGTCGGTGAAGACAAAAGATAAATTAAAGGTTTGGAATGGTGTCAAGGCAAAGGTAAGTGAAGTAAATGGAAAAATGATTGTCTTGGGTGGTGATTTCAATGCCATCCTGGACACAAAAGAAAAAAGTGGAGGTGTCAGCAAAGAGACAAAAGCTATGAGGGATTTCATAGATTTTTTCTATTCAATGGGTGTCAATGATTGCATTCCAAAAGTTGGAATGTACACATGGACAAATCGAAGAGTGGGATTCACAAATATTTCGGAGCGGTTGGATAGATTTCTAATTCGAAGGCTAGTTCAATCATGACTATCGATTTGAAGCTCACATCCTTCCCGTGTCTATGTCATATCATTACCCTATGCTATTAGATCTAAATCTAAGTGAGAAACCTGTCAAGGGCTATTTTAAGTTCAAATCAATGTTGTGGAGAAGCCCAAATTTGAATTTTTTTTGGAAAAGTGGTGGACAGAGGATGTTGGAATTGTTGGCACAATGAGCTTTCAATTTTCAAAATGACTAGCATATTTGAAAAAAAAACTAAGGTGGTGGAACAAGATAGTATTTGGTCACATCTTCAAACAAAAAGAATAAGTGGAGAGAGATCTGGAAGCCCTCAATGATTATGTCATCTCCAATGGAATGACAGAGATAAAATACCATACTGGAAAAGATCTACAAGTGAAACACGTTGAACTGCTTGCGAGAGAAGAAATCCACTGGCGTGATAAGGCAAAGGAGACTTGGCTTAGTGAGGGGGATTCCAACACAAAATTCTTCCACAACTCGGTTAGAGTCAGAAGATGTATGAACATGATTGACAAAATCACCTGAAGCGATGGGTCAATCACCCTTGGTAGAGATGACATCGAAAATTAGGTTGTTGCCTTCTTCTGGGGGCTTCTTGGTGGTGGTGGATCAGTCTGTGGGAATGAAACGTTGGAGTTGCTTACGTGCATTCCAAATTGTGTGGGGGAAGCTGAAAATGAAATGCTATGTGCACCGTTTACGTTGAAAGAGGTGAAGGAGGGTGTGTTTGGACTCCACCCCGACAAGGCATTGGGGATGGATGGCTTCACTACAAAATTCTTCTAGAATTGTTGGCAATTCATGGCTGGAGACATTCACATGTTGGTGGAGGAATTCAAATGGAAACAAAAATTCATCAAAGACATCAATAACAAGGCCATTGCCTTTATCCCTAAGAAAGTGAACTGCCAGTCATTCATGGATTACAGACCAATAGCGCTATGCAATATAATTTACAAAGTATTGGTGAAAGTTTTTGAAAATAGGCTAAAGAATATAATGGGATTGGTCATTTCAGAGGAACAAAATGGATTTACTCCAAGCAGAGAAATAACAGATAGCATTATCACTTTGATTAAGACCATCCACTTCATCTCCTTTGAGAGAAAAAAGAGCATGGTGGTCAAGCTAGATGTCAACAAGGCGTACAACAGGGTTCGTTGGGATTTATTGTTAGAAGTTATGTCTAGGTTTGGTTTCTCTGATCATTGGCTTGAAATGATTAAATTTTGTTTCTCCTCTCCTAGATATTTAATTGTGGTAAATGGTTTAGTATGCAGTTTTTTCAATGCCACTAATGGTCTTCGACAGGGAGACCCTCTATTGCCATTTTTGTTTGTGATTATGGCTGAGGCCATGAGTAGATATTTCAAACAACTGAGAGATAACAAAATCTGGAAGGGAATAAAGGTGGCAAAAGATCTTGACCTAGTCAAGCAGTCGCAATTCATAGATGATACGATGCTCTTTGGAGAGGCAACGGTTAAAGAATGAGAGACAATAAAAAATGCACTCACATCATATACTAAAGCATCATTGCAGATCATAAACAAAGAAAAATCAAAGATATTATTTTTCAACACAAAAGTTGCAATGAAACGAAAGATTGCAAGCATTCTTGGTTTCACAATTGGTGATCTTCCTTTGAAACACTTGGGGGCACCTCTTTTCCAGGGTGCATGCAGGACGAGCCATTAGGTAGAGACAATTGCCAAATGTAGATCCAAGGCCGAGGCATAGAAAGGTAAGTGGCTCTCTCTGGCTAGTCATATTCTTATGATTAAACTTGTTCTTGCTACAGTGCCAATATATGTCATGTCTTGTTTTGGAATGACACACAAAGCCATAAGTGATGTAGAAGGCTCATGAAGAGGTTTTTATGGGAGGGTGCGACGGATAGAAAGTGTATCCCCTTGCTCAGTTGGGACATGGATTGCCAAAGCAATAAAATGGGGGGTGTACTTAAGGAAAATGGAACTCCAAAACCGTGCTTTAGGTGCAAAGCTTAGTTGGAAGCTATACCATTAGCCTGATAGATAGCGATGCAGATTGATGAGGAAGAAATACTTAGACAATGACAAACTAGAGTGCATATTCACAATGAATAATTTTTGTGGGGGCTTGCCTATGTGGAGATTCTTATGGAACTACAGGGAAATCATAACTGATCATATATCATGGAGGATTGGGGATGGAACTGGGACCAACTTTTGGATGGATTCTTGGAACGACTTCCAGGCTCTCTTCGAAATCCTCCCAGACAGAGAATGGATGAATAAAGTCATAGAGGAAAAAGGAAGCATGGTGAATCAGTATGCACGAGAAACTAAAGCGGGTTGGTTTTCGGTATGTGATTGGATTAAGAAAGAAGATTACAGAATCCCAGACGAAGATAAGGAAACTTTAACAAAACTACTCTCTCCTCAAAAAGTATGGCTCACTAGAGATGAAGATGAGGTGATTTGGATAGGGGAAAAATCTAGAATGTACTATGTATGACTGGGATACCAACTTTTGTGAACCCACCAAAATGATCTAGAGTGGCCTATTGGTGTGTGCTAGAACAAGGGCCTCTTACCAAAGGTTGGAGCCTTTTTATGGACTGCACTGCATAAATGTATCCTCACAGATGATAGGCTAACAAAAATTGGCATACTTGGCCCCAAAAGATGTTCGATGTGCAACAACCATGATGAAGTTATCAATCATTTGCTTCTTTCATGTGAATATGTAGCTAAGTGTTGGGACAGAATATTGGCTGCTCTCAATTGGGTCACCCCTAGACCAACAAATTTAATGGATTTTATCAGAAGTTGTCCAAGAAACAACAAAAAAGGTATATGGGAATACATTTGGATTGCGACACCATCAATGGTGGTGTGACATAAATGGAAAGAAAGGAAACCGTAGAAGATTCAAAGACACTTCCCTCCCTATTGAAAATATTATCAGGAAAATAGAGGTTAGTATTTGTGAGGTGGTGAATTTGATCAAGGAAAGACCAAAGGAAACAAAGTTTACAAAATCTACGATAGACACATTCAAAATAGATGGACAACCTTGAGGGCACCAAATATTATTCTATGCACTGACAACAAGCTCTGGGCAAATGCACGTTGGATCCTTGCTCGGTTGGATGTTGTCAAGCTAAATTTTGATGACACTTCGAAGGGTAATCTCAGAATGGCCAACATTGGATGTGTGATCAGAAGTTGGTAAGGTTCCTGTCTTGGGGCTTGTGCTTGTGGTTTAGGGGAAGCCATAATCAATGAAGCCAAATTCGCTACCTTGGCACAAGGAATAAGCCTGTGTATTGAAATGGGTTTCAAATCTGTTGAAATTGAGGGAGACTCATTGATAAGTGTTAATGCGGTGGCCAAAGGGATGACACAAAGTTGGAAACTAAAAGGCACAGTGAATTTAATTGGAAATTTATTGGAGAAATTAGACTCATTCACCATAAAGCACATATATCGAGAAGCCAACATGGTAGCTAACTACATGGAAAATCTGGGTGTAACGATGCAAGGTGGTACTTCAAAGGTGGTCTATGATTCAAATTCCATACCTAAAGGTCTATGGAGCTATAAAGATATAGATTCTCCAATGTGCTCAGCTCTGTAAACATGTGGCTAAATCTTCCACAGGGTGAAGACCAAGATCAATATCAAAGCCTTCATGAGCTTCCTTAGTGACAATCTTGGGCTTTTTGATGAGGGTTATGTTGCCTGCTTGGTGGAGATAGCTGATGAGGTTGGTTATTTCTACCATTAACGATGTCGTATGGCTTTGTAAATTTATGATTAATCAATTTAGGGAGCTACCCCCTCTGGTAGCATTTACCCATATATATGTATATATTCAAATAATTTTTTAATTTTTTCAAAAATAAATAAACATAAGATATAACTAAAAAATACACATTTTATTAGTTTACATAATTTCAAAATTCAAAACATATATGCCACTTTCTAGTGATTCAAATTTAAAAGTTAGATCAGTGTTGGTTGTTTCCTTTGTAAAAGTGTGACACAACTTTGTACTTTTCCCCAACAATCACATTGTAAGAAACAAAAATGACTTGGTCTTGTGCACTTAAAGCAGATAGGGTGTAACAATCACATTGTAAGGAACAAAAATGCATTGAAATCCATAAATAGTATAAGTTGAAACCTAAGATATTGAGTTACAAGATAGTGGGTGATAAACATTTACAACGCATAGAACTGATCTATATTCTTAGGCATATAGAGCATAGAAAAACCCAAAAAATAAACTGAAATGACTTGACATTCATAAATAGTGTAAGTTGAAACCCCAGATATTGAGTTACAGGTTAGTGGGTGAGAAACATTTACAGTGCATAGAATTGATCTATATTCCCAGACATATAGAACATTAGAAAAACCCATAAACTGAATTGAAATGACTTGATATTCATAAATAGTGTAAGTTGAAACCCCAATATTGAGTTATAGGTTATTGTGAAAAACATTTACATCACATACAACATATTGTTATTTTGACATAAAGAATATAAATGAAAAACCCAAGGTAAATAGTATTAGGGTGGAACCCCAAATATTTACAGTATTGTGAAAAACATTTGTGTAGCATACAACAGATTGAAATTCGTAGGCATAAAGAATTAGTAGTAGTAGAATACTTGTAACTTGATAGTTTGCTATTGCTGCTGCTTTTCTTTCTTCATCTACCTCCAGGAAAATGTAGAATTGAATATGAAAGTGAGACGTGCTAAATGGAAATTTCCAAAGATTGAGTAATGCATTTTTGATTTGTAAATCTCTTTATATGTTCAATGTTGGTTTGGTATGGAGTCTTTAATTTCTGTCCTCCTTTTTCAAATTTGAAAACTTGTTTCGATGTCTTCAATTGCAAAGTTTGTATGTATTTATGACATGAAATATTTGTTTTCTTCTTAGGTGATTTTGGTGGCTTTAGCACCATTGTTTTGGTGGTTGCAGGTGGCCAAAGAGGAGAATGCACTAGTAGTCATGCCTACAAATGATTGATTTTCCTTTGAGTGTTGTATTGTTGACAAAGTGGGATAGGGGGTGGGTTTGATTGAATTTGGTGATGGGACAGTCTTGACTCTTAGTTCTCATGGCATTGGATCTATGAAAATATTGGTAGTGACGTAATGCAAGTGGTGATATTTAAGAGGAGTGTGGGTTGTACTAATTAGCCGATAGGATTCTTATTGTGGAATTGCCAGTCCACATGAGCCTGCCATACATGTCTCACGCCTACAAAACCATTTATTCATATCGGTAAACCATGTTAGGCCAACAAAAAACTATTCTCTAATGCTCTATTTCTGAGTTTTTTCAGGGTCACCGCCGATGGGGAGAAGCGATCAGGCGTTACCATTTACTTTATATGACGCTTGCTCACAGTTAAGATTCTAGGAGATCTAAAATCCTGATATCTTTAGATCTACTTTTCGTGTTTATTGTGAGTAGATTGAAGCAACGCCTGTAAGGAGTTTGAAAATGATTCACACAATTAATGATTTACGCAATCACTAATGTTTACAGATTTGATTTACCCCTTTAGAATATTTTCTCATGTTTACAGATTTGATTTTCCCCTTTAGAATATTTTCTCATTAATGCACGCCTTGCTGTTAATTTTCATTGCCTTTTGTCACATCTTTGAAATGTCCATAAATATTCCAAATAAAGAACTAAAGAACAAGGAACCAAAGCAAGTATTTGAGATCTTCCAGGTCTATGATTGGTGGGTTTATGGAAAGGTTTCAGGAATTTCAAGTAAATGCAATTAGTAGCCATAAATCCATGGCTCACAACGTTTTGAAGATGTATTTTTGCTCAGCCATATGTATAGTATTTGCCATTTTCTCAAACATGTACAGAATCTTGAGGTGAGTCACTTGTGATGTATTTCTGGTTGTGCAAAATCTTGAGGTGAGTCACATGCGATGGTCTCAATGAATTTTATTTATTTGGAATCTGTACTTATTGTTATCTTCTTTTTTTGTTGTGTTTTACTTCACTCTAGAAAAAAATACCCTAGTTAGCTGTTCTTAAACCTTCTCTATATGTGTGAATGCATAGTTTACAACACTTAAATTAATCCTTTGTATGATATTTGTTTAGGGGAAACCATCAAATTTTCAATCTTAGTTGCTCTGCCTTGTATCCTCTTGCCTTTAGAGGAGACATTGCTTTAAACTAGCCTATTTGCGTGGATGCCCTATTTACCTATTTTCATTAGGTTTTCAGGGGCCCTCTTTTTAGTGAGATTGGTAATACCAAAGAGAGTAGTCAAACAAACTATGAAGTGGATTTATGTTTTACCTTTCAATCCCTATTTTTATGCAAAACCTTCTCCTTATAACGCAATGGCTATTAACCCTTTATTGCTTACACTGGTGGTGTTGGAGAAATATTTAAACAAAACATTACTATTTTTGATTTTTAAGGGAAGAACCATAAAACAATTATTACTACCAGTTTCAAGCTGCTTCCTTATAAGGTAATGGCTGTCAATCCTCCATTCCTTATACCAATGGTGTTGGAGACTTTTTGCATTTTAAGTGAATATCTCATTGCAAAGGTATTTTCTGATAGGCTCATTCCTTATAATTTTATTTTGAAGTGTGACACATGTAGCGGGGACATGGTTTTTTATTTTTGTCTCACAATTGTTTATTTTTTATTTCAATTTTGAAAAAAAATTCTCATAAAATTAATACTAAATTTATTTATAATTTTGATTTCAAATCTATGTGTTTATTTCAGACCCAAGATAGGAAGGGCCACGTTTGCAACATCTTTTTTCTATTGTTAAGCAAAATAGTGTTGTTGCAAAGAGCAAGAACTTCCATAAAACATGGTTGGCACACGAGTGGGGCATGTTTGCTTAGGCAAAGAAGCTTATCCATGTCTAAATAAATTATTTCACTTTTCCTCTCATTATTCATGCCATGGGCCTATCATAATTTATAATTTAACACATCTCATGTTTGTAATGAGGATTGTATTCCATTTATGCATTTGATTTCATACCCATGCCAACTCTCATTTAGTTTTGGCGTCATTTTGATTGAATGCCTTAAAATAATTACAAACTTAAAAGTGGCACACTTTTGTACTAAGTTTTGTTCATGGATCAATATTGACTCTAGTCGTCCTGATTTAATGAAGTTTACTTATATGCTTGTTGTTTGCATTTACTTAATTATCCTATATTTATGAAAAAGAGATTGTATTCCCTTACAATTATATATATATATATATATATATATATATATACGCACACACACGCATACATATACACATATAATATATGTATGTGTAGAGGTATATTTAAGAATTGCCACACCTAACAAGTTTGGAGATTTTATACTGCTTTAGTGAGTGGCATAGGAAACTACAAGGAACATCAAATCTCATCTACACATTATAAGCTACAAATAAATTGATCACAA
This sequence comes from Sequoia sempervirens, assembly GCA_007258455.2. NCBI lineage: Eukaryota > Viridiplantae > Streptophyta > Pinopsida > Cupressales > Cupressaceae > Sequoia > Sequoia sempervirens. The sequence goes on along the minus strand of VDFB02075321.1, from coordinate 136,082,355 downwards.
TTTGAAATCATTCAAGAGAGAATTTGTGCATAAATTCTTCATTATTGAATTATGTGTATAAGGTTTAGTGAAGGCTTTGGTGATCCAAAGTGGAACTTGCAACTACAAAATATGATAAAAATCCACTTCCAAATATACTTTTGATGGATGTTCATACCCTCATCCAAAGCTCCAATTCCCACACAAGTAGGAAGGACGCTTCAGAAGGTTGAGCAGTTCTGCTTTACACCACTAGTTGCATTTGCTTGAAATTTTCTAAGGACTTTTCAAAAAAACCCATTTTGAATATATCTTGCAGTCACGACATTCCATGATATCACATTTCTTTGAGGTATTTTTGGAAACAATTCGCTTGCCTTGTCAATGCTTCCACATTTTCATGTATGTCTAGGAGGCACTTGTAACTACAACATATGACAAAAAATTCCGTACTGTTATGCTTTGATGGATGTCCCTTCATTATTACTGGATATCTGATACAGTGCACATTATTTTAGTGCAAGCCTACTTTTCATATTGTTTCATTTAACATCACCAATATTCTCCACATGAACATTGTCCTTATTTAAAATGATGGAAGAGGTTCACCTCTCAGAACAATTTGTCTTGCAACAATCTTGGAGATGAATTTAGATTTAGTGTGAATATCAGAACATACTTGAAGGTTCATAACAACTCTAATAATTGTACTAGGGGCCATGTTTAACAAACCAAATGCAATTGCTAACTTTTCACTATGGTGGCAGATAATTGTTTCTTTTTTCTTCTATTCCACAACATTAAGTAAAAGTCTTCAATCTCGAAATATCTTGTTGCCTTCATTTGCCAAGCCAATTTCTCTAATTTTACATAGCTCTCCAATGTTTGTGGATGTGATTTGTCTCCCCCACACAAAGCATGTGCCATTTTACTATAAGGAAATTTATGTTGCATCTCAGAAAAATCTCTATGAGCATTGGTGCCTTAAGTATTTCAGTTTTGATTTACCTCAAAGACACGTACAACTATGTCCTAAAGTGGAACAAACACAGTTTATTTCCCACATTGATCCTTATGAGAGAAGCACATGTAAATACAACATCAAGCAATAACATACTCTAGTAACAGAATCAATAAGAGGAAAGATAAGAAAGAAAACATAACACAAATATTTACGTGGGGAAAATCCTTTCAGATGAAAAACCCCACTCTCCAAAGATCGAGCCATTGTATAATTCAGCAACTGAAGGTTATAATACAATTCAGGCTCATAGCCTTTTCAGAGATTACATCTTGTTCATTCTGATACAACTGGTAGCATCTGATTACTTCCTTTGTTTTGGCCTCAAGGCCTCGGCCTCAAGCTAGCCTCTCGGCCTTCTCTCTATCACTCTCCACTTTGGCTCTCATACACTCTCTGCTTCAACCTCATGGCTTCAGCCTTTCGGCTAGCCACTCGGTCCTCACTCTTTCATTCTTTTTTATTTAGAATATCCTATGCATCCATAGATCCATCCATTCTTAACAGGCTCACTGTGAATCGGTTCAAGATCACAAAACAACAATCTCCAGCTCAGCATCATTATCATCGTTCCATTCTTGTGTAGATTTTTCCTTGTAGACCGTTCAGTTCCATTGCAACTACTGCAAAAATCCAACCGCCAACCATTTGAATTTCACTTCCTTTGATTGATCCATGAGCCACCACAAAGGATGGTCAAACAGGTCAAGGGTGTTCAACTTTGTTGGCATATTGGTCAGACACTAACAGTGTCTCCCCGATGCCATAGTCTTCATATCGATATCGACATAAGTCCAAACAGTCAGCAAGACATTATAACAAACACCATGAGTCATACCGAATCCATCGACATCCAATGCATTTCTATCAAGAAGAGATTCCTCCATCGGCAAGACGTTTTACTGATGCTCACAAGTCATATCACTTTCACCTTTTGCAATTGGCAAGACTTTACCGTTCGCCAAGAGTTCTCATCAAGTCCCCATAAGTTACTCTGAAGTACTTGACAGTTGGAAAGACATTCATCTTTAACCAAGACATCCCACTGAGCACAACATGTCATCCCAAAGACCTTTTACTATCGACGAGACTTACCGCTTTCGCCAAGACATCATGCCGAGCCTTCATGTGTTACTCCAAGTGCATACTGTCGGTGAGAGAATCAACCTTCGGCAAGACTTCTTACTGAGGCTTTCCATGTTACCTTGAACTCACTATTCGCCAAGAGTCACACCAAAGAATACCGTTGGCCAGACTTTTCACATTCGCTGATACTTCATACCGAAGTCCTCATGTTTCTCCAATGACTCCAAGCACTAAGAGTCTCACCGAAAACACCCAATCACATGTTGCTTTGTCGGCTAGACATACCGCTGTTGCCAAGAGGTTACACCGAGCCTCTTATGTTATATCGAAGTCACACAGCCATCGGCGAGACCCAACACCTGTCACCAAGACTTCACGCCGAAGTCTCCGGGTTACCCCGAGCCCACCTTTCGCCAGGAGTCATGCCGAACACATCCCACATCGTCAGTGAGACCAACGCCCATCACGAAGACTTCATAGCGATGCCTCCATGTTACCTCGAATACTCCAAGTGTTTGTCGGCGAGACATCTTCCTGATCGCCAGGACTTCATACCGATAGAAGCAAGTCATGCCGATTACCACATCAGCCAGACAAACCAAAGGTCACGCCGATATACGCAAGACTTTCTATTGTCATCGAGACATCATCTCGACTGTCCAAAGGGTATGCTAAAGGTTTCAGATGCCGATCGCCAAGACATTCAGGGGGTCACATCAATAGTCAGAATCAACTAGTAGGTTGGCCAAACATCTCCATAGTCTCACCAAAATTGCTCACAAGAGGTTTTAGCCTGTGAGATTGAGGCACATTTTCCAACAATCTCCCACTTGACGAAGATCACACAGGCACCTCCAAAGCAACCACAAACTAAGATCACACTAGCTCCACCAGTTCAGACCCCGCAACACTCAAGACACCCAATCAATAGGATTCAATAGATTTAGTCCACTAAACAATCTGCAACCAAGACCAGGCATCCAACTGCAACTCAATGACCAACAAAGAAAAACCGATTACAGCTTTCCAGGAAAACCACATAGATCTCAAACATGCTCTCATGTTCCATCAAGAATTCTGCTCCAACATCCAAGATGTTCACCTTCAGGCAACAATCCTATCATCTTCCAACATTCCACCTGTGGAAGAAGAATACAAAGCCAAGGTGTATAAGCACCATTCCAATGAATACAAGCAAAAGATCCTAGTGATATCACCAACAAGATACTGTTGTACCACTTCACTGTGCTCAAATGCTATACAGAAGTAATATCAACTTCAAAGCTTCAATCAGAACACAATAGTGAAGTCATTCTCTAGAAACAAGATAAACAACACTAGTTAGAACAACATTTAGACTGACTACTTCATCCAACTAATAAACCCACACAACTGAAAAATAGCACCCACAGCTCATGCTATACCATCCAATCTCACATACCTCAATAGGTATCAGCATTAGTAAACTTATGCCAGATCATAACCAACTCATCAACAACAAATACAAACTCCAAGTGCCAACTAGTCTAAGACGAGAAGACACATACGAAAACTCCCACTGCCTGAGTAATCCAGATCTGAAAGATCAAAGGCATCAGAAGTCTACCAATACTAGCACATAGAAAATGTAACCCTGTAGTACCAAGGAAAAATCCACAATGATATGCACAACCTGCAACAACCTGCCACAAGAAACATTTCTCTCACCACAAACCTTCACGGCCACAAAGAGAAATTTTGCACATCATGTTCCTATAGAGCATCCTCCTACATACACTTCTAACAGCTAGCTGTGTCAAGAATGATCTTCTTCACATCCCAAAAGAAAGCCTTAACAACATCTATCCGTTCAATCACCAAGATCAAACCATCATTAACAAACATGGATGTAAGCCTCTCAAAGAAGATCAAGCTAGTTCATTCCCCATTTTAGGAAATCAGCCCATACAACATCTCCTACCGATTCTCATTAGTAACAAAGAGATAAAACAAAACTGTACATCTTTCACTATGAATCTTCCAGAACCATTAGATAACAATTCAAGATCCATATCATGAAAGTGAACTTAATAAAACACATCTGAAGGATATAAAGGGCCAAATACCTTTTAGATAAACCGTCGAGTAGACCAAGAGTGGGAGTGAGAATACTCCTTCAGGATATACAAGCCATCATGACTAATCCAAGAGCAATCTCCTCATTGGTCTCTGTTGAACTCACGTTCAACCAAGGTGTAGGCATCTCAGACTTTGTGCTGAAAAATTCACCAAGAAAAACAAGCAGCAACACTTTTCTCATAAGAGAAAGACAACCTCACCTTATTCTCCATGTATCCATGAGTGCTAGCAACCGATCATCTCATGCTAAACTTCAACTGCATTACTGCATTACCACAAAGTATCAAGCAAATAATCAAAGCACCCAATACACAAAGATTTACCAGACCACTGTCAAAGTTCCAATCATCTGAATCAGGAACTTATCATGACACCATGATCTACACATCCCCTTAGGAGATCCCATGCTTCAAGTGACTTCTCCATTGTCTCAAGTACAATGCACAATGCCAAAACTCTAGTGCACAAAGAGTATACCAAGACATAAAGCAAACGGACTCAAAACCAACATCACCTGTCAAGCACCACCAACACCTCAGCCAATGACTCCAAGCCTCCTCCATGGTTCCAAGATGTTGCACATCTTCAAATGATGTCCATGCAAATGTGAAAGAACCATTCTGTAGCAACATGATCTAAAAGCTCTCTCCCTAGAAACATCTGCAACACCAAAGAAGACCATTCACCACCATGTGATGAATCCACAGTCACTGCTAGAGCTCCCATTGAAACATGACACCTGAGCTCTCCAAGCATCATGACCACTTGCTTCAAGTTCCCATAACCAACCATTCAGTTACTCAAGAATATCCATCCTCTCATCTCAAAATAGTCACACCAATGCACAAGTGACCACATACAAGGCCAACTAACAAGTCTGCACATGTAAAGAATCAACCTCGTGGATAAAGATAGTCCACATCCAAGTTATCTCACTGCAGCCAATGGGTAGCTAATCCATCAACCACATAACTCATAGATCACAAACATCAAACATACAAACCCATCATTGCATTGGAAACTGCAACACTGAGATATCAAAGAGAATAACCACGTAGACAACATGACTCAAACATTAGATCATGCCAAATCTGATTTGGCAATCATGTCTACAACGAGCACCATAATTAAGGAACTCACAAGTACCACCACAGGAATGTTGAGTGACAAACCAAGTACCAACACTCCCATGTAGAGAAGAAATCACACCTTCTCAAACCATGCACAAAGCATGCATGCAGAACTGCAACTATCTCATCCAGCAACACCCCAAAAGTTAGGCTCTGGAAAATAGCTTATCAACAGCTCCACATAACCACAAGTTTTGCTTAACCGTGTAAAATCTGCAAAACCACTGAGCCATGTAAATACAAAACATCCTTAGAAGAAAGACATCAGTTCAGGAGAAACTAGGCCCCTTTCAGGCCAACTCTAAAACTACCACCATGTACATGCATCCAAGGAAGAGAGAAAGGCTATTTCAGAAGCTTGCAAATCATCTAATGATTAACTCCATAGCCTTCAAGCATTCAAGGTTAACAGGAAATCGTGCCTTCCAACACCAAGAAACACCACCTAGCATAAGCACTCTCTTCCATGACTGAGAAACAACCTAGGCTTCTCCATATCACCCAAGAGCCTGACACACAGATGCCCAATATGAAGCCTTTACTGCTACACAGCCACAGAGCAAAGAAATCCACCTCATACTCCAAAGATATACTGCTACCAGCCAGGAGACACAGATCACAACATGATCAACTCCCTTTTCCATCTTGACAATCCTTCAAATTGCATGTTGCCTCAGAATACCACAAGGCTTCCACTCATCAAAGGATCAATACATTAGTCCATTCCTCCAGATTTCTTCCATCCTATCAAGCTAAGAAATCTTCATAGGAGAAATATCCATAACCAACAACCAAAAGAAGGCTCTGATACCACTTGTAAGGAAATTTATGTTGCATCTCAGAAAAATCTCTAAGAACATTGGTGCCTTAAGTATTTCAATTTCGATTAACCTCAAAGACACGTACAACTATGTCTAAAGCGGAACAGACACAGTTTATTTCCCACATTGATCCTTCTAAGAGAAGCACATGTAAATACAACAACAAGCAATAACAGACTCTAGTAACATAATCAATAAGAAGAAAGATAAGACAAAAAACATAACACAAAGATTTACGTGGGAAAAATCCTCTCAGATGAAAAACCCCACTCTCCAAAGATCGAGCCATTGTATTATCCACCAACTGAAGGTTACAATACAATTCAGGCTCATAGCCTTTTCAGAGATTACATCTTGTTCATTTTGACACAACTGGTAGCATCTGATTACTTCCTTTGTTTTTGCCTCAAGGCCTTGGCCTCAAGCCAGCCTCTCGGCCTTCTCTCTATCACTCTCCACTTCGGCTCTCATAAACTCTTTGCTTCGACCTCATGGCTTCGGCCTTTCGGCCAACCGCTCGGTCCTCACTCTTTCGTTCTTTTTTCTTCAAAATGTCCTATGCATCCATAGATCCATCCGTTCTTAATAGGATCACTATGAATCGGTTCAAGATCAGAAAACAACAATCTCTAGCTCAGCATCATTATCATCGTTCCATTCTGGTGTAGATTTTTCCTTGCAAACCATTCAATTCCATCACAACTACTACAAAAATCCAACTGCCAACCATTTGAATTTCGCTTCCTCTGATTGATCCATGAGCCACCACAAAGGATGGTCAAACGGGTCAAGGGTGTTCAACTTTGTTGGCATATCGGTGAGACACTAATAGTGTCTCCCCAATGCCACAAAGTCTTCATATCGATATCGACGTAAGTCCAAACAATCGGCAAGACATTATAACGAACACCATGAGTCATACCGAATCCATCGACATCCAATGTGTTTCTATCAGGAAGAGATTCCTCCATCAGAAAGAGGTTTTACCGATGCTCACAAGTCATATCGCTTTCACCTTTTGCAATCGGCAAGACTTTACCATTCGCAAAGAGTTCTCATCGAGTCCCTTAAGTTAATCCGAAGTACCTGATAGTCAGCAAGACATTCGTATTTCACCAAGACATCCCATCGAGCACAACATGTCATCCCGAAGACCTTTTACTATCGGCGAGACTTACCGCTTTCACCAAGACATCACGTCGAGCCTTCATGTGTTACTTCAAGTGCATACTGTCGGCGAGAGAATCAACCTTCGGCAAGACTTCTTACCGAGGCTTTCCATGTTACCCTGAACTCACTGTTTGCCAAGAGTCACTCTGAAGAAGACCGTTGGCTAGACTTTCCACATTCGCTGAGACTTCATACTGAAGTCCTCGTGTTTCTCCAATGACTCCAAGCACTAGGATTCTCACCGAAAACACCCAATCACATGTTGCTTTGTTGGCCAGACATACCGTTGTCACCAAGAGGTTACACCGAGCCTCTTATGTTATACCGAAGTCACACAGCCATCAGCGAGACCCAACACTTGTCGCCAAGACTTCACGCCGAAGTCTCCAGGTTATCCCGAGCCCACCTTTCACCAGGAGTCATGTCGAACACATCCAACACCGTCGGTGAGACCAACACCCATTGCCAAGACTTCATAGCGATGCCTCCGTGTTACCCCGAAGACTCCAAGTGTGTATCGGTGAGACATCTTCCTGGTCACCAGGACTTCATACCAATAGAAGTAAATCATGTTGATTACCACATCAGCCAGACAGACCAAAGGTCACACCGATATCGGCAAGACTTTCTACCATCGCCGAGACATCATCCCGACTATCCAAAGGGTACGCCGAAGATTTCAGATGTCGATCGCCAAGACATTCAGGAGGTCACAGTGATAGTCAGAATCAACTAGTAGGTCGGCCAGACATCTCCATAGTCTCACCGAAATTGCTCACAAGAGGTTTTAGCCTGTGAGACTAAGGCACATTTTCCAACATTTATGGCCTTCAATCCAACTACATCCAGGTATCCTTTTAATTCCTCTATCTTTCATCAATCTCCATACTATTTGAACCTCACCACACCTTCCCACTTCTGCACAGATGTTTTAGAGAACATAAGTTACAACATTTTTAGGATCCAACTAAACAAGAAGTGTTGATGGAATGATGGCAGAGGCTGTAATTTCCCCAATATATAAACTTCCCAATGATCAAAACTAGATAAAGAGTCTATAGAAGATGGAAGGTATCACAAACAGATCCATAATCCAAAGCGACTGACACAATCCCCACTTCCATTCTTTATTTCCAAAATTTTGAATTAACAGGCCTCACTATGGCTTGCAACCAATAAACCTCACAGGACAGCAAGTAAGAAAAAAAACACAATTACCAAGCTTCAGTATACTACGCACTACCCAATGAATTCAGTACTTGTGAAAGCAACAACAACAAAACAAAAATCACCTCATCCCTCATTCTATGAGCAAATGCAAAGCTCCTCAGACAACATCGATGGGAGAGACAAATTTATTTATAAAGAAGTTCGGAGGAATATTTAAATAAGTCTTTCAAGCACCAAAGGCCGATCCTCGGCACACACCATCTGTAGCAGCAGCTTCTTTCATTGCCTAAACCCCATGTAAGACTAGAACAATTAAAAACAACTACAAATTACAAGCTACTAAGCCTCCTTATGCGCTGTGCACACCTTTTCCTCTTTCTTCATCCTATGCTCTCTTGTTGGCTTCTTTGTTCTTAAACAGTCCGCCCCATCCAAACTGAAGAATTGACTTTTAATGTTTCCTTTGGCACACCCAGTTAGGCTCCTTATCACCCTGATCCTCCTCCCTACACAGGCTGCAAAGACTCTCATCGAATTGATGCCCCTTCCCTTTTTTTCTCCTTTCTAAAAGTTGTTTCTTTCTGGTTACAAGCCAGAACCCTCCAACTGGAATTCGTGCCCTCTTTTCTTTTTCCCGAACGGTTCCCATCTGCTCTGCCTCCTTTTGGTTTCAGTTTATCGGTTTTTGGAGGACAATCTGCATTGGGAAATTGCTTTCCAACAACAACATGACACCTGTCAATAAAAGAAAAACCAAAACAAAGGCGAGGATTCGCCCACCAAAAACAACACCACACCCAAAATAAAAACCGAAATCAAAATTGGAAAACCAAAATAAAGATGCCCCTGCATCATGAAATAACTAGCCTATATTTATATATGATCCACAGGCACCAAAGTTTTAACTGGCATCTTAGTAATAATGTTTAGGGTGTCTTCGAAGGTCAACCATGCACACCTAATGATCAACTATATATGTATTGCAATAAGGGTTACTGAGGTGTGAAGTATGTGCAGCCCTCATCCACTAAACCTGCATGACTGCATGCATCTAGAACACAAGCAAAGCTTACAATTTCGGTGTTCCAGAGTGCTTCATTAATTCAAAGATTTTGAGAACTTCCTTGCATAATCTATTTTGTGTACATTCTGTAATCGTATTATTTCATACCATGAGATGACATCTCTTTGAGGCATTCTGTCAAACAATTTAGGTGTTTTGTCTGTGATTCCACATCTTGCATATATATCTACCAGAGCATATTTAACTATAACATCTGACAAAAATTCTCCTATCAAATAATGAGTAGATAGATGTAGTCACATTCTTTTTTCTGTCCTCCCTTCTCCTAAGATCTAAGTGGCCGTAACACTCTAACTAGATATACTAACATGTGGCTACTTAGATTCTGCATAGGAATCTATTTCTTTTTTAAAAAGTTAAAATTTGACAAAATTATGTAACTAATAATATGATACAATGATTCTTTGTATAAAGCAAAATTCATATTTATAATAACTAGCACTTGCACCAGAGAGGACGCAAGGGTTATGTCGATAGGTAAATATATAGAAATAAACATAAAGAATAAGTGTTGTAAAACATATACAATGTTGTTTGAACTATATGGAACATAAATCCAAAGCTTGATTTATGTAAATGTGAAAATATGCATTAAATTTGAAAGAAGTTGTTTTTGAGTAAATTATATATCATTTGGATCATCACATTTGATGCTACAGAAGTACACGAATTTCTAATATTTTAAATTTAGAGAAGTAAATGTGGAAGAGAAATCTTGTGTAAAATGTATACAATCTTTTTTGAAATATCTACAAAATATCTATAATATGAAGATTACATATTTGGCATATTTTGCATACTCCCCTAATGTATGAAAATAATCTCTGTATGTTTAAACTAAGCTGGCCAAATCTTGTAATTATAGAATTACTATTTAAAGAAATAAAGAATAACTATTATATTTTATTTCCTCCATTATTCAATCTACATAGAATATATTACTTATATACCAAAGTAAAAATTGGAAAAGAATTGTAGTGTAAAATATATACAATCTTGTTTGAAATAAATACAAATTTTTTGTAATATGTAGAGAACACTTTGGCATATTTTGCATGCTTGTTTATTTTTTGAAAAGAATCTTTGTATGTTTAAACTTAGATGGCATATTCCCTTAGATATACAAATAATAATTTGTATTATGAGTTGAAGGATATAGGTCAATATTTATCATCCAAGCATGATGTAAGTATGTGCTTGCAGTGTCTAGCAATGTATGGATTGTCATGAGTGGATGGATGGATAAATGAATGGATGAATGGATATGTTTTCCATGGAAAGGATGGGATTGATTATCTTGTGAGAAGATAACCAGTTTGGATAGAGGATTGGCTTTTGATAATGCTTCATAGCTCAAATAATGTTGGGTAGGATGAATGATAATTGTCCATGTAAAGATACTTTCCATAAGCAATTGTAAAGTGTACACCAAACTTCAGTTATGTTAAAGTTTTTTTTGGAATATGGAGTGGATGGATGAATTTATGTTTTATGTATTAGATGTATGGAGCGGTGGATATATTATGTATGGTATAAGATGCTTCCTCTTGAATTGGCTTTCATAGATGTTCGATTCTACACATGATGCTTGTTTGCCCGGTTTTCATCATGGTTCTTGTCCAATGCGCCACCTTTGTGGTTTTCATTAGAGGACCTTTTTTTTCTTGACTTTTTTTTTTTCCTTTTTTTTTTTTACTTTTTTCTTTTGCAATATCAGAGACAGTCTCATCTAGATGCACACATTACGATAGAGTGCACTTAGAGTCCTTATGATAAATAGTCGCTGTCAACACACGGTTATTGCAAGATATGTGATTTGGATTGATTGGAACTGACAGCTTTGATTTTTTTTTGCAAACTTGGTAGTATGAACAATGGTTGGTGGATATGGATATTTGATTGTGACCACCTCTTTCATATATCTTGAAGCTTTCTTTTGCAATGTTGGACTACTTTTTTTCATATTTTGTGACTCATGAAGTTTGATTTTGATGATTTTCTTTTGAATCAATAATTTGTTCCTTTATTTCATATAACTTTTGTTGTTGTGGTTGTTAAGAATTTGTGGATGGTACAATGAGTGAATGATGATTCATGATATGAATAGCTATAGCATTGGTAGCAATTTTATCATAAGGACTCTTTATGCTCCCCATGTTAGTGTTTGCAGTAGACAAAGTTGGCCCCTGTTTTATATCACTGTTATGGTTGGATTCCTTGATTGAGTCTTGTTTTTGAAGATCATCTACTTGTTCATCAGGAGTAAGCATCTCATGTGTACATTGAGGAGTAGGTGATATATGGATATGATCATCATTTGTGACATCTTTTGTGGATAGTATAATGCCCATTAGATCAAGGCAGTATGGTGTTATCTTCAATATGCTTTGGTTCATGTTCTTGACATGGATCAATTTGAAATGATGGTTTTTTTGCAAAGGATTCTTGGATTTCTTTATTAGGCATGGGAATTGGCTTAAGAAAGGATCATTTGTAGACTTTGGTTTAAGATGTTTATCATGCTTTCGAATAAATTCTTGAGATATGTCCTTTAACTCATTGGGTAATGTACAAGCAGCATCAATATGATCATTCCTTGATCATTATTAGAGATTGTTGAAGATTTTTTTATCATGATTGAGATTTGATTTCTTTGTTATGATCTTTGGTAGGTGGAACTTGATCATTTCCAGGTGTTGTAGAAGTATACGTATTTTGAGTATCCACCTGCATGCAATAAATTTGTATGTAAATATACAAATACTAATTTGTATTATGTAATGATGTTCAGAATTTTTTTTAAAAAAATTATGCATAGAAGGGTGAAATTGTATGTGTACCTGTAGTCATCATAGTGAGAGTTGTTGTAGTCGAATCTCTTCCTTCTTCCTAATAATTGTGTATGGATTATTTTTCATTCGTGAATATTGATCAAAGGAAAATGGTGGATCTATCCTAAGTCCATTTATTGATTTCACTCTAGATATAGCTGTAAAGTCAATCCTTGGCTTTCTTTTTTACCTATATCAATTGTTGCTTTGTTGAGTGTTAATCCTTGTGATTTGTGTATGGTAATTGCCAATGCCATGCATAGTGGTAATTTTCTATGAGTACCTAGAGATATAGGTGTTATTGGTATAGATGTTGGGTCATTTACGTTCCAAGGTGGCCCATTGTATGTATCAAATATTACTACTACATATAATGGTAAATCTGGTGGTTTAGAGGTAACTATGTAGACAATATCTAAGACTTCTCCAAGAGACCCATTGACAAGTCCTATTTGAATCCAGAGGTTTGTAGTCAACATGATGCATTGGCCTCTACAAAGCAGCAATTCTTGTTGAAGTTGGTTAGCATCATCGTCAATGTTTGATTTTGTGCTTATTTTTATAGCAATGCTAAGTGCAGTAGGAAGATTTAACAGTTGTAGTTTTCTTTTTTTGTGTGTTTGAACTAAAAAAATTGTAGGAAATAGGTGCATTGATTCATTAAAATTATTTTTATCATAATTTGATAGAAATGTGTTTGTGTTTCATTAGTAGTTCCCAGTCTTGTTCAATTGGTTGTGCATTACGTATGTTTTGTAGAGCTTGGCGGAAGTCTATTTGAGCTTGTGTGTCCCCTTGTTGACGAAATATTTTTTCAAGTGTAACAATTATAGTGAATTGCTCCCATATGTATTTTGCATTTGAGTGTGATGCGTAGATAGGTTTGTCCATAACAGGGGGTAGTTGTGCCAAGTCACCAACAAGAATGATAGAAGTCCCACCGAAGGTCAAGTGTTGTTGGTGGGGGAATGCTTCACGTAGCCTAGTATCTATTTTTAAGAGTAATTTTGGGCCTATGCAACTCATTTCATCTATAAGGAGGTATTTTATGTGTTTCATAAATTGTTGGAAAATTGTAAGTGATTGACTCTTCAATGGTTGCATTTCTTTTATTGGAATCTTAAGTGTTGAATGTATAGTAGATGCATGTATGTTGAATGTTGTGATTCCTGTAAGGAGCAACAACAAGGAGTGGGTTACATTGTTTTGATGTTAAATTGCAAAGGGATTGCCTAATGCAATGAATAAGATTGGATTTCCCTGTACCTATTGTTCCTTGTATGATCATTTGCAATGGTTTATCGAATGATTTTTCAGTGTAATGTTTTAGAAAATTTTTGAGAGCGAGTTGTTGTTTGGGCGATAGTTTGTAGGAGAGATTGTTAAACTCAAATTTTGTTTGGGCTTCTTGTTGGGACATCTTGTTTGACCTTATGAAAGTTCTGCAGTGTCATGTAAATTTTGAGGTATTTTATGCTCATTCCAATTGTTTCTATTATCAAAGTCCCATCTTCCTAGCATTTCAAGGGAATTAACATTTTGACCACTACCAAGTCCCATTTGGGATAACAACTCCCATTCATTCATTTATGTTGCATTTCTTGTGTCTATTTCATTTCCTTCATCTTCTTCTTGATTATCAACTTTTGTATCAATTATGCGGTCAATATGCCACACAATATATTTAAGTCTATCCATTTCCTTCCAATTTGCAATTATATTTTCTTTCTCGATACCTATGTTTGTGGCAATGTTACAGAAATACTTGTACAGAATTAGTTCACTCCAACAAAATGTCTCAAAATGTTTTGAATCTTCTTTTGGAATAGTAATAAATTGAGGAAAAACACCAATAATTTCCTTTTGTTTCCTTTCTTTCCACTTGCATCCTTTGTGCTTGTTTGAAAATGTGAATGATCGTGCAGATTCAATTAGTGTTATTGTCTCCATTTGAAGAGGGTGTTACATGTATGATTGGAGATAAATCAATTGCAAAGTATTTTCATTTGGGTTTGTTCTAATTTGATGGAACACTTTTCGACCAACATTAAGTGTCATAAAATCACGATTGCAAACAACAAGTGGTCACTTTTGTAGCATATGGCATGTTTCTTGTGCACCTATATCATGATCTACAATAATCTCAAACATGAATTTTCTATATGTTGCAAGAGCTTGGTTTTTCGATGCTTGATTTGTACATATACGTGTTGGCATATTAATGCAACTTTTAGATTTTCGTTCTGCCTTTGATGCATATTTTGCAATATATTTTAGAACAAGCATTTTTGAGACGACAGGTTGGCAATCCATATTAGCTCTCCCTATGGAAATCATTTCAGGACTATGTATATTCAACCTATCATCATTACGTGCAGGGCATATGTTTTTTTCCCATTTTCATCGTAGGACAAGGAAGAGGTAGCACATTTAGGCCAAGGAGCCCTATAACGACACTCTAGGTTTTTGCCTTTTTTGCGAAGGCATGTTGTTTCAGAGCATTTGGCATGTCTTTGGACATGATTGATTAACTCCTCATAGTCAAATAACATATTTGTGGAGAATATTTCATGTGTTTTTAGTAAGCATGGATCATCTTGTGTAGACCGATGGCGTGTGTTGTTTCTGTCAGCAAGATTACGAGGGTTCCATGCACTGACATATTTGTCAAAGAATTATTTTTCTATTTCTATATTTGCATGATTGGTCCAGTCGATTTTGTCCATGTTTGGTGCACCTTTTAGCCAAATGAAGCCATGTACATGTGTAGATCCTCGGTGTTGCCATTCATATCTATACCAATAGTTAGTTGCACTTAAAAAATTCTCCAAGACTTCTTCATGAAATATTGTGAATCTTTGATGCAAATATACGGATGTAATATTTATGTGGGTTATTGATAATGTTATCTATGCAGTCTTATTAGTTTCAGTTGTTGATTTCGTGCCTTTTAAAAATAGTTGATGTAAATCAGGCCATTTAGTATCTGTTGCACTTAAAGTGAAGAATAGTGTTGGGGAACCTATTTGGTTGATCATGTCTGAAAGTTCTCCACGACACTTATTCTAATATGCTTGAGTACCTCTCAAGGTAGATCCAAAATGCATCAGTTATTCAGCTAGTTGAGTGTCAGGCAATTGTTGTATATGGAGACGAAGACTTTCAATTGTGGTAGGTATGCAATCTTCTGCATTTTTTTTGACAAAAATAGAGGCAACACCTTGGCTTCGGTGCCACATCAAAAGGTTCAAAATAAAATATCTAAACCTTGGATGGCTTCCAAATCTATTATCATGATATCTCATTAAACACAACACATATTCATGCATTTCAACTTGTCTATAACGAGGCTACAATGGTAGTGCAATACCATTTGGAAAGAGTGAAGGAAAAGCCATGTCTAAAAGGCCCTCAGTATTGTATTCATTTATTGGAGAGCAATCAAGTTGTGGCCATTCCATAATGCTGTCATTTTCATTTGTAACTTGTAATGTTTCTTTGATGATTTGTAGCTCATTGTGTTTATTTGCTAATTTAGCCATAAATGAGGAGGAATAAGTTATTTCATTGTCAGTTTGTTCCTCTAAATACATAGATGCAATGTTTGGTGCTCCCATTGTTTCATTGTCAACATTAATTGTATGAAGCATATTTGAGACGTCTGTATTTGTATTAGGGAGTTGGTCAAGTGATGTGAAATCTATCTCAACATCTTTGTAGTATGGGTCATATGTGATTTTATATTTTAATGCAGCCTAGAAATGACTTTTACTTACGTAGCAATCATAATGGTTACCATTTGTATGGATTCTTCAAATCACCAGCACATCCAAGTTCACAATTTTATGTGGAAGGTATTTTGCTATTGTTTTGATAGCTTGGGGGAAACTAATTGTGTGTCTACTATATTTGTATTGGCCTCCATGTGCATGGGTGACTTGTATTATTGGACTAACTCGTGATATAAGCATTTCCTCCACTTGTGTTAGTTGTTTTAGCTTGTACGGTTGTACTCCTGGGTCCATCAAGTTTGAAGATGAGAAATGATGTCTTCCTTTCTCATGAAAGCATCTAATACAAACTGTACCACTATTTCTTGAATTGGTGTGCATTTCAAGGTAACATTCACTGCAAATCGTACATGTTGACAAGTTTGAGAGTTCATCTATTCTAGAGCAAAATTTTCTAGCAACTACTATAAAATTATTGCTTGTTTGTGGTAAGATTTTGGGTTGATTTTGAAGACTGTGGTATTTGTTGTGAATCTATCGATGAGCATTGTGAAAAATTGTGTTCAATTTGGGATGTTCTAGATTTGTATGCTACATTGTTGTGATGGTTTGATTGAATAGAGGTTGGTTTGTTAGATTGGATTCTCTATTTTTCTAATTGTTGCATGTAATGACGAATACTTATTTCTTCTTTATGTTGCATATATGGGCATGTGCAGGATCATGGTATGCCAAAAAGTGGCAATGGAGAAAAAAAACGTGTTTCATCGATTCAAAAATGTGAAAATGTCGAGTTGACTTTATGTGGCTTGGGTGTCAGTACACACTACCAAAGCAAAACCCAAACCTAAATTTCCAAATCGGATATCCGATTCAAATCAGATATCCAATTTGTGACAACATATATATTCAATATCGGCTCGATTATAACTCATTCTCATTTCACAACTAGTTAACTATGGTGGGCGCACAGTCAAAAGTTTATTTCACAAATCAGATATCCGATTTGGTGCAAATCCATCTTCAAAAGGTTAGATTATTGATTTTTCTTTGCTCTAATCAAATTTTCAATTAGATTTGTGTAATTTTAGTTGATTTTTTTCAAAATAGGGTTTTTGATAGATTTTTTATGAAAAATTTGAATTTAGTATGGATTTTGATGAAAATTGAATGTTTGTAATGGATTTTGATTTAAAAATAGTGTTTTTTATGTATTTGGATTAAAAATTAGAGAATTTTATAGATTTTTGTTAAAAACTAGGGTTTTTGTTGGATTTTTTTAAAACCGGTATTTTATAATATTTTCATTTATATTGTCTAATTTTAATTAGATTAATTTGTTTTAATTTTAATCAGGCATTATGGCTGCTCCACCACCTCCACCACCTCCACAGCCATCAATTCAAGAATTAATTTCTAAAAAATTGCAACAATTAAGGGGCATTTCTGAAGTTTATACGAGAGTCCCTCGATTATCTGAGATGTCAAACACAATGAAAGAAATAATTAAAAACATAGAAACCCTCTCCTCGCAACATAATGCCTTTCATTCATGGTGAGAAGACATGAGAGAATATTATGCATGTGGATTGTCCTATGACGATGTGAAAGATCTCGGAATAACCAAAGCCCAAATAGCCTCTTTATTTGTTAACCCCCGCACTGGTTTGCCAGTTAATGTTAATAAAACAAAACTTTCTATAAAATGGTGCACTCATAGAGACATTGTAGAAATTTTTTGGGATCGTTGGTGTATGGTTTTTTTGAAACCACCGAACAACAATTGTGATATACCATTTTACTTTATAAAAAAATTATATGCTTGAGTTTGTGTTAGGGCATCATGTCAATTACTTTGACATTAAACCCTTCCAGGGCGTTGGTGGAGGTATGCCCTAGGATAGACCAGGGGCGTTAAGTAATAGCCCATATGTTCCCCCTCCTCCCCTTCCTCCGCCACCTTCAGTATACCATCCAGATATTATGCAGGATGCGGCCACATAGACTATCCATGCTATTCACTCTTTGAGTGGTCTTTTGGTTTCGCATGCTTCTGTAGTAGCTCAGCCACATTCTGGTGATGTTGGTGATGGCTCGAGTGCTACTGTGTCATCCTCGACAGGTCCACATATTTGTGTACCACATACTTGTTCCATGTGTCGCCAGATATGCTTGGGACCTCTTGTACAGCCTGCCGAGCATCCCTTAGACACTTTTGATTATGACTTCCATGATGTGGACATTATGGATCAGACGCAGGGGAGTGGAGCACACCGTACAGAGTCCTCTCCTGCTAGAGAGGGGGACATTGGAATAGTGACACAGGTAAAATTTAAGTTGTTAATTCATAACTTGCATTTGTTTTTAAATGAATATTAATAAGAGATAGTATAATGTACTAATATTTATTTACATGGTCTATTTAACAGTTGATGTCCGAGGAGGAGCTAACACATGTGATAGATAGCACCCTGAGGGCCATTTCATTTGGCCTCGACACACACACAGTATATATTTTTGCACTCACTCATTTACATTTATTTATTATATACTTTCTTGTCATTTGAATTGTCATTAATGAAATTATATAATAACATATATGTTTATCTTATTTTCCTCTTGTAGGAAATACCTTGTGTGAGCGAGGTGCAGCCTTGTCTAGATTATGGAAGTGCATTGTTGGATAAGGGGAAGGTAATTGAACTCAAATTTGATTGAATTAAGAATTTTAAGATCTTTTATTGATTATACATACATCAACATAGATTGGTAGTTTCATATGTACTTGTCATTTTTATGTGCAGGGAATTATGAGCTATACGTCCTTGTTGACAAGTGACACAACGCCTGAAGCAGTACATATTAGAACACTTGAAGGAGTAGATGTTGAAGCACCTCAAGGAGGAGGTGTCAAAACACCTAAAGAAGTATGTGTTCATTTTATTTTGTGTTTGGTATTTATATGTTCCTATTACTGACAATTATATGCTAACTTGGATCACTTTTATGTTTTTGTTCACCTATATAGATTGAAATTACAAAAGATGGTTTGGTTAGTTCTTTGAGAGGGGCATATTCTAGGACTCCTGACCCTTTGAAGAGATGGATATTTCAGGTAATCAAGATTACAATTTTAGAGTTCAATTATAATTTAATGTATATTGATTGTGATGTTAATTATTTGATTTTAAATTATATAGTATAACTAATCTCAATTGTGGTTTGACTTTTTCTTGTGCAGCTACCTTCAGAGGCAACAAGTGCTTCAAAGAGGCTCCATTTTGATGATCCACCGGTAGTTTAGGATGAGATAGACATTTTGACATGTAAATATTCAATAGATACGGAGATGGCATATGCCACATATTGTAAAATTTTGTTTGAGTTGGTGTTGATGCCATTTTTGTATATGGACATACACTTGATTATTGGATAATTTGATATATAGAAGTTGACAATCGAAATTTAATTGCCTCCTCATGTGTATAATTAAACTCTTTGAAATTTTAATCAAGTGAGCAATGGTTAGATATCTTGATGTACACTAGCATAAAAAGAATGGTTATATTATGTAGTTTATTATATTGCTGATTCATTGCATTGCACATCTTTCAAACTCAAAGCATTACTTCACATTGCTTAAGTAACAACTAGATGCTGATAGATGAAAAAATTTCAATTACAATATAGTTTTTACAAAGTCAACCTAAGCAGTTATGCAATTACTTCACAATACATAACTAATAATTAAAAATTTATTCATATTATTAATTACATTGCATTGCACATCTTTCAAACTCAAAGAATTACTTCACATTGCATAAGTAACAACTAGATGCTGATAGATGAAAGATTTCAATTACAGGCCTGTTGCCCCCTCATTCCACACACTATGCAACGATTTACTTGTGGTGTAGGGGATGAACAATGGAGAAAACATGTAAAAATAATATACATATATGCAGCCTAGAAGCATGAATTAGTACCAATATTAATGCATCACCATTGATTACCTTGAAGTAGAGATTTGAATCAACATCATTCTTCAAGAAGCCCAAACTAGACAGGTACCGATCAATTCTTTTGTACCATGCACAAGGAGCCTACTTAAGACCATACAAGGCCTTCTTTAGCTTACACACATGTGACTCCTTCCCATGAACCTCAAAACCATTAGGTTGCTTGACGTAAACTTCTTCCTCAATCACACCATTGAGAAAAGTTGTCTTCACGTCCATTTGATGAATCTTCCATCCTCTTGATGTAGCAAGGGCAATGATAGTTTTGACAGAAATGTAATGAGAAACAGGAGAAAATGTTTCTTCATAATCAACTCCCTCTTTTTGAGAAAACCACTGTCGATCAGCCAAGTGTTGGTGTCAGTGGGTACATTGCTTGACAATGCTAAGCAAAACAAATATTCATTCTTCTGTGGAGAAACATCATCTACATCTGCAATGGAGGCTTAATGCTTAGGTCTATTTGAACAATGTTTGGAAAAGTGACCAAACTTATCACACCTAAAGCATTGAATTTTTTCAATTCACAATGAAGGTCTTGACAATGAAGCTCTTTTATTTGGGTTGTAGATCAAACAAACTGAAAAAAGAGACAAGGGGTTAGAAGTTCTAATCTACTTCCTAAGAATTCAAGAGACGGTATTAACTTGGTGAAACAAAACCAAACTTTGTTTCGCCACATAGGAATCATGCCAACTACACAAAGCCATTGCAATCTTCAAGGAAATGTGCTTATGGTTTTCATATCATGAATAAATACCTTCCAATCGAACAATATTTATCTAGACAGAAGTTAAGAATCCACAGAGTAAGCTCAGGCTAACTTTAGGAAAATTTTATTCCAAGTGTAATCTAATTCTAATCTATCTCCAATCTATGGTGGAAAAGTTATGCAACCATGCACACTATTTGACAATAAAAGTGGTTCAAATCAAATCATGCATAAGAGCTTTTATTGTCAGAAATAGTCTATCACAACAATTCTATACACTGTCTCCACCATTTACAAATGAGGGGCAAGCTCAATTTCACTTTAAGGCTGGTAGACTTCCTCTTTTCTCTTGCCATTTCAGACTTAACATGCTGAGTGGACTTCACTCATTCACTTTCCATGTTCATATTCTTCTAAGTGCGGACACTCATTATCCTCTTGAAGTGGATTTGGCAAGACTCCATCTTTTATGCCATGTCACTCTTTGGTAAGCGTGGACCTTGTCAAGTTTCATGGCCAAGACATGTGCCGGACTTCAATCATGTTTGACACATCCCTTTCTTAACATGGGCGGGCTTTGCTGAGTGTTTGTGCCAAGAAACAAGGGCGGACTTTCCTTTATGTATTTCTAGCGGACTTTGCTATATTGTATGCCACTTTTGTATGGCTGGGAGGGCTTAGTCTTAGCAAGTGCCATGTTTTACTCTTGAAGCAGACTCTACTCTCCTCTTTGCTAGAGGACTTCCTTCTTTCTTTTCCAAGCTCTGTCATGTGTTGGAATGGTTGGAAGAGATCGACGAAGCTACTAACATCAACAGAATTGTGGTAGCTTGATATACAGAGTCTATTGACGCCAGGGTTCAATTTGTATGATATTGAGAGTGGTAGCTTAATATAGGTCCACAATACCTTTTTGTAATATCATAGAACAGGGCTCATAGACTAACCTCTAGTCAAAATGTCTCTCAAATGCACAAAAAATAATGAAATTACTTCAAACCAATTTTGTGAAGAAGTTAACTCTGTTGCCCACTAGTTTCCCCTAAGAGTCTAATGTGCTAAAAGGCAGCAATATTTGAAGGGATATTTCTCGGAGATCATAGGGCATACAGACACTCGGTTGGAGGCTACGAGATCGTGTTGGGACCATATACATAAACCTCTCTCAGTTTTTGCTATCTCGGAGGCATTTTCCTGTGGTGATGACTTTTTAGTGGAGGAAAAAGTTGCTAGATGCAAGCAGTGTAAAGTTGAAAAGTGGTGCAACTTTCATTCCGTAACTTGTATGACCAAATAGATTGTTCAAACACATCCGTATGGGTACGTTTACGCTAGGGATGGTCCTCTTTTGCACCCAAATACGCCGAATCACTCCAAGCTACATTGGTTCGGTGATTTCCCTTAAGAGTCCAAAATGCTAAAAGACAACAATATTTGAAGGGCTATTTCTCGGAGACCGTGGGGCATACAGACACTCTATCAGAGGCTATAGGATCATGTTGGGACTATCTACGTAAAATCTCTTAGTTTTCGCTATCTCCGAGGAATTTTCCTGTGGTGATGACTTTTTCAGTGGAGGGAAAAGTTGGCAGATGCAAGCAGTGTAAAGTTGCAAAGTGGTGCAACTTTCATTCCGCAACTCGTACGACCAAACGGACTGTTCCAACACGTCCATATGGGTATGTTTACACTAGGGATGGTCCTCTTTTGCACCCAAATATGCCAAATCACTCTGAGCTACATTGGACCGATGATCTCCCTTAAGAGTCCAAAATGCTAAAAGGAAGCAATATTTGAAGGGCTATTTCTCAGAGATCGTGGGGTATACAAACACTCCATCGAATTCTATGGGATTGTGTTGGGACCATATACATAAACCTCTCTTGGTTTTTGCTATCTCGGAGGCATTTTCCTATGGTGATGAATTTTTAATGGAGGGAAAAGTTGCCAGATACAAGCAGTGTAAAGTTGCAAAGTGGTGCAACTTTCATTCTGCAACTCATACCACCAAACAGACTATTCCAACATGTAGTAAGATACGTTTAT
>VDFB02075321.1:136035201-136059337 GCA_007258455.2 Sequoia sempervirens | reverse complement strand
GAAATTTAAGTAACACTGCATTGAAATTTTAAATTTTCACCAAATAGATTTTGTTTTAAAAAAAATAAACCTAGTAGTTTAGAAACTACATTCAATTTCCCACATAATCTATTCTTACATGTTTTTGAAATAATATAGATAACTTATTCAAATTTTTATGTCAAGTTGCCTAACTCTAATTTTTCTGAATTTTCATTGCCACTTAAGGGCCTGTTTGGCCCATCATGATCCTGCACATACCCATATAGTAGTCACGGCTTCTTTTTTGAGATTGAATGTTTGTAGGGTTAGAGCTTGTCATCTATAAAGGAAAATAGAACTAACATCATTATATGTGCAATTTAAAACAACATATAGAATTAAATAAGATAAACATGATGAAAAAGGTGGTAAAATGTCGTGTATTTTTTGAGTTTTACAAGTATTCTAATTTAATTGTTATTTCAGATATGATTAAAATGTATTATATAAAGAAATAATTTGGATGAAGACATGAATTACATTATTTCCATAATAACAACATATTCAATTATGTATTCAAAAGTATACATTCAATTAAAATTGTACATACATTAAAACAAAAGTATACAAAGTATAGTATATAACATGATACAAAATTGTATATATATATTGCATAAGCAATGAGCCTATATTTAACCACTATTATTATTACACATATCAATTATTCCACTCAACATGAAAATTTTCTTCAACAAATTCTATCTGATCAACCTTTGTGATTGTTGATTTTACACGTCCTTGAACACCACTTGAATCATATGAATTTGTGATGGTGAAGAGAAATTGCTTGAACAAAACTTGTTTGATGATGATTTCAGCTTCAAATTCTTTTTCATGATTGAATTGCAACATATACAAATCATTTGTAGAGATTCCAAGAAGTTTGGTGGCAGGTTCTTCAAAAGAAACAACCCATAATATTCCCATATGATCTGCCACCTTTAGTTGTAGTATGTCTCTGTAGGTACAATTTGCAAATGCTTCTTTACACATTGAACAGTACCATGTTTGATCACCATTTTGCACTGTCTTTTTTTTGCATTGTTTTCCATCTAATTCAAGTGGGCAAGATGGATAGCAAATTAAATTTGTTTTTATGAGTTGCACTATTTCTTTTAGAGTGCATTGAATAGTTTCTTTGACACTAGTAGTTTTCTCTTCAATATCAGCAATTGTTTTTCTTGCAATCAAGAGGGGTGCATCCAATGCTTGTGTATTTAATGGTGTAACATCATTTCCATTCTATCTATACCATGATTTAAGTTCTTCTGCCTCCTCTATGGTTGGGTTTATAAATAAGTGGGTACTTGCCAAACTGCTAATGACTTTTCCATTAAACTCTGTGACACGTCCATTTTTTATTGCAAGTACAACAACTTGATTTAAGTGATACATCTCTTGGATTTGTTTACCTTCCTTTTCGGTAGTTGCTCCCCATAAAGTGATATTAATGGTAGATGAAGATATATCTATCAACTTGATGCTCCTTCAAAGAACTTCAGTCCCATCCCTTCTCCTTATGGTTGAGCTTGGGTCCACACATATGACTATTCCAATAACATCAACAAGGATATTATTGGTGATTTCCTTAATGTCCTTCAAGGCCTTGAAAGAGAACTGATGTTTAGGAATTGCAAGGTCATCTTCAGAAAGAGAGATTTTTGAATCATCAATTAAAGAAATTTCAAGCTGGCTATTAAGCTTGTTATACAACTTATTAGTTGACTTAATAGTTCCACCATAAATTGTATATACTTATCCAATCTGAATATTCATGTAATGAAGGTTTGCTACTTCATTAAAGCAAGTTACATGTATTTTAGTGTGGTCACAATCTATAAAATCAAATGAAAAGACTTGCCCTTGTCCCCTTTGACTGTTGAAGTGGTGCATTTCTTTTTTCATGGTAACACGACCCTTTATAACCCACCTAGTCTAGAATGGATTCAAATTTCTAATAGGAGTAATATTGTAGGGAAGTTCTTTCCTTTGTAGGGATGAAAATATTCCAAAAAGTGCCCTGCGAGGAGGTGCTTGTGTTACTTTAACACTGTCATTGTTACTTGTAGATTTATCATTTGAGGTTGTAGCGTGTACTTGGTGGGGTTCTTCAAATATGTAGGCAGCTTCACCAATGGTATCGTGATGCAAACATGTGATTTCTAATTCGGAGATGACAATGCACCTATAAAAGTACAATGAGTAAGTATTATGAATAGGAACAAATGTGATATAATGGGTTGAAGAATTTTAAGCTATAGTTTTGAATTGACACTTTAATGAAGACCATTTAAACATTGTGGCTCACCTTGAATTGCAAATAATAGGGCAACTGTATCTTATGAGTTTAATTATAGACCCCTTTTGTAGTTCTTCAGAAGCTATGCAGTGATTGTATTTTGTTGGAAGAGTGGTCTTTTGCTTATGAACCTCATCAGAAAGATCTACTCTATAGCTTTTGGTTGATTTAGGACCATGCCCAAACATTGATATATCTAATGCTTGTAGATGGGGTTGCAAGTCTTTGTTTCCATCATTTATCATCTTAATTGCATTTTCAATTAAAGAAATCATTGTCACGAGAGAATGAAGAAGCCCTTGCAAAAGTAAATTGGAAAAGACACCTATTATTTATCACATAGATTATACAAGCATCATTTATTAAATAGTAGTCGATTACAAAGTTAAATCAACATAATGTAGCTATGTAAATTGATTATCAATGAGAAAGGAACAATCTAATTTATTAAAATCATGCAAGCACAATGTTTTAAATATGAAGTGTTCTACTTTTACATATGATAGTAGTGAATTATGAGGAATACCTGTAATTGTGATTTTCTTCAAGTATGTATATCAAAATAGTGAATTGTGCCAATGAACTTGCTGCATTTTTAAGAACAATAAGGAGAAAAATTAGTGAGAAAAAGAATATAGGATTTTTCAAATTATTTCAAGTAAATAAGAAGTAGCGTATTTTTGTTAGAAAATGCATTCAATGGTATATGCATAACTGAAAAAGTTGGATTCAATGGTATAAGATAATAGAGTTTGTAAGCAAGCTTAAAAAGATTATACTTAGAAATAATCCTCATTACATAATTGATTTACAACTCATAAAAAAATTGTAGTTGTAGGTGCTATCGAAAAACAAAACTATAAAAGGAATAGGAATTGCTCAGAGAAGGGAAGAACCAAGGGACCCAACGTGGCTATGTTGTCTTTTATATAAATGCGAGTCTCTAAATGTGCATCTAACTTAGAGGAGACAATAGAAATGATCACATCGTTAAAAAGCAGAAAAGTAATAAAAGAGGTCACCTACAACATGGAGAATGTGAGAAAAGTAGCCAAGTAAAGGAGTACAAGTTAAATTTGATCATCTACCCGTGTTATCTGAAGCAACAATGAAAATGTTAAATCGAGACACAGCCTAAGACTGTTATCAGAGATTGAGATGGTCATCTAGACAATGGCCTGCGCTATGGGGTTCATAGAAAAGAGTTTTATAATATAAGAAAGGATCAGAATTATAAAGTAAAACTAGCCTACTTTTGACATATGGCATTCTAATAGAACAAGGTTTGGCATGAGAGCGTAGAATAATCTGTCTGCTGTATAAAGGGTTGTAATCAAAGGTATCATTTTCGAAAAAAAGCATGATAAACTTGTATAATAGAAGTAATGCATATACAGTACTTAAGAGTAACAAAATAATTAGAAAGCAAAGATAATACAGTATTTTTACTTTGGAAAATCCTTTCAGGTTAAAAGTCCAGCACACTGACGTTTGTCACTAAATCGTTTTACAATAAAATAATAAATCTCCCTTGCTTTGCTTTTAAGCATATGCAGATATAAATAGGTACATTTTGCTTTTGCACTGGAGGGTTGTATCAAATTTACAAAATAAACAATTTCACAGGGGACTAAGTTATGACTGATGAGTGAAATCATCATTCACAACAAGAAGGAAAAAGTTTAACCCACTTCATCATGCCATATACGTACATGATGATTTGATTCTAAATTATCTATGTCAATGTATTAATTATATCATACATTTAGGAGAAATTAATGGATCAGAGAAAGAAAAAGTTTTCAGATCTCCATGCTAAGTAAGAAAGCTATTGAATTATATATATTTATATGGACTACAAAACATTATGGTTAAGATGGTTTTTTATAGAAAATGACATTACAAATGCTGAAATTATAATGACAACTGGCAATGATTTAATAACTTTCAAAAAAAAAATTGTATGAAAAATGAACTGTATAACCTTCAATTTTTTGGAAATTTGTTAAAAACAAAAATGTAGTTATAAAATTGAAAAAGGTATGAAGTGTTACACCGGTGAAGATGATTGATCTGTTTATTCAATAAGGATGACTCTGTTCTGTCTATGCATTTAAAAAGTGACTTCGACACCGTATGCTGGCAGGTTTGCTATGTTGACATGAGACCTATCAGCAAATAGTTTTTTTATGGTAGGACTGGTGGCATTTGCTCAAGTTGCAAATTTCAATTCAGGGATATAAATAATGTGGAAGCTTGCTTTTAAAAAAAATTAAGTCAAGTAGATTCTAATTTCAAAGTAAAAAAAAATGGTCCATAACTTGTACGTTAAGTCATGTCCCTTACGAAACCTAATGTGTAACCCACTCACCCATTTGCATTGTCACTCACAATTACTAAAATCGTTTTTGCACTTTTTAATAAAACCTATACCATTTCTTATGTATGTCCATTAATTATATACAACATAAATGCAAAGCTTGTTTTATCTAAATGTGAAAAGTTGCATTAAATTTGATAGTAGTAGTTGTTGAGATAATAATATATTGTTTGGATGATTGCAGTTGATGCTATCATTATGTTTTATATTTCTCCCCACTTTTGATTAAGATTATGACTGGATGGATGAATAAACTGATGATCTAATGTTATTATGTATTTTAGCTCAGTGATGAGGCAGCACAAACATAAAATACATGAATACATTTAAGGATAGAGGCCCAGGGTTAAAAGAGGTGTTTATGATGAATAGACTTGCCTGCAGATTTTGATTACTTTGGCAGGTACTTAAACAAGGATGCAAAGTAGAGGTTTGTTGTTGCATGGCATTGCTGTAAAGGCAAATTGAAGAGTATGAAAATGTCAGTCTATAAATGAACATTACACTATTTAATACAGTAATTAAATATACATTATTTTTTTTTTTATATAAGATGTGTTCCAAATCTGTTATCATAGTTCCTATAAACATAAAATTTCCATGACCTGTAGATGGTTTCCAAGCACTTTCTCACAAGAGATGAGCTGGATTTCAAATTCTTGACGAATAGAAGTGGGCAACCATATATTCTGCAAACCAATATTTATGCCAATGGCAGTGGAAACAGAGAACAGAGACACATGCTCTGGTTCTATCCCACTATGGATTACCAGTACCACACATATTTTGTACTCTAGAACAATCATCAAATTGTGTAAGTACACATACATCTTTGTAAGATGATTTTATACAAAGTAAGATAATCAATCCCATCCTTTCTATGGAAAACATATCCATTCATCCATTCATTTATCCATCCATCCACTCATGACAATCCATACATTGCTAGACACTGCAAGCACATACTTACATCATGCTTGGACGATAAATATTGACCTATATCCTTCAACTCATAATACAAATTATTATTTGTATATCTAGGAGAATATGCCATCTAAGTTTAAACATACAAAGATTCTTTTCAAAAAATAAACAAGCATGCAAAACATGCCAAAGTGTTCTCTACATATTACAAAAGTTTTGTATTTATTTCAAACAAGATTGTATATATTTTATGCTACAATTCTTTTCCAATTTTTACTTCTGTATATAAGTAATATATTCTATGTAGATTGAATAATGGAGGAAATAAAATATAATAGTTATTCTTTATTTCTTTAAATAGTAATTCTACAATTACAGGATTTGGCCAGCTTAGTTTAAACATACAGAGATTATTTTCATACATTAGGGGAGTATGCAAAATATGCCAAATATGTAATCTTCATATTATAGATATTTTGTAGATATTTCAAAAAAGATTGTATACATTTTACACAAGATTTCTTTTCCACATTTACTTCTCTAAATTTAAAATACTAGAAATTCGTGTACTTCTGTAGCATCAAATGTGATGATCCAAATGATATATAATTTATTCAAAAACAACTTCTTTCAAATTTAATGCATATTTTCACATTTACATAAATCAAGCTTCGGATTTATGTTCCATATAGTTCAAACAACATTGTATATGTTTTTTTTTTTGGTAAATAAGAGGCCAAGGCCAAAATTATTGATAAATCAAGAATAATACATCAGGAAACATATAATATGCAGTTTATATGTATCTTGCGAATGCTGCACTTAAACACAGTTTCAAAGCATTCTTACCATAAGGCCCTAAAACTATAAACAACATAAAGATATTAAACAGCCTGTAAAAGAACAACCAAAAACATAAACCCTCCACCATATACTTCTTCCTGTTGCCTAGTAGACTTCGAGCGACGAGCAACTCAAAGGGGTTTAAGAATAACCGCAATTTCCATCATTATCTAACCACCAATTTTCTTCGTAGCCTTCCACTGCTAACTTAGATAACTCATCAGCCTCCTTGTTTGCCTCCCTATAGGTATGGTTGATGGTGTAGCACTCAAAATAAGCTAAGATTGACATTATTCTGTCCAAAAGAGCTTTTAATCTCCAGTTTGGAGTCGATGCCGATCTAACTGCATTGACTGTTATGGCTGAGTCTCCTTCAATCTCAAGATTCATAACTTTCCTCTTTTTACATTCAATTAGTCTGAGATATAATGCATTGAATTCTGCAATATTATTAGTATCTTTTGGAAGAGGAGCTGCTAACTTACCAATGGTGAACCCCTTGTGATCTCTGATTATGCAACCTGCTCCCGAAGGGCTAGGATTTCCTTTGGAAGCCCCGTCAAAATTTAATTTCAACCAACATTCTTGAGGCGGAAACCAAACTGCCTGTTTTCTCTTAGAGGAAACATCATAATTTCCTAAGAAAGGGGGAATTTTGAGACCTGACTAGTTGAATCTCATTCTACCATTCCATTCTGTAAAGATCCCCTTATTTACAACACTTATTCTTTATGTTTATTTCTATATTTTTTTGTTGATACTAAATTTTTTGCCCATTGAATGCAGTGTTACAACAATGAAATCCTAATTATCTCCACTATAGAATAGCATATTTATTTATTATTTAATATTCTTCAATGAAAAATGTAACAACACCTTGTGGTATAATAGTTGGACCCATTAGCCAGTTATGTATTCATGGCAGCTGCCCTCCTTAAAAATATCTAATTAAAAATAAATGTGTCAAAAAGAGTGCCTGTATATTCCTCAACGACTAAGTAGATTCAAATGCATTAGTTGAATTGTCAGCCAAGGAAACTAACTATGTGCCGTCTCATTTCATACTATAAGCATACCCTGAAATTAAACATTGCACCTGGAGAAGTTAAATTTATGTAATCCTCATTTTTGAAATTTTAGACTTATTTTCTAATTCATTGATTTGTGCCCTTTGGTAATCTAATTTCAATGTTTATGTACTCATTCTGGCATATAATGACAGTGTTATTTCTTCTGGCATTTCCAATTTGTTTTCTTAAACAAAGAATTTCTAAAATCTCAAAAAATTATTAAAGTTGCCTAGGAGAGAGACGAGAGTCAGCCCATCAAGTGTTCATCCACTAAATGTCTAAAACATTGATGGCTGATTTTTTGAGTAGTGTTGTAAGCAGACTACAATTTGACCATATTACAACAAAATTAACCTTGCATACTCTATATATTTGCAGATGAAAAATATATGCAGATACAATTTACAATCTTTGATGGAACCTTGAAGCACGTAGAAATGAAGAAAACAACACTAAATTTATAAAAAATTATTTTGAACTGTCTGAGATACAAAATGCCTCATTTGCAAAACAAATAGCAAACTTGAGTAGGTGCTATATTTTGTTGGTATAAAAGAGGCCATTCCCAAACAGAGCATTATAAGTGCATAAATGAAGTAAAAAATAATTGCTAACCGTGAATGAAGTGGACAGTTCGATGTATGTCCTCAAATGTAGAATCAAACAGATAATCTTTAGTGGAAACCACGAGATGTTTAATGCCTTGTTCCTGAAACAGACGAAATATTACAATAAAGAAATGTAACATTAATCATTTATTATTAAAATGGATAGTACATATTGACACATTATTAGAAATTTATAATCATACAATAAACAGTTGATACTTTAAAAATGATCCAAAAATTATTAAAATTCAACTCTTCAAATTCTTCTCTTAGTTGCAGTTAATACAAAAGTGCAGCCATATTAATAGTATTCAGCATTAGAAGACATTTTAGTTTGCAGACTGCTGATTACAAAAGAGGACAGAGCATGCAGGGGACTATTGGGAACTTTAAAGTTTATAAGATGGCACTTTGTAGCTATGCAGGTAGTTACTAAATTTCTGATTGACACTTCTTAATTGTACAGGCCAGACAAATGTCAACAGCCCCAGCAAACAATCTATTACTTAAAGGTCAACTGCAAACCACAGGGTATGTACAAGCTCCTGCTTTCAATTAATTAGTAGGCATGGATCCAAGGCTTCTACTTGCCTTATTTGATTTACCAAAAGAAAGAAATGTCACTGTAAGCAAATTAATTCTGAGATTCGGTGGACAGTATGAATTTGTATGGCTGAATGAAAAGAATGCATTATCCATATTTACATATGTGGCAAGGACTGCAAAGGCTATGACACGTGTTGACCATGTAAAGAGAAGGATGCAGTTTCCACCTGATTTGTAAGCCTCCAATAATTAAGATTTCTAGTGAAGTTTCTGCATTTTACAAAATTCTAAATGATAAGTCTGATGTAGATGACTGGGAGAAGGCTTATTAGTAGGCTAATGCTTCTTGACCTCCTTACTTAGTTAATAAGGTTAGTCAAGAATAAGGCTGAAGATATTATAATGGTTTTTTTCATATGGTGTATAAACACCATAATTATTGAATGTTTCTGAATGTAAATAGTAGTAGAATATGAAGGCTAAGATGCTTTAGTCAGTTTTTCAGTGTTACTGGTGATTCAGTGTTCTAGGCACTTATTTTATGGAAAGCTGATTGTTACTCACAGTCTCTCATCGAAGCAATTAATAAATACAGAGAACTTTTTCTTGGTAAAATAAAAATGTCTGCCAATGTTGTGCTTGTGTTATGGCGTTATGGTTTTATGGAATGTAGATTTTAAAATCATTTAAATTTCACAAGCTTGTACTATTCCATGCATTGCATTATTAAAAGCTGGTTCTCAGTTCCCCTGTAAATATGTATGCCCTTATTTCTAACAAATGCCTATTTGCCACTGAAATTTTGGTTTTCTAGTCATGATAAACAAGTTAACCTTGATTTCCTTTTTAGAGTGTGTCTTAAAGCATGGCAATAACCTTGATTTAGTTTTTAGTTTGTGCCTTAAAGCATTACAAGAAATTAAAGAATAAATATGTGAATGGTTGAAGTAGTTATCTGCTAGGTTATATTGTGTGAGCTTGTGAGCTCCCAAGTTCAGTCCCAAGAAGTTGCACAGTGCTGGTAAATTGTTCTCAGACAGGGGAAAAACGTTGTGCTTAAACAATTGCATTAAATTTGTAATCAAGCCTTAAAGCATGCCAATAAATTTGATTTCGTTTTTAGTTTGTGAATTAAAGCATTACAATAAATTATAAATTATGCAACACAGAATGATAATATGCATATCATGCAAGGAAAATTTCCTTGTTTGTATTATTGAGGAGCTTACATTTCTAGACAACTGTAGGCCTATTTACATTTTGTACAGTTTCTTTTCTAAACATCACTTAGGTAGTTATAAAATGCTGTTTTAATGTAGAAAGAGCCGCCTTGTGAATAATACTCATCGGCATGTAGTTCACGAAAGAAAATGTAGAAGGAAGTCAATTTCTCGCAAGTTGAATGGAATTCATTTAATGCTATTTCCATTAATTGAATGTCGCAATCTTTCACACTGAGAACACTTGCAACAGTGCTCTTTGCTTCTTGAATCAAGTCTATGCAACTAACTGTAATGTTATTTGCAAAATCCTGTATGACACCTGTAGGAATGGCATTTGAATTCATCGATGGAGATGAATTGGTAGAGAGAATTGGGGAACTCTCACTACTTGAGATTTCTATAATATCTCTAGGTTCATGAGAGCTGTCCACTGCCTGAATGAAATTAAAGTGTACAAATTGTAAACAATATATAATTTGTGTATTGATTGATAAAACTAAAAAACACAATGTAGATTGGCATCTCCCTATCTCTGTTTTAAGTACTAACTCATAGGTTCTCTGTTTTGGAAAAAAACATGAAGCAAAAACATTAACCTAAGGTAAAACATGAAAACATTGATGGAGCAGAAAAATAAATAAATCATGAAGCATAAGGACAATGATATCATTTGGGACAGTTAAAAGGCACAGAGGTAAAGGTCAACCTTTAATAGGTATGTTAGGGTGAAAGCCTTATAGTTTTATTTTGACAGATAATAATATTTTATTATATTTTGATAATAAATTCTTTGTCAAGGAGAAAGTAAAAAAAATAAAGGATAGACTTCCAAATCTGGCTTAGATGAGATGAGACAAAAGCATTGAAAACGACAAAAGTAGCATACTGACAATGATGGAGATGGTAACAAAAGAAGAAGTCCCGGTACTACCACAAAACTTTAGCCTAACAGCTTTTTCGAACATTTATTCTAATTGTTTTAAAATGATAAATTTTACATTCATGGCTACTACAGCAAAGATGAAAAGCCATGTATTCAGGGTTTGGCACTGCTAGGAAACAACTTCTTCAGAGAGTTATTTTAAATGATTGAAAACAATAACAAAGTTTAGAGTCATGGCTACAACAAACATGAAAAGGCATTTATTACATCCCGAATCGACAAACTATTCGACCCATCTTACTGGTAAGCTCATTTCAAAACAGTTTAAGACTCAGACTGGATGATCTAAAATCAAAAATTAACTTTTAAAACTTCAATAAAGTTTATTCATAAGACATGTAATTTGAAGCTTCAATAAAATTTAGAAAACAAAATTGCTGACAGTCAACCAAAAACAAGGGGTAAAATTTTCATTATTACTTACGTTAACGGAAAGTTCAAGAAATCGAAGCTGTTCCGAGCGCTAGAAAATTCCACAAGTCAGCAGAAATCCAAAAGGCCAAATCTGAAATGGAAAAAAACATGAAGCAGAAACATTAACATAAGGAAAAGTATGAAAACATTGATGAAGCCGAAAAATAAATAAATCAGACCCCAAAGCGTGAGAGATTTAAGAGTGAAGGAAGAGGGAATAAATGGTGTGAGAATAAGTAGTGGGTAAATTGAATCCAACGAGAATTCTTGGATACGAGGGACGTGCATCATGCGTTAAGAGCACTCATGAAATACAGAACAAGTAAAATTTGGGTGCAGATAAGAATGATGGATTGACAACAAGTTTGCAAAGTAGTGCTGGAATTTTGAAATTCTCTTGGAATCATTTTCAGTCAATCATATATTCATAATGAGACTGGTAGAGGACATTTGACAAGCTCCTGAATCACCAAAAATAAAATAAAATCAAAACTCTTATTTACCAAACCTTCGACATAAAACCATGCCTAATGAAATATCATATTAATTTCTCAAAAAGGATGCTGAGTGTCGAAAGGACCTTATTATGACTGGCGCTTCTCCCCTTCAAACAATTCGTCTCCAACACGCAAAAATTATTGGCTTCTATCATTTTTTATTTAAAAAATTAATTCATTAATCTAACAAAATAGAAATAAAAGCAGAACTGTACAAATATACAGAAAGAAGTAAAGATAAAACAACATACAGATGTTAAAAGAAGACCTTCTGTTAACTGGAAGAAAGTAGTAAGTAGTATCTACTGTAACCCACCGAACTTGGCCAGATATTGAAATGTTTTGAGTAAAAAGAAGGCAGCTCTGACGTTTAAATTTAGCAGATATTTTTTTTGCATTGATTTATTCAAAGAAGCACGTGCAAAAGCCATTACTCCCCTCACATGCAGTTTCATTTGTTGGAAAACAGAGCAAATTTAGGCAAATTTTCATGACGCAAGGGCAATTTGTTAGGTGAAATTTGTTGAAGCAGAGCGAACTTTGTTCCTGAATACAAGGCAGAGAAAGACACGTTTTTAATGAGGATATATGATCCCAATCCGCAATCTTTTGTAACACCCTCCATTACACTCCATTAATAAAACCTGTCTGCAACAACGGGCAATAGAGGGAAACATTATTATTTCCGTTTAAATGACAAAATGTCCATTTAATAATTCACTATATTTTTTGAACATGTCTGATCAAATTTGATCGGTGGGAGTAGATATTAATGCCCACTACTAGAATTTTAACGCCAAATGCCAATATTTAGCCGAATTCAACGCCTAAACATAAAGGCGCCTAAAGTGACTTCGGCCAAACTGTTGCATACATCCGGTTAAAAACAGGAGAAACGTAATAAAAAGAAAAAGCGGACGGAATAGAACTTACGAGTTCCCCGATGAATATTTTTCAAGTGATGAATATTTAAAGACGAAACTCTTTTTACGGGGGTTGTTTACCGACGAAACAGATTTTTTTGGGAGCTGTTTATCGACGAAAAGGAGTGGTATACCGATAAAAAGGAGCAGTATACAAGCGTGAGACAGGTTTCCAGACAAACATTTATTGTATATATAGTCTATCGGCTAAAAAAAATATATATTTATATTAATATTATTATATAACTAATTATATAATGTTAAAACACATTTAATTTTTTCCTTTACTTTCTTATCGGCATACCCCTTGAACCTCTTATAGATCCAATTGCTAGTTTTATATTTTGGCTGCATGTTTTAATGCTACTCTTATAGATGCAAGTGGTAGTTTTATATTTTGGCTGCATGTTTTAATGCTACGAGCCTATGGGCCATTAACAAACAAGAGCTGCAGAGCAGCGAAGTTCTTGCCAGAAAGTTTTAGAATAGTTCTGTTTTATCTGTTGAGTTTACAATGTTTTAGGAACAATTGGTCAAGATAAAGAAATTGTCACCTAAATTTATGAATTTGATTATTGATAGAGTCAACTTTGTCTTTCATTAGAAAATGACTCTTATAACAAAATAATTTTGCTCACTTCAAAATTCTCATGCTCTGTTGTGCTTTTAGGCATGAAAAAAGCACAATTTACATGTTGCCAGCTTTATGTAAATATTTATGAGTTCAAAGATTTTCTTAACCATTTAGCATATATGATAAAATATCCTCTTTCAAAAAGCGAAGATCTTTAGAACTTTCATTGTACGTAGAGTCATGTATAACCAACTTGCTTAAATGTTACAATTTTTTGCACAAATGAAAATGAAAGCATATAGTTCCAAGTCCTCTTATAGGTTCCTAATGTCTCCAAAAAATGCCTTAGGATAGAAAATGATCTTTTTATTCCATTTAGTAATTTAGATAACTCGTTTATAAGCCTAATAAAACTTATAATGTGAAGTCTATTTCGAAAGGCCTAAATCAAACATCAAAAATATCAATTGAACCCATATGCCCATTTTGATGATTGTAGGGTAGTGGAAAAAAGCATTGCAATAGTTATTGGACCAAGACCACATGGTAGACGATTAATTGTTGAAGCTATTCTTGAAGCCTCTTCATAGGAAACATGATTGACTAATTTTGGTATTCTCTTTTAGCACTAGGGTCATGCAAAAGTGGAAGCAATAGTTTTAATTTGCTATATATTAACCATATTTTACTTACAAACTTCTTTTGAAAAAGGAAGTTAGAAGGTGTCATACCTCTACTACATTTAAGCCAAGATCAACTAGTACTACACTAGGTTTTAGCTAATGACCACAAACCAAATTTGGTACACCTGCTACAGCAACAAGAATATCTACTTCATGAGTAAAATCTACATAGAAAATTCTTTTTGTTTTGAGTAGCTATCTAGTCTACATAATTTTTTTTGGAAACATGGTTTAAAACTTTAAATTAATACTTAAATAAAGATAGTCTACTATGTTTCAAATTTTAGAGCTATTCAATAGAATATGGCCCATATTCTAACATGTCAAAAACTTTTTAAAGAAGAGATAATGTAGTCCACCCTTAATCAATGTGTATTTATTTATAGACTAAACATCTATACTTATAAATTTATAGATATGTATTTTTCCAGATAAATTTTGTCCTTATACCAAGCAATCTAAAAATCAACTAAGCATTGTTCATTTATCAATATTTGTTGACCATTTTGAAGTTGAGATAACTTATAAGGATTTGGGTGTGTTATCCTTTTCAAACCCAAATCTTCTATCATCTCATTAGACATTATTGTAACACAATTTAACTACTTGTGAGATTTTTTTCATCCCAAGTTAACTCAACAAGTTTTTGATGAGCACAAATATGAATGGATTCCCTCTATCAATATTTATCACTGCCTCTTTCTAATTAATGTTGATTGCTATTTTCTTTCAAGTATTAATCAAACCTCATATAATATACATGAATTACAAGCAAGAAACCACTAAAGGGTAGCATGGGAAAGCAAGGCATTCCAACTGGTCAATGGATTGTTGTTCAAGCTGGGGCCCAACCAAGTATTAAAGTGTGTGGCACGGTAAGAGATTGGGAATGTACTTCAACATGCACATGAGAATCTTATTGGAGGCTATTGGTACTTCAAATTCATGCTGCAACATGCAATGT
Organism: Sequoia sempervirens; assembly: GCA_007258455.2. Lineage (NCBI taxonomy): Eukaryota > Viridiplantae > Streptophyta > Pinopsida > Cupressales > Cupressaceae > Sequoia > Sequoia sempervirens. The sequence goes on along the minus strand of VDFB02075321.1, from coordinate 136,044,425 downwards.
ACTCTTGGAAAGTCTATGGTGGCTTTGATGCCAAAGAATAGGTAACGAAATATTGAATTGGCAAACCATTAAAACAAGACTTTATGCCCCTTTGGCCATCCCAACCACAAGAAATATTTGAAATATGAGGATTGAACTTCATTTTCCCATTAAATTTTATCCAGACACATCAGTGTAAATACATTGTCTTCGCCACTAAAGTATGTGATGAAGTGAACTCAAGCAAGGGCCATGTAAAACAATAGAAAGGCTAAGTCGAGGCCATAAAAAAAGTCCTCATTTTAGTTATAACATGTGGATTCTCTTGGTTTGGTTAAAGATTCTATGATCCTTGTTGTTCTTAATTCCAACCCACTTCCCATCCCCATTCCCCCTAGTGTCATGGATACCAAGACCAAACACTTGTCTATGAGAATACTATTACCATCACTCAATTCAATCAAGCTTGGATGAGAGGAATTGTAATGAAAAATGGATGAATGTCAAGGATCTTATTCAGAGGAACTTAAACTAGATGTTGAGGACTTCTCTATCTTGAAAGATCACAGTACTAACTTTATGTTCAAACCTTGTACTTTATTTCCTAGGATTTCCTCTACTTCCCCCCAAATGATGGTCGTGCTATCAATATGGCCTCTTGGGGTTATAATTGTCTAAAGAAATATAAGGATGACATTAAAAAAACTTCCTGTAAATAACAAAAGCAGGTTAGAGTTTTGTCTTCTAAGAATGAGTTATGAGAAAGTTTCTCTATAGAATTCCTATTCTCCTGAATATTTTCCTAAGTTTGATGACTTCAAATTGGATGTTGATAGTCTGCAACAAATTTATGGCCTTGTGTCTATGACATATGTAATTGGAGTCATCATGAAATAGAAAGTTTGCACAACCTCAACCTACATTTGGTTAATTATCCTTTTATGTAAGATAAGGTTTGTGATGAAGGTCCATGGTTAAGGGATGATGTTGCAGAGAAGCTTATGATGGAACTTAGCATACAATGTGGCATTGGATTTATTCCAACTTGACAAATAGGCTTGGAACCTTGTGATTTTTATATCTTCTTGTAGTGTGATTAATCTTGCAAGGGGGTGCACCCATTATGACCAACATTTAAATATGGAATCCTTAGATAGTTTTATAGCAGGATTTTTGTTTTAAATAGTAGGTTTATACTGACTATTGAAGGCATTTTCAATTTTTTATATTTTGGTATACGTTAATGATAGTCAATAGACAAGTAGTGTCCCAAATCAAGCTATTGGGTTTGGCTGAAAAACTAGATTTATGTTCCTCCAATTTATTGGAAGGATGATAAATTGATACTCTAACCTTATATTTAACCAAAATATTAAAGAAAGTTGAATCTAAGTTTAAAGTTTCAATAAATGGCATATATGAGAGAGAAATCATGCAATGAGACTATAAATCAATTTATCTAAGGGGCAGATGAATGAGGGTAGAATCAAGCTAGCTCAATATTTTCAAACTCTCCCTATTTATTTTTCTTATATCAACAAAAACCAAACTTAAGCAAAAATTTCAAGAGGTAAAAACAAATAAAAGTAGAGATCCCTGTAATAATGACTAATGTTTATTTTAATATATTTTACTTTTCTAATATTCGCCACCTTAGTTGTAGATATAATAGACATATTGGCTTATATATATCCGAACACTAATTAGCCATACAATTTTAGTCTTTCCATAATAGAAAATATGTAAAATTTGCAAATTAAGATTTCCAATGATATATTGCATATCAATTTAAAAAAAAAAAACATATAGTTGAATTATATTTGAATAGGTCTTAATTCTTATAAATCTAATTTATGTTAAATATGAATTATTTGTAGGCACATCTTCAAAATTGAATTTAGATAAATAATATTTTACTTGGTTCAAAACTTTTATAAGATGAGAATCAATGATGAGTTATATTAATTATCATATCAAATTTTAATATTTTATTGTATTGTGTTATGTTTCCAAATGCAAGGTAGAAATAATTTATATTTTAATTCTAGCTTAATATCTTATGATTTTTTAATTAAATATGTTACTACTTTGTTTAGATTTACTTTAGGTCTTTAGTCTATTTAAATATAGGAAAAATAATAATGAAAAGAATATAAAAATGTGAAAGAAACAAGAAAAGGAATAAGTTTGTCATGAGTGAAATAATAGTATAATAGTATAATTATTTTACATTTAATTACAATTACAAGTTAGAGGTTTAATTGAAATATTTCATTATTTAATAAATACTTTTATAAATATATTATAAAAATTGAACACATCATTTTTATGAATTTGTTTAAATAATTTAAAATTAACATTATGTTTGATTCACCATATTTTTGATATCAACTCAACTATTTTTTAAATAATATAATATTTTTTTTAGTCTTAATTTTAAAATTATAATTAATAATTCACCACAAAATTATATGATTAAAGATTTTAAATTTATAAACATAAAAACCAAAGTCCGCTGCAACAGCTCTAACTTGGTCATTGATTTAAACAAATTTATTATTATTTCCCTGTCACCCAGCCTGGAGATTATTTCTTTTTCTTCCACTTGCTTACAATAATTTTAAGTAAGTATATATTTTTATTATCAGCCAACGTGGAGATTAAGCCATCTGCCGGACATTCGCGAATTAGTCAATTAAGTCCCCATCGCCTATGAGCTGTCGAAACCTTAGTATTGAATATTGTACATTAGTGTGAATTAAAATGCATATTTTTTAAAGTGTTTATATTAATTTTTTTATCTCCATTACATTCCAAAGTCAAATATAACGTATTATATATTCAGTATTGGGCTGCTATTTAACTCTTCTGCTGGAACGTCTCTAACTTGGTCAATGATTGTTTCATTGGCTTGATTAAATTTATTATTATTTTTTATATTTCCCTTTCAACTAGTCTGCATATCATTTCTTTATTCTTTCCCTTTTAAAAATTATTTAAAGCTAACATCAAATTTTACTATCATCCAATTCGAAGATTATTTATTCATTTTTCTCACCTAATTCTCTAAAAAAAATTAAGCCATCTCTCCATCAATTTACCAATCAAGTCAATTAGATATTGAGTGATGGACTAATGTTTAAATTTATTAAAAATTCAATTAGAATCTAAGGGAGATGAGGGTAGGTTGGGTGATTAAGAATTGAGTTTTATTCATGTCAATTTACAACTTGACATGGTGCAAAATATTCCAAAATATCTAAGGTGTGTCATTTATGAGGTTGATTTTTTAATACAAAATATGTTGTCATCAACAAAATGAGAGTAGACGGCCTTGGATTTACTTAGAAGGGGAATCCCATGAATGAGATTAGTGGATAGAGCATGCTAAAAAAGATAGCCAAGTAAATTAATTTAGTTAAAACATATAGTAATGTGGCCAAGGGATAACTTTTGCAAATGGATTTTTATAAAGTTTAAATTGAGGGGAGAGGGATTCATTGACCAAAATTCTAGCATTAGCATCAATGAATAATGTCTTAATGTGATTGCATATCATGGGTCTGTATCCAACCATTTTAGTATAATAAGTATAAAGGAGATAAATTATGATTATAATCTTTATCAAAGTCAATTTTGATGATTACGACATTTTGGATAGTTTTTTGGGCTCACTTAACCATTTCACTAGCAAGGAGCAGCCTATCTAAAATAAAACTAGTCAATTTGCTATGGTCTAACAATCTATTGAATGATAAACTAAGAATAAAATTATTTTTCTAATTTCTTTTGGGGAAAGATGTGTAACAAAGGATATTTTTTATAATTTTTTTCTAAATATATTTTTTATTAATTTTTGTTGGTCTAATTGTTGTTTTTGAAAACATCATGTACGACAACCATAATTTGACCTAAACTAATTATTTTTTTATTTTTTTCATTATGTAGAGAAATTTTTGTAGATTGATGTCATGTAATTTTTTTAAAAAAAGTTACCAAATTAAAAGTTATTAAAAAAGTCCGACTTTCAAGTTTATGGACCTTAGAAATTAATTAAAAAATAGAAAGCATAATCTAGTCATTAAAAATTACATATGTGAAAACTAGACATTATGATCTATAATGAGTTTTAATTTCATAAACTAATTAAAAAAAAAATGTTAGCTATATTGCCAAAGTTATTTCTCTTGACATTGCCTTATTAGTCTTTTAGTTGTAGTTCAAGGCTAAGGGTTGAGTTACCAAGCCATTCCCAAGCCTAAAACAAAATCAAAAAGTTGGTTGGGATTTTATTTTTTTAGAGCACCTGCTTTAAAATGGACACTTATTATATTTTTCAAATGGGTATTTGTTTAGGAACAAGATGTCGGTCTAAGGATTGAGATCGCATACAAGTTTTAATTTATAAAAAATTATTAGTTTATAAATAATAAATCTAAAATGTTAGCTTTGTGAAGTTACATTCATGAAAAATAACGGATTTATAAGTCATTACAATATAAGAAAAAAAATAGCTAGATTGAATATATTGAAATCTCCCAAAGATCAATTATTTTATATTATAGATATTATTATTTTATATTTGTTATTGTTGAAATCAAGATTTAGATTTTCTCAAAGACCTATCTTCTCTTCCATTTTAATACTTATGAAGGTCATTGCCAAAAAAATATCCCAAAAGGACTTGTATAATTCACAAGGGAATTTTTCTAAACCAAGAGTTTTATTATTGGCCATCATAAAAATAGCTTCCTTTAAGCCTTCTTGGGTGAGGAGTTAGTAAATAAATTATCTATATATCTAATATCACATTTTAATATAATTATCTAAATATCTAATATCATAAATTATCTATATATTAAAACTCATTATAGATCATAAATGTGATATTATCTATATATCTAATATCATAAATTATCTATATATCTAATATCACATTTTAATATGATTAATAATGTCAATAAATCTAATATATAACTTAAACATAATCATATATGTGTGGTAATATAATTATTATAGTCATAAATATATATTATAGGTATTATATTTACCTATAATATATTATTATAATAGAGAATAGTTATAATTATTATGACACATTAATGTGGTAAATATATTATAATAATATATAGGTTATACCTATTAATATTTATATCTAATAATTAAAAATCTATATTAATATATGTATAATATATAGGTTAACCTATATATATATATAATATATTTACCTATATTAATAGCATAACCTATATATTTTATTTATATAGATAATATTTATATATCATATATATGATTAACCTATATATTTATTATAGTATAGGTAATATTTGACCTATAATATCATAATATTACCTAATTATTACCATTATTCTAACATTAATTTGAAATCTAATTATAATTCTATCTTAACCCTATTTTTAATCCTAATTCTAACAATAATCCTAACCCTAACTCTAATCATATCTATAATTCTAACCATTAAACTAGTTAACCCTATTTCTAAACCTAATCATAATTATAATGATTTTAGAATTATAATTATTAATAATAATTAGGACTCTAGAATTATAATTTAATTAATTTATAAAACTAATATTGTAATTAATTATTTGATTATAAAAATTCTCAGACTAATTATTTAATTAAACATTTAAAATAATTATTAAATAAGATATGGTTATAATATAATTGATTAAAACATCTATAGTTATTTTTATAATTATTTTAAATTTTAAAATAATAATTAATAAATTAGAATTATATTTATATATTCTAATCCTAAAGTTAAGTAATTGTATAATTCGATTTCTAATTCTAAATTACTAAAATATTTAATTGTATTTTGGTGAACTATAACCCTAATCATAATTTAATTAAAAAATAATTTTATTATAATTGTAAATTAATCTATATAATTATAATTATAATAAACTTAATTCTAAACCTAATTCTTAATTATTAATATTTTCAAATTAGATTATTTTGATTATATTTATGTAATATTAATTATAACACTCACCCATTATTATTGCACACCCTTGCAATTATATGGAAATCAACTTAACTAAGGTATATCATAAATTTTATCTATATGAAAATTTGCTAATACATTATGCAAATTTATGTATTTATACATTATGCAAATTTATGTATTAAAGCAAACAAATATTTTAACTCGTGTATCATTTTCATTAGTTGAATGAAGTTCACCTACAAACCCTCCTTAACCCTGCTTAATTGATTTTCTTTGGAATAATGAGATGAGGGAAAAAATCAAAAACTAAAAAACTAAAAATTCAAACATTTTACTTTAAGAAAAATTAAATATAATGAAATTAACATTGTTGTGGAAAATATCTTAAAAAAATTAGTGCAATCATTGATCTTTTTTATATAATATTTTATTTCTTATAAATTAAAAAAAAAATTAGATTATATATGTTACATATTATACAGTATATATTATTATAATGCCATGTTAAAATTAATATATTACATATGAATTTAATAAATTAATATAATATATAATCAAATATAATATTTTAAAAACTAGCTATATTATATTATAAAACCATATTATTATCTTATATCATTATTATTAATAATTTATTTATTGACAAACAAAAAATTTACAACTAATCTCCCATGACTCACCAATTCTCTTCAAAATATAAAATTTATAATTTCACAGTAACACCATTTACATTGACAATTAAATAACTTCTAGCTTCCAAATTTTATGTTGGCACAACAAATCATGGAATGTTTTGCAAACACAAAACACACCCTCGAACTAGATGCTCCTCCATCAATTTATTATTATTATTAATTATTTTAAGAAATTAAATTTTATGCTATTTTATTATTATATATTATAGTTCTATATATTATATTGATATAATTTACTTTAATTTATATTATATTTATTTTATTCACAAATAATTAAAATTATTGTTATACTTGTTAAAAAAAATTTGTTGTGTTCTAAAAATTGGGTGCTGCCAATAGTAGATTTTGTTATTTTACTCATAAATAATTGTACACTACATATTTGATTTGAATTGACTGTTTTATCTACAACTTATGTTGTTTAGGACAATAAGAATATCTATCAAACAGACTTGGATTTCATAAAAAATAATGAGAAGATTTTTCAATTATTGACATGGAGAATACATGTAATCTATTTAACAAAGTGCCTGAAAGAATATGACATAATTCTATTGTAAATGTATGCTATTCACTAATAAAAATATTAAATACACTTCATTCTTTTAAATGTTACTATTGATATTCATTTGACTTCACTATTTAAAAATATTATTGATAAGATACAAACAAAAATTTGTAGGCAAGACATAAGAGAACTTGACAATACCTTTAAAATATGTAAAATTACATTGCACCCATGATATCCTTGCTTTACAATTTTGACTATTATTCAAAATAGAACAATACACTAAGACACTTCAAAAGCACTAAAGGGGAAAAAAGAACATATGACCAATACAAATGTTTAGAATGGTAATAAATTTGCAAAATGTACTCATGGAAAATGCATACTACATCCAAGGGCACTCTATTAATTTAGATAAAATACAATATGAACAACTCAATGCACTACTGTCCTTTTTACATTTCAACTATCAAACTCCAAAAGAGCATCTTGAAGTTTGTTACAATCAAGAATATGAGAGGACAAAAGAAAGAAATGAAACATCAAAGAATAAAACGGTTAGATAGATGAGATGAATCGATTGGGCTTCATAATTCCAACATCTTTTACCCATAGAACATAAATATGAATTTGTACTTGAATCACCTGCAAATTGTAGAGGAAGAAGTATTCACAATGAACTATTTGATTATATTCAAATGAGAAAACAATTATGCAAGAAACGGTTTAAAAAATAGTTATTTCAAATCCAAAAACTTTGAGCCTCAATTTTAAATCTAGAAAATTCATACCTCAATTGCACGTGCACACCATAAGTATGAAATAAATTAAAAATGAAAAGTACTTGTTTTTAGTTATATAGAAAATTTAAAATTGAATGATTTATTTAGACATAGATTTTAGTTAAAATTTTATTTTATAAAGGAATTTGACATTTATTAACAAAGTAAATAGATTTAGTAAATTTATTTTTTAAATAAAATAAATCAAACTAATTTAGCATCTAATTTAGTATTAGCAAAAATTATACAGTTTAATTTTTAAAATAATCAAATTATTTTAAAAGTAATTATATTAAAACTATCTAGAAATTAATTATTTTCATATTTTATTTTTTTAAAAGAAAATTATTTTTGTTCAATTTATCAAATTTCAAAAGAAATTAGTATTAATGATTTTATATTACAAAAATAGATTTCAAGAAATATATTTTAATTTATCAAAGGCAAATGAAAATTAATATTACCAAAAATTAATCTTAAAATATAGTTTTAATTTATTTGCATTTACAGTTAGTTAAATTTAGATTGCAAATGTAAATAGAATAGTTAAGTTAAAAGTAATTGCCATTAAATAGAATAATTAAGTTAAAAGTAAAAGTATAGGAGAATTTATCAGTTAATTAAATTTAGATTGCAAACGTAAATAGAATAGTTAAGTTAAAAGTAATTGTCATTTTCTCTTGCCCTTTCCATCTCCCACTATAATCGCAACTCTGATAATGGAGCTGGCAAAATCGCCCTTATCGCTCAAAAGTTTTGAACCAATAAAATTGAGGAAAAATAATTTTCGGAATTTAAAAAGTTAAAAATTGTGCATTTAACTTTTTAAAAAATTAAAATATAATGTATAAAAATTAAATTATAATGTATAGGAAAGAAATTAATAGAATTTGATTGGTGCAAGCAAAACAATTAATCACTAGTTAAGTTCATGGCAGGAACTAACAAATTGACTTGTATGTTTGTGGTGTCAGATGTATTTTGAATATTTTGTGACATAAGACTGTGAATAACTATTTGTGTTTGGAACAAATATAAACGAATTATAATACAATTTTTGACTCTACAATGATTTGACTTCTCTTGTTGATTTAATGAATAAAAACTGTTTTACAATTGAATATTACAATTACTATAGGACTTAAGAAAAACTACTTCTGTCTCCACTATGTGAACCCACAAAAGTGTTGGCCCTCTCCCCTAGTAGAAAATGTTTAGATGAAACGGCCCATTAAATTTGTGCTGAATTTTCAGCAAGTAAAAACGAAGAGCCAACGAAAGCCGTA
>VDFB02075321.1:136014010-136035101 GCA_007258455.2 Sequoia sempervirens | reverse complement strand
AAAGGCATATCTAAATCCAAAAGAAAAATGGATTGTTGGAATTGTGGAAAGCTAGGACACTTGAAGAAGGATTGTTGGTCTTGAAAAGGAAAATAAGGAGATGGACAACATGATGATAGTAAGGAAGTTAATGTTGCAAGTAATAAACTATATGATGCTTTAATTCTATGTTTAAATAATGTTAATGATTCATGGGTAATAGATTTAGGGGCTTCATTTCAAGCCACACCCCATAGGAAATATTTTGTATATTATGTTCAAGGTGATTTTGGAAAGGTATATTTGGGTGATGATGAACCCTATTAGATTGTTGGAAAAGGAAAGATAAAAATAAAGTTACAAAATGGAAATGAATGGTTGCTACAAGAGATAAGGCATGTTCCAAATTTGAGAAGGAATTTAATTTCTGTAGGACAGCTAGGTAGTGAAGGCTTCATGGTTACCTTTATAGACAAAGTTTGGAAGGTCACTAAAGGTGCATTAGTAGTAGCTAAAAATGAAAAGGTAGGAACATTGTATTTGTGTACTGGAAATACTTATTCTACCTTAGTTGCTATAGAAATAGTTAGAGCACTTGCTACAGGGACATAAATAGAATTGTGGCACCATAGACTTGGGCACATGAGTGAGAAAGGGATGAAAATACTTCACTCCAGAAATTTGCTACCAGGTCTAAAGAAGATTGACTTGGAGTTCTGCAAAAATTGTGTTTATGGAAAATATAAAAAAGTTCAATATTCTCAAAGTTGGGAAAGAGAAGAAGAGTGAGAAATTAGAGTTTTTACATTCAGTTGTATGGGGACCCGCTCAGGTATCTTCTCTTGGTGGATCTTTCTATTATGTTACTTTTATTGATGATGCAACTAGGAAAACATGGGTGTATTTCCTATAAAAAAATAGAAGTGTTTGAAACTTTTAAAAAGTGGAAAGCTTTGGTTGAGAATGAGATAGGAAAAAAGTTGAAGTGTCTTAGATATGATAATGGAGGTGAGTATTGCAGTAGAGAATTTAAAAATTATTGTTTATACATTGAAATCTATAGGTAGAAAATGGTTCTTGGAACCCCACAAGAAAATAGTGTGTTTGAGAGGATGAATATGAATATTATGGAGTGTGCAAGGAGCATGAGATTGCATGTTGGACTACCCTTACACTTTTTCTTATTTAATAAATAGGTGACTTTCAAATCCTTTGGATGGTGACATTCTAGAGGAGGCATGGACAGGTAAAAAGGTAAACTACTCATTTCTAAAAACCTTTGGTTGTGAATCATTTTTCCATGTTGATATAAAATATACAACCAAGCTTGAGGCTAAGTCTAAAAAATGTACCTTCATTGGATATGGAGTAGATGAATTTGGTTATCGGCTATGGGATTATGAAAATCATAAAATCGTTAGGAGTAGAGATGTTATATTCAATGAGAAGGTCATGTATAAGGATTAGCTATAAGAAAAGAAGCATGAATAGGACAAAAAGGAATATGTGGTGTTGGATGAGATTTTAGAAAGTAAAATGCTAGTGGTACCTGATGCTTAGCAACAACAAGTTATCCCATAGAATCTGCAAGTGTTAGACATTCTACAAGGATAACTAGACCTCCAAAAAGATACCAAAAAGTAGTGGGAGCTAGGCATGAAAAAGCAATATAGGTAGATACCAAAAAGTAGTGGGAGCTAGGCACGAAGAAGCAATATAGGTAGATACCAAAAAGTAGTGGGAGCTAGGCATGAAAGAGGAAATGGATTCTTTGTTGTAGAATCAGACTTGGGACTTAGTCCAATTACATGCAGGTAAAAGAGAATTTCCAAATAAATGGGTTTATAGGTTGAAGGAAGAAGATGGAGGAAAAAAAATATAAGGCTAGACTTGTGGTAAAAGGTTTTGCATAGAAAAAAGGTATAGATTTTAATGGAATATTTTCTCTAGATGTAAAGATGACTTCTATAAGAACTATTCTAAGTCTTGTGGTTGTGGAAGACTTGCATCTTGAACAACTAGATATGAAAAAAAATTTCTCCATGGGGATTTAGAAGAGGAATTATACATGCAACAACCACAGGGATATGATTTCAACAGTAAGGAGGAATTATTGTGTAGGTTAAAGAAGAGTTTGTATGGCGTGAAGCAAGCACCTCGGCAATGGTATTTGAAATTTGATAATTTTAAGGTTGAACAAGGTTACAAAAGATTTCATTCTGATTATTGTGTTTCTTTTAAGAAATTAGGTAATGACAACTATATTATCCCGTTGCTTTATGTTGATGATATGCTTGTTGTCGAGTCTAACATACAACATATTAATGAAATTAAGTAGAAATTAGAAAATTCATTTTCTATGAAGGATTTAGGTGCAACAAAAAAAATTCTTGGTATATGAGGATCACATGGGATAGGACAAATAATTTTATTTTATTTTGTCTCAAAGTGAGTATGTAGAGAAGGTGTTAAAAAGTTTTAAGATGCAAAATGCTAAAGTAGTTAGTACACCTTTGCCTAGTCATTTTAAGTTGACTAAGGAGATGTGTCCAAAGAAACAAGGAGGAAGAAAAAAATGCCTAAGATACCATATGCATCAACATTTGGTAGATTGATGTATGAAATGGTATGCAATATGCCAAATGTTGCATATGTAGTGGGAGTTGTGAGCAGGTATATAAGCAATCTGGGAATGGAACATTAGAATCCAATAAAATGGATTCTCCAATATTTGAGAGATACTACTTCAGAGAAACTATGTTTTGGATAAAAAAAATTTCTCTTAAAGGATATGTTGACTCTGATCAGGCAAGTGATATTGATAGCAAGAGGAGTACTATAGGGTATGTTTTTACTCTAGGAGGTAAAAGAGTCAGTTGGATTTCAAGATTGCAAAAGATTGTTTTGCTTTCAACCACTGAAGCTAAGTATGTTGCTGCTACATAAGCCAACAAAGAGATGATTTGGTTACAACATTTTCTAGAGGAATTGGGACAACAAGAAGATAGCCCTTTGTACACATATATCCAAAGTACCATTCATCTTGCTAAGAACTCGGGTTTGCATTCAAAAAATAAGCACATACAACTCAAATACCACTTCATCTGGTCTATTTTGTAGGAGGAACAATTAAAGCTGGAGAAAATTCATACAAGTGAGAATCCTACAGATATGTTCACAAAGGAAGTTACATGAGAGAAACTGATTTCCTCATCAATTTCCATTGGCCTTCATGACTAATAATGGTGGACATAAGAAACTAGCTAGACTTTTAATCTAGTGGGAACTACAAGTGTAGCAGTGTCATCCAGGATCAGTCTCCAAGTGGGAGATTGTATGGTGTGGAGCCTAATCGGTCTCTAATGGGAGATTATTGATATGTGGTGACTGATCATGCAAATATTGAACACTTGTAACGTATCCTCATTAGGGTTCAATGAGGATACGTTACGAGTGTACAATATTTGCATGATCAGTTGCCACATATCAATAATGGGCATTCTTGGGTAGACTACCATGAAAAGATAAATAAATTGCTCAAGCCTTGAGATATCTAATACAATATTTTTGGAAGGATAACACAAAGGTTTCTCCCAATCAAAGCGATGTTGTAAAAAGGATAATTGGTAGTCAAATCTATGAGCCACATCCAAAGCATTTTTTGGATACCACTCACACCCAAATTTTCACTAATTTTGTAGATAGGTATCCTCAAGTTAAAATATGTCAAAGGTTTTTGAAATTATAAAAAATTTTAATGTAAAAAAAAAATCACACACACACACAACTTGTTTTTGTAGAGTACATATTGGGTTTTCTAACCATTATGATGTTTATCAACGTATATGTGTAGATATGCATACTAACAATGTTTTTCTAAAATGTAACATAAGGCCTCAACCTAAATCTTCAAGGGATTTCTTATCTACCATTTTATGTGAAAGAGTGGATGGTCAATTTTTTTACAAGAAATCATGTTTGGATGGCACATGTGATTAGTGTGGTGGCATGCAACATTTTCTAATTTTCCAACACATGGCTAGTACACATGCAATTGAAAATGAAATTGTGGAATTTGGAAAATACAAGACAATGGACCACAACCTAAAAGATGGGAAAGAAGCAAAGAAGTGTGAATTGGTCAGTGATAAGATTTGAGTGTATTAGTTTATGGGAATTTTTCATGATCATGTGGTCTATGAGTATGCAAGACATACACATAGAGCTCGATGGTTGGAATAAAAATTCAATTTATGCAAGGATACATTTCCATTTCATAGCATCATTTCAGTTGTTGACTTGGCAAATAACTACACAGTACAACCATGGAATGAGGTACAATCACAATACCACAACTCCACATAGGTTTCTATATTTGTGCATATAGCATTCATTCATACAAATGATAGTATAGAGGATAACAGGAAGATATTGAGGGGGTATCACTTTTACATTAGTGATGATCACACACATTCTATAGAGGTTGTGCAAGGTTGCTTTTAGATGTTCTATGTTTATTTGGTTAGCAGGGGCATATCATATGGTCAAATAACTATACATTGCAATTCAAGAACTCTAGAATGTTTTACTGGTTGAGTAGGATGCATAGGATCAGTGGTGTTCAACATATGTGTGTTGGACACTAGAAACACTAAGGGGGGGATGAATTAGTGTTCCATAGTATTTTATTTTCAAATCAGATCTTAAACTATCAACATCAATAATTGAACCACAAATAACATTCATAACAGATAAATAGAAGGAAACATGCAAGCACATTAAGGAACACCATAACACCAATTTTTTTTTTTACATGGATACCCTTTTAGGGGGAAAATCACAATGGAGATTAATCCACCAAGTATACTTTGTTAAAATTATGATAAAAAGGGGTATGCACTTGCATTCAGGAACATTGCCTAGAGCTCACTACTCAAAAGAGAAGGCTCACTACCCCATAGAATATATTTGATATTAAAAAAAAATGTTGAAATGAGAATATAGCATCTACAAATGCCCAGATTTAGTTCCAATGAAGCACACAATCAGATTCCAGATCTTTTATCTAGTTCATACTTCAACACTACTCTGCTCTGCACTCAAAAACCCTTTTGTTGTGCAAATAGATCTTCTGATATTAGCTCATATAATTGTTTTGTACTTTTTCACTCTTACACCTTCACTCTTCTTGATCCATAAACACTTCTATCTATGTCAAAAAAATATTTTATGATCTCCTTTATATATTCACTTAACAAGAATTTTATTGTATGTCGGCTCAAGTCACTAATTATAATTGATGCATACCCACACAAGTCAGATAGACTATAGTAGGGACCCAAACCAAAATTCTAAACATAAGAAATATTTAAACACATACTCCTTATACATCCACAACACACCATACACAACAAGTCATCCATAATGAGAGAATAAACAATAAATCATTCTATCAAATTTCTTAACTCGTACTCCGATTAATGCAACCCCACAAAACTCACCAGTAGGATAACATACATGTTGAACAAGCTTCCCTAGGGATCCACACCACAAAATAGTGATCCAGTGAAGTATTCAGATCAACTTATCAACCAAATACCCTGTTCTTCATACTTTTTGCTAGTAGACTACAATCTCTTACTTCTCTTGCTGGTAGGAGCAATTTCAACACTGCGAACCATATTGTTGACTCCAGTTGCCATAAATGACAACACAAGCAACCAAAAACAATCTCTCAAATCCATATGCCAACAATGTGGAATTTATCAGAGGCTAAGCATGGAAAGGGGGAGCATGATGGTGCAGGTGCATGTATCAAAAGAGCCTTAGCATGAGAATAGTTAAAGTACAAATATAATCCAAAGTTGATAGATGCAAAATCAATTGTCCAGTGGTGCGATCATGCAATGGGTCCAAGTAATGAAGGAAATTCTATTTAGTTTGTAGATATTTTTGGTTGGTAGATGATACTAACATTGTAAAATATGAAGATTGTTGTATGCTGATAGGATTGAGTGAGCTACACTCTTTTAGAAGCTCAAATGCAGGTACATGGACTATCCATACATGAAAGATGGCATTCTTTTGTTTTGCATATACACTTCAAGCATAGAATGATTGTGACTCAAAGAGTGGGTTGATGAATAATCTATAAGAATTATAACCCCACTTGACATGTATCAACTCCCAATGGCTCTATAAATCATAGAGATGCAATCATCTATTGACTTTGATCATGTATTAGATCTAATAGAACCAAGTAATATATCTTCTTGTATAGTTAATATAAAGTTCCTACATTTATCTTACTTTGTTGTTTTATTGTGATGTTCATTAAATAAATCAAATTGGATGAAGATATCAATGCAAGGCATGTTTATGCAATGATTGAAAATGAAGACAATGAAGAGGGAATAAATTATTACATGTTTCATTGTATCAAGGCCAAAAAGAAATTGGTGGCCCCAATTATAGATGGAGAAAACATAGAATATCCTATAGTTTTGGTGGTCGTTACGAGAACATGGCCTAGAATGTACCCATTTAATAATGCTCTAGTTTGGATGTTTGAGGAATTTGACACACATTGGAAGATTCTTCACTACTCCAACCTTGTCATCACAACCAACATTCATTTGATCAAATATAGGGGAAAACCTATGAACAAGAACTTGTGGAAGGTGCATGAGTTTGACCATGAGGCAATACTTGACACAATAAAGAGTAGAGAAAACCCAGACGGTTCATTGGATTGATTTGTAAGTATGCACATTGAATTTGTAAATTCATGTTATTGATTAATGTTTTCCTTCATATTTGGTTAATTTTAGTGTATAAGGGTTTCATATAAACATTGGTGAATGATAGTATCTTTATCCATAAAAAATGAGTTATGAATTAACTATCATATTTGATATATTTGATACATAATGTAGACATCCAATTTGATCACTTCCATATGATCAAACGCGTCCCCTTATTCATCCGGTTGCTCATCCCCTCTGTCAATATTAATTAAGCCAATTGTTTAATTAATACCCTGCATTTTGCACAAGGGTCCTAAAGTATTTAATTTAATACTTTACCCCTCTTCTTCCTCTAAATTAAATAAATATACCCTTTTATTTAATTTAGTCATATTCCCCTTTTGAATTAAAATTCATTTTTAATTCCTCTTTTCTCTCTCATAGTCACATCCTCCAACTTTTGCAAGTTGGTCTCTAATCCATCTTAATTACTTCATCTTCTTCTAATTAACTAGGGTTAGCATGTGCACACCCTTAATCATCATTAAGGTCACATCCTCCATAATTTCCCACTTGCTTCTAATGAGTCATTAGTCCATCTAATTGGTACTTGTACAACCTTAATCATTTGATTAGCCAAACCTAATCCTCATCCTATTTATGGCATATGTCCTTTAGTCAACCTTATTAAAGGCTTTCTCTTTTGGACAAGGCACTCCACTTCCCCATGTGAATTTTAATTCACCTTTTAATCCCCCAAGGCACCCAAAAGGAATTTTTAATTCCTTCACTTCTCCCCACATGTCCTTCACTTATTCTTTATTCTTTTCCATCCCCATGAGAATATTTGAGGAATTTTTAATTCCTCACATGTCCTCTCACCCACATGGGGACAAAGACCTCCTTTACGAGGAGATCTTGTCCAATCCCAAGGTACTTTGTACCCCCCTCCATGTCATGTCCTTCTCCTTCCACCTCATGTCCACTTCACCTTTTAGGGCTTCATCACATGCCACATGTCAAGATTTGAGGGCTTGTGAGTTCTCAACTCACCTTAGCCCTACATCTTGATATTTGGTGGCTCAATCTTGACCCTCCATTTCCCCTAGGAATTCTCAAAAATCCTATAAATACCCCCTCTTTTCTCCCATTTTGGGGAGATGATTTTGCTAGCCAAACTCTTGCAATTTTGTTTCTCAACTTATACTTAGCCATTTTCTTGTTTTCATCCACTTGCACTCATCCTCACAACACCATTTAGCTTGCATCTACTTGCCATCCAAGGAGCATACACACCAAAGATCGAAGGGCCAACCAAAGGATTGACTCAACGCAAGGTATAAGGTTCCATTTCATTGCTTTGTCATGCATTGTTTCCAACTTAGGCTAATCTTGAGGTGTAGGTTGTTTTAGTTGTTTATTTGCACTCTTTTACTTGATGCTCATTTTCTAATGCTCACATTCGACCTATCACATTTCTAGCACGCCCGGTGGGACCCACAAACGGGTCTATTTCTTTCACGTTTGATGTTTTTTGCATTTTTCAAGGTCAAGGTTGCAGAGTGGCGAACCTGTCCTGACAGAGTGGCGGATCTGTCCAGCGGTGGTGGACCTGTCCTGACAGAGTGGAGGACCTATCCTGCGGTGGCGGACCTGTCCTGCAGTGGCGGACCTGTCCTGGTAGGGTGGCGGATTTGTCCTCCGGTGGCAGACCTGTCCTGTAGTGGCGGACCTATCCTGACAGAGTGGTGGACCTATCCCTACAGAGTGGCAGATTTGTCCCTGCAGAGTGGCGGACCTGTCCTCCAGAAGGTAAAAATTTCAATTTTTTTCCTATTGTCTTTTGGTAAAATAGGAACATAGTTTAATTAAAGGGTGTCAATAAACCTTGTTTAGCGTGTTTGGGAAGGCTATTTGACATATTCAATCCCCTTGCGCCATTTGGCGATCCTGGGTGACGAGAAATCGTAGCTTTCCAAGTCCTTTTGAGTCACCCTTTTTCACTTTCTTAGTGGGACCTGCTTGGGGATTTCATCATCCCAAGGGATGATTCCAACCATGCGTACCGGCGGGGTATATAAAGGGGGGAGAGCGAAAGTTGTACCTCAATCCAACCACGTTGTAATTGGCAAAGCGTCGAGATGACGTGAAGAGTTGGTCCGAGCCTTTAGTATCTCGCTAAGGTTCCCGACTCACACTTGTAATAGGTTGGTGTTCACGATTTGGGCCTCACGTACCAGGTGTATATCAAGGACTCCTTAGCAACCATGTGCATCCTAGAGTAGAAGACTTTGTTGACCATACCCATTTTTACTAATCTTAGGGTTGTGTTGTTTGCATTGTCTTTCTTGTGCAAAAACCAGTGATTATCAGTTTGACCAAAGTCTTGTATGATTGCTATATTTTGGGTCATTTGCCTTACCCATCCATCCAAACATCCAACTTAAACTTATCACTTGGCGGACCTGTCCTTGTCCAGTGGTAGACCTGTCCTAGTGCAGTGGTGGACCTGTCCCCGTGCTGTGGTGGGCTTGTCCTTCTGCAGTGGCAGACCTGTCCTTCTGTAGTGGCGGACTTGTCCTAGTGCAGTGGCAAACCTGTCCTTGTGCTGTGGTGGACCTGTCCTAGTGCAGTGGAAAACCTGTCCTTGTGCTGTGGCAGACCTGTCCTAGTGCAGTGGCGGACCTGTCCCTGTGCTGTGGCGGACCTGTCCCTGTGCAGTGGCGGACCTATCCTTGTGCTGTGGCGGACCTGTCCTTTGACCACCCTATATCATCACTTGGCATTCATTATCCCTCTGTTTTGAACATCGATACGACCATTCAGCATCCAAAACAAACATCTGAACGTCTATTCCGAGCCTCCATCCCTTTGTCCTAAGAGTCATTGATCTTGAACAGTCTTTTGCTTGTTTCGAGAGCCGTTCGTCTACCCTTAGACGCTCCCCATCCATCCTAAACCCGCTTTCATCTCTGATCTTCGTTATTCCATATAAACCTTGTTGGAGTTGTCATCCAAGTTGACCTAGGTATTTATCCCTAATCACAATCATCATAGCTGGCTTAGGATCACTATCCGTCTTAAGTCAGTTATCCTTTTCGACCCAATCAATCCGCTTCTATCTCAAGTTGGATTTTGTGTCGTTATCATACATCCACCTTTCAATCAATACCTAGTGTTACCAAGGATCCCTCTTAAACTCGGTTGTGGATCTCGGTCTTCATCATACTTATCATCAATTCAATCCTAATCATCAAATTAATCTGATCCCTACACCATCAAACCTATTCAGATCAAAACCCGAAATCTAGGTCAATCCAACATCTACCGATCAATCCAATCTGATCCCATCAAGCCAATCCACGTCGTCCTAACCAATCGTCATCAACTAATCTCCCATCAAAATCGAATCAATCTTTCATCATTAAATTTTCTAATATCTTGATCTACTTCATCATCTTGCATGCCCGTTCAAACTCGATCACAAGCAAAGAAAATGGCCGACCAACAAGCCCTTAATGCCCAATCAAACAACCCTCAAAATCCCACCAACACGGTCAACATCTCATCAGATCCTAACTATGGTGCTAATATCCCTCATGATCCCCACAACGGCACCTCATCGCAATCCAATGTGGATGGTCAAAACACGTCACCCCCTGGGGAGGAAAACATGGCCAATCAACCCGAGCTCACGTTCGAGGAACACTTTAACAATCCTGTTCATGCACAAATGACAGAACACCTCCTCGAAAGACATGGGGACAAAATCTTGGCTCACTTGATTGACAAGGGTGTCAAGCTGCCATCAGGTGTTGACTTATCCAAGTATGGAACCTCAACATCTAACGTACCCCAAGGTTCACATGACATCCCCAGTAGCTCGTATGTTCCCAACGTTCCTTCCATAGAAGGTTGGCATCAACCTGAATTTGGCAACACAGTCCTGTATCCCATTGGCAACCCCACACATCCCACCATCTTGGTCATGGGAACACCCCAAACCATTGATCCCAATGATCCTTATGCCTATGGAATGCCGCAAAACATCCCACAACCACAACCATTAATGCTACCGACACCGCCCCCCTCGAACCCGCTTCCCATCAACACTGGGGGCAACCCTTTCACCGCCTTACCCCCACCTCTCGGGGCAACAAATCCTCCACCATCATCATTCCTATCTCAATAGTCGCCCCAATCCAACATCCCTCCTCCATCATCATTCAACCCTCCACCATCGTCCCAATCCAACATCCCTCCTCCATTGTCATTCAATCCTCCACCATCGTCCCAATCCAACATTCCTCCACCATCATCGTTCATACCTCAACAGCCGCCCCAATCCAACATTCCTCCACCATCGTCATTCGTATCCCAACAACCTCCCCAATCCTACGCTCCCACTAGTGCTCAACAACCTCCCTCGCACAACATCTCAATCGCACCTCCACCTCAACAACAATCATTGGTTAATCCCCTATTTTCAACACAACCATCACAACATCAACCACAAGGAAACCAACCTCGACCTTCAGCCCCGACCATATCTCCATTCCTTGCATCGATTTTACGCCCGCAAGTGCAACCACCACATAACATCCCATCTCGCCCATCACAGCCGCCAACTATGCATCAACAACAATATCAACAACCACCCCATCATTACAACTATTACAACCAGCAACAATATCAACAACAACCCTCCTATGGGGCATTGCAACAGTCATATCAAAACCCCCAATATCCGCAAGCTAATCAACAACACTTTCTCCATACTTCCCAACAGTACGCCACCCACAACTACCCAACCAATCCATATCCCACCTCGCAACAGCAACCTTTTTATCAACAAGGTCCCTTGGTGTATTAGCAGGAGGTACCACCTCCTCATTATCCATACACCCATCTCCAAACATCCTCTTAGAATCCACAATCGTCCTACCATCAATATCCGTCCAACACACCGATCAATGCAGACATACTAGAAATCAAAGCCGCTTTGAAGGATCTCCAGGCAGGGACTGGCAAACAATCGTTCAAGTTTGAAGATATATGCCCATATCCGTATGATCCCTCCATCTCGTTGATTCCCTTCCCCAAACATTTTGAGATGCCAAAGTTTGACAAATATAAGGGGAACAAGGATCCTAAGGCCCACTTACAGGAGTTCTACTCCCAGTGTCAAGAAGTTATCCACAATGACAACTATCTCTTGTGCCTGTTTCCTCGAAGTCTGGGAAGCAATGCGCTAGGGTGGTTCGTGACCCTCGAAAAGGGATCTATAAAATCCTTTGCAGACTTTTCAGAAAAGTTTGTCTCCTACTTCTCCTTCAACTTGGAGAAAGATACTGATACCCTAGATCTTCTCAAGGAGAAACAACGTGAAGGGGAAACCTTTACTAGCTACCTCCAGAGGTGGCATGCCATAGCAAGCCAAATGAAAACCCCTTTGAAAGAAAAGGACATGGTCACCCTCTTCGTGGAGAACTTTCATCCTGACATGGCTCATAACTTTCGATTACACTGCGTCACCACTTTTGCGGAGGTGGTAGAGAAGCGACCTATCCTTGAGCGTGCCCTTGTTTCCAAGGGGCACATCAAAATATATAATCAAGATAAGGAAAGGTCATTCAACGACAAGCCACGTTTCTAGAACAAGAACAAGAACAAGAATGTAGTCAATGATGGTGTCACTAATACTAAACATGTCCATGTTGCCAACACATCCCAAAAACAACAGCAATCCATACCTAATGCCATATCCGTACCACAAGGGACACCCCATCCTCACCAACAGTCCAATCAAAATAACCAAGGGAACACCAAACGCCAGTATGCTCAACTAGGAGAACCCTTGAGTGTCGTCTTCAATAAACTGTTGTAGATCAGCTATCTGATCACGTACCCTGTCACCAAGCCACTCGATGAATCCAAACCTAAGCTCGCATGGTTTAGGGAAAATGAATATTGTGAGTTCCATAAAATCAAAGGAAACTCTTTGAATAAGTGTCAACGTCTAAAAAACTATGTCCAGGATCTCATAGATCGAGCTGACATCAAGGTTGACCCTAGTCAAGCTCCGTCATCCAATGCTCAATTGCAGATCTATCAAAATGCCTTCCCAAACCATAATCAAGGCCCAAGCACCTCCAACAGTAATCCTCAAAACAACAGCACAAATAACGTGAGCTATAAGAATGTACCTCTCAATTACGAAGGCATTATTCATTACATTGAGCAGGTAGAACCTCGTGTATCCATGATACATGTCAAAGCTAAAGACCCTCAATGTGCTATTACCACACGACGAGCCCGCATCACCGTTCCTACAGCTTCTGCACCCGCCCAATCGACTCCTGTAACCTCCTAGTACAATATCCTTGATCACCTAGGAAAGACCCCTGCACATATCTCCATTTTGGATTTACTCAAGTCTTCCCCCGTGTATCAAGAAATCCTCAATAGAGCTCTATAGGAAACCCATGTGCCTAATAATATGGATCCTACACAGTTCTAATCCTTGGTAGGACACCTAGCTTCATCCCATCAACTACATTTCAACCAAAATGATATGCCCAACATTGATGCCAATCACAATTGTCCCTTACATATTGAAGTTGTGGTTGCCCGACATAAAATAAAAAGAGTCTTGGTAGATAATGGCTCTGCCCTTAACTTGTGCACTCTAAAATTCATAAAATAGGTGGGGTACACCCAAGCGGACTTAAGCAACCAGATTATCACAATCAAGGCTTATGATAATGCAGAAAGGAATTCAGAAGGGATCATCAATCTTCCCGTCCAAGTGGGACCGGTGGTTCAGTACATTACCTGCCATGTCCTTGATCTGGACTTGCCGTATAATCTCCTCCTTGGCCATCCATGGCTCCATGCTATGCAAGCCATTCCCTCCACCTACCATCAGTGCCTCAAATTCCCAGTCAACAGACAAGAGGTCACCATCTATGCCGACCCCCAACCATTCGAATATTGCTGCGCTCTAGAGGCATCATTTCCCCATTTACATTATTGTCCTGGGGTTGAAATGGGGGCATCTCAGTCATCACCCGTTAATCCGCTCTCCACTGCAAAAACCACTCCATCCTCCACCACTGAGCCTACATTCAAAAAAGTCCAGATCATTGACAAAGGGTGTGGCGAGTACGAAATGCATACTGCTCTTAATGTAGTGACCATGCCACCATCGCCACACGAGTATGGTCAACCTTCCCATGCTACCCCAAAGGTAGACAAGACTATCACCTTCCATGGCAAAAACATCCCTACCACCACATTCGTATCCCCAAGTATCAAGACAGATGTGCCAGAAGAAGACATAAGCCAATGGGTTTACCGAGAAGAACCTCAGCCGGAAACTCCTCTCAAGGAATACTTTCAAGAAAAGTACCCATGGCTGAAAAAGTTTGTGGAAAAGCATAACTATCAAGGCAGAGGCTGAGGAAAGCAAGAACAAGGGCGGTTACAACCCATTGATGTGTCTCCACTACCAAAAAAGGTGGGCATTGGGTATGATAGAAAGCATAAAGGCCCCGAAATATCGTCTAATGCTTCCAATAGTGTAGCTGTGGACAACGGCTCATTGGAAGACATACCCGAAAAAGAATCCATCATACGTGCATACGATGACATCGATCACGCTGACCTATCTTCCATGTTCGAATGCCTATCCGTCTGCACTATTAGCCTATCCCTTTGCCATCTTGAGCTCATTGATTCAGACCTACGAACTAGCACACCTGTCAGTATGTCTGCAGATACATATGTCAACCTCATGGGATTGGGGGAGGATGAACACTCCAGTCACAAAAATGAGAATAAGAAAAATAACAAATGGTCATCTAGTGAAAACCTCCCTGAGGCACTTCGTGACCTTGAAAAAGTAAAAATAAAGGATGCATCTGATGGCGAAAACCTCGAAGAGGCACTAGAAGATGGAGATGTTCATCTTCCCCTTATGGGAACTCAGTTATCTGCCCGATCCTCTATTCTGATTGAAGAAACTCAAGAATTCAATCTGGGAACTGCTGAAAGCCCTAAGGTCACCTATGTAGCTAAGTCACTCTCAGAGCAAGAATATCCAGTCATCGTGCAGCTACTCCAAGAGGGAATTGTTAACTTTGCTTGGTCATACTTAGACATGCCAGGCTTAGATCCCGCCTTAGTGGTTCATCACCTAGACATCCGCCCAGACGCTAAGCCTGTCAAGCAAAAACTCTGCAAGATGCATCCGCGAGTCATGTTGTTAGTCAAGAAAGAATTGGAGAAGTTACTGGAGGCAGGATTTATCAGACCAATTGACTACTTCGAGTGGATCTCCAACATAGTGTCGGTTGCTAAACCAAATGGTGACATTCGGGTCTGCACGGACTTTAGCGATCTCAACAAAGCCTGCCCAAAAGATGACTTCCCCCTACCCAATATTGACATGTTGGTCGACCTAACAGCAGGACATGAGATTTTTTCCCTTATGGATGGCTTCTCCAGGTATAACCAGATCCGAATCGCACCTGAGGACCAACACAAAACCACCTTCACGACTCCTTGGGGCACTTTTTGCTACAATGTTATGCCCTTCGGTCTCAAAAATGTAGGGGCAACATATCAGAGGGCAATGATGGTCATCTTCCATGACCTCATACACATCATCATGGAGGATTATGTCGACGACCTATTAGGAAAATCCAGAACATGAGCAGAACATCCTGCCATCCTGAAAAAGATATTTGAGCAGTTAGAGCACTACAAGTTGTGACTAAATCCAAAAAAGTGTGTCTTTGGGGTCACTTCCAGAAAGTTGTTGGGTTTCATAGTCTCTCACAGGGGCATTGAGGTTGATCCCGCTAAGGTAAAAGCTATCCTAGACATGCCACCTCCCCACAATCTCAAACAGTTAAGAAGCCTTTAGGGAAAAATGCAGTCCATCCGTCGGTTCATTGCCTAGCTGGCAGACAAGTGTCAGCCATTCACACATCTTTTGAAAAAAGATTCCACCTTCCGATGGAACCAACAGTGTTAGATGGGCTTTGACAAGATTAAGGAATATTTAGCCCATCCACCAATATTGATGCCACCTATTCCCGACAAACCCCTCTTGCTCTACATCTCCGCCACTTTAGTCGCACTGGGGGCATTGTTGGCACAACATGATGAGTTGTCGAAAGAAAGGGAAATCTACTACATCAGTCGGACATTGGTTGGCTACGAGCTAAACTACTCCCCCATGGAAAAATCCTGCCTTGCACTCGTCTTCAGCACACAGAAGCTTCGACATTACATGCTTAGCCATCCAGTTAAATTAATTGCCAAGATCGATCCATTGAAGTACCTATTATCTAGAACCACTCTGACTGGCCGTATGGCTAAGTGGGTCATGCTCCTCAGTGAATTCGACATAGAATACATAGACCGCAAGGCTATCAAAGGATAGATAATTGCAGACCAGTTAGTGAAAGCTCCTCTAGTTGACACTCACCCATTGATCACAGAATTCCCTGATGAGGAAGTCTTCTCTGTTGATGAGACCCCCACGTGGACACTATCTTTTGATGGATCATATACACATAATGGATCAGGGGCAGGAATTTTATTAGTAACCCCTCAAGGTGATTACATCCCAAAGTCATTCAGGATAGCATTCCCCTGTACCAACAATATGGCAGAATACGAAGCTCTCCTCACCGGCCTCAAACTTGCAAAACAGTGGCACATAACTCAGTTAAAAGTCTTTGGTGATTCTTTGCTCATCATTAGACAAGTTAATGATGAGTTCCTAACTAAAGATGATAAGTTGTTACCCTACAAGCGCATGGTGTATGATTTCAAGAAATATTTCACCTCTATACAATTTGAACAGATTCCCAGGGTACGAAACAAAGCAGCTGACGCAATGGCTACTATTGGCTCCCTCCTGGACATGCCCAAGGACCGAACAGAGTGTGAGTTCCTTGTAGAACAACTTTTAATCCCAGCATATGATATCCCTGAGACTGACATGGTGTGTGAAATTGTGGGTCCCACCTCCCCATGGTACCAAGACATCTATACCTACCTCCGTGATAACATTATACCCCCAAACCTTACCCGTAACCAACGCAAATCCTTCATTCATCGCTCTTCTCAATACGTCATCTTTGGTGATACGCTTTATCATCGTGGGTATGATGGAATCCTCCTTAGATGTCTAAATGAGACCGAAGCCCGTGCTACACTAACGGAGGTACATAGCGGTGTTTGTGGGGCACATTCAAATGGTATGGCTCTGGCCAAAAGGATCCTACGAGCTGGATATTATTGGCCTACGTTGGAACACGATGCTTGCGAGTTTGTGAAGAAGTGCCTTCCATGCCAGCAACACGCAGATTTAATTCATGCTCTAGCACAAGATCTTTAGCCCCTCCTGGCACCATGGCCATTTTCTCAATGGGGTTTTGACTTGATTAGCAAGATTCACCCACCGTCATCTGACGGCCATACCTTCATAATCACCGCCACTGAGTATTTCACCAAGTGGGTAGAGGCAATGCCCCTCTCACAAATCACTGACATTCAGATCTCCAAATTCATCCTTTACCATATGCTCTGCAGATATGGTATCCCGTCCACCATCATTTTCGACAACGGAAAACCATTCAAGAACCAAGCAATGAAACACCTATGCGATACCTTCCATATTCAGCACCGTTGGTCAACGCCGTATTACCCCTAGGGTAATGGTCAGGCGGAGGTGATCAACAAAACCCTCATCTGTATTCTCAAAAAGGTTGTCAATAACACTGGATGAGATTGGCACCTCCATATTCATCCTGCCCTCTGGGCATATCGCAGATCCATCCGCACCCCGACAGACACCACCCCCTACTCTTTGGTGTTTGGTGCTGAAGCCGTCTTGCCAATCGAGGTTGAACTTCCATCATTGAGAATCTCTCTTAAGAACCTTATCAGCGAAGAGGATGCTCGTGTTGCGCGGCTTGCACAGCTAGAGTTACTGGACAAATGAAGAATAAAGGCCTACGACCATCTGCAAGCATATCAAAATCGCCTCAAGCGTAGTTACAACAAGAAGGTTCATCCTCACCAATTCCAAGTGGGCGAGCTTGTCCTTAAGGAGAACCAACGTTCTCAGCAAGACCGGGACAAGAAAGGAAAATTTGAGGCAAATTGGTTGGGGCCCTATATCATAGCTGCTAAATATGGATCTGGGGCATACAGGTTGACTACTCTTGAAGGAGACCCCCTTGACGAGCCCATCAACATCATGCACCTGAAAAAGTTCTACACCTAAAACCTGTTTGGTTACCCCACCTCATCAAAAAGATCAAAATATCCAAAAAATTCAAAAAAAGTCAAAAATCCAAAAATAGTCAAAAGAAATAAATCCGTCCTATGGTGAAAACCACCTCTTGGTGGTGCCTTTGATAAGTATGGATGGTGAAAACCTGGTAACAGGCGTCATCCATAGAGGGCTTAATCATTATCTACCTGACATCCTAGTTATTTTATGCCTTCATCCGCACTATTGTCCTCACCCATCTCATCCTAGGCCGCTTGGTATATATGAATTGAGCATTGGACGACCCATCTAGCCTATCCCCCATTCCTGAGCTTTTTCAGTATCCCACTCTGAGCTTGCGTCGTTCGTGTCATCAGGTAGGATCATCCATCGTGTCGGTCTTCACCTAGGTCCCATCCTGTCGTGTCCGTCAGTCGAACTACGTTGCCCCTGCACTGTCACGTAGGCAAGGTTAATCATTTGATTCACCCCCAAGGCATTTTTCCATCATCATCAGTTACCATTTGTCCCCTTTTCGCTTTATCCATGGTCTTTTCTAGAACTACGAGGGCTCTGCGCTTTCACGTAGGTAAGGCTAATCTATGATCAGCCCCCGAGCCCCTAGGTCTATAGGTTATGTCTGTCTTTTGTGATTCATCATCAAGTTATGCCCACATCTAACCGATTCTTCATAAACAAGGCTCCCTAGTGTTACAAGATCTTATCCCTCGGTAACATCCCGCGTCAACTGGATCATCCTACCTTCGCATCCATCTTTGGTCTCAACAGGATGAATCCTTCCTAGCATACCTCGTCAATCACATCCATTACCTTGATCCTATGGCAAAGGACCTGTTGTCTTGATTATGATCTTTTGATGCTTTCAAATTTTGTTTATCATTTTGGGTTCCTTCCCATCACTTTTCAAGGTCGCCTTGGTCCGTCATACCATGGCGTGCTTTGACCTGCTAACATGGGGGCATACCTTGATCGTTTGTTTTGACTGCTGTCTTCTCGATTGTCCCTCGTAAGACCCACCGAGATCTCCAAGGTCTTGTATTACGCTGGGACAACTTTGTGTGTTTGTGGTTATCTCAACACTAGGCCCAACTGACGTCACCGCGACATCAGGGTGTTGAAATAACCTTCTTGTTTGCTGTGTTGGTTTCATGCGTAGGGTACTCGTTCGCCTTGATTTTCCATATCAAGGTACTTGGTATCCTACGCTATAGTAAAAATCAATGCTCCAAAGATGGCAAAATCTCATTTTTCACTACATTTCCACCACTTTGCATGCACCCTTCATTTCCACCATAACCATTGCTTATTATTCCAGTCGTGCAAGTACTCTCATTCTTTTTTCCTCTTAGGTCCTCTTCCTCTCAGGACATTAATGGTTGTTTTTGGCAAATACAATCTTCCACCTGCCTATCACCTATCCGCATTCTCATAACAGTCGTTATTGACATTTAAGTGCATTGTAAGCATTTACCGTGTACATCCGTAAATCATACATCATAAATCATATAAACATGCATAAATCATCCATCCACATTTACATCCGTAAATCATACATCATAAATCATATAAACATACATACATCATCCATTCATATGTGCGTCCATACATCACAGATGAAAAGTTTATATAGATCATAAACATGTGCATCCATACATCATCAACCATACATAATTATCCATTTTCATAAACAACTAGGCATCATACATCATAAATCATATAAACATGCATAAATCGTTCATCCACATGTGCATCCATATATCATAAACCATAGAAACATTTACATCAATCATAAATCATCCATCCATAAATCATATATCATAAAACGTACATAATTTCATAAACCGCTATGCATCCATCACCATAATCATAATAACACACATGTACATTCATAAAAACATAAATCATAAAACATAAATCATCCATATAAACATGTGTATATATATGTATCTGGAACCACATCAGGAATCATCTCATATAGCCACATAAAGGACACATCATACATAATGTCAATATAGGCCATCGCATAATCAAAATAATAAACATCATGATACAATCCATATCCATCATATATCACCAAATAAGATACAAAATCTAGAGATGTGGATCACCTCTGCCCTCTGGCGACATGCACAAACCATCCACCATGTATCTGCCAAAAGTAACCAATGTCCTACATCTGTCTGCTCTACTGTGAGTTGCCCACGTCTGACCTCTGCGGAGAATCAGGTGCTGGCCCTCTGTGTGCTGGAGTCCCCTGGTACTCACGGGTGGGTGTCCCCTGGTACTCACGGGTGGGTGTCCCCTGGTACTCACAGGTGGGTGTACCCTGGTAACCGCCGTATGGAGACGGAGTCCGCCGGTAATCATTGAAGCCCCTGGTGCGTGTCCCTAATGACTGGGATGGCCCTGGTGGCTGTGGAGCCTGACTGATGTAGCGCGCTGTGCGCTACGCTGGATCTGGAACAACCTGCCTCTCGCTCTATCCTACCTGAACCTGTGCCTGTAGCACACCCCTCCCCACCTCCAATACCTCCACCTGTGCCTACGCCACATCCTTCTCTGCCTCCACTGTGCGCACTCGGGCCTTGAGCTCAGCTAGCTCTCTCTGCATACTCTCTGCCCCCTCTCCTACCAAACCCACTCCCTCCATCTGCATCCTCTAACTATGCACCTCTGCCCACAATCTCTCCACCTCAGACCATAGGTCCACAGCCTCATCCCAGATCTCATCTCTCTCTCTCTCACCAATCTCTACTCCTGCTTTGACACTAGCCTGACTAGCTCCATGTAGTCCCTCTCACCCTGCGCAAATCGGGCCCACCACTCATCCCTCTCCCCCTCCACTGTGATCCGCTCTGCCTCTGCCTCCCGCACTCGCTGCTCGCTCCATCACAGTCTCTCCACTGTCTCTCTCAGTACCACAACTGGATCCTCCCCTGTGGGTGGTGCCACTGCTAGTGGTGCTACATCATGCACATCTGAGTCAACCTCCATCTCCCGCGGATGCTACCCCTCACTCTCCGCTGATAGCTCCATCTCGTCCAAATCTATC
>VDFB02075321.1:135842614-136013910 GCA_007258455.2 Sequoia sempervirens | reverse complement strand
AAACATCTAGAACCCATAAGACTCAAGAGACTCCTAAAGGAAAGAAAATGATACCAAAGAGAAGTGTATCAATTGTGAATAAGAATAATATAAAGTAGAAGAAGGACCCCATTTGGTCTAGAAAAATAAATTTGTAGTCTCTTAAGAGATGATTTCAGAAAGAACAAAGGTTGATGTGCTAGACATAGAAAGTGCAAAGGAAGTGGAAAAATGAAAGAAAGCTTTATTTTTGAAAGAAGAGAAAAGAGTCTTGGAAAAGAAGAAAAGTCACCAAAAGGTAAGGGAATGAAGAAAGAGAATACCCCTTTGGTTAGGGAGCATAGTCCCTTGATGTTAGAGGTATTATTTAGTAGCATTGCAGAGTTTGGCATGTTGAAGGAAACTATTGGAACATTTTTGGATGTAAATGATGAAGATAAGGCAACCATAGAAGAGGTTATTGTTAAGTATATTATAAAATTTTATACTAGCCTAGATAATATAGAATATCAATTTCTTGATGATCTAAAAAGTGTTCTAATTGCAAGAAGATAAGAAGCTATTGGAGAGGACGAAAAATATAAAGAAATTTTCCCTATAGAATATTGTTTATTTATTTTCTCATGAGGATAGATGCAAGTTTTCTAAGTTGTACAATAGAAAATTTAGGATTTAAATCAAATATTTAACACTATTATGAGTAGAAATAGGAAATATATTGAGAAATTGAGGAAAGATACACTGCAAAAGGTTGAAGAGATTGTTAAAGGGTTGGGAGCTTATCTAGGTAATGAAGATCAAATGCAACAAAATACACCCCTCCTAGAAGATAACATGCCTAATATAAAACAACATGAGCATGAGCTTGAACAAGAAGACATGGTGATAGATAACTCCCCTCTAGTTGTGGAGAATACTATTGCTAAAGAGACCAAAGATCATAAGCAGAGTATCATGTAGAAGGATGAAGATCAAGTTTAATAAAAATTTCCCCCTCTAAATATGGAGAAAGATACTGAGTAGAGAGAAGAAGATAAACAATATGTCTTGAAGAAGATTGAGGCACAAGAATAACATAATATGCCTCCTCTAGATGGTGAGAAGCACACATAAGAAGAGAAGAATGCTAAAGAATTTTCTGGTAGTGAAGAGAAGAAAAAGTGTTAGAAGAAGGAAAAAAAAGGTGTTAAAACTAGTGGTGAATCCTCTGGAGCTTAGAAAGATTCATTGAAATATTTTTTGGATATGTAGTTACTATTTCAACCATTGGTTTATACACAATTGTTATAGATTCCCATGCAACAAGGTTAGGTACACATGGATAAAATTTCCCATTTGCATACTTGTTAAAATGTGGTGATGCTTTCCATACCTCCCTAAGGAATGAAATACTTCAGACTCACCAGAAAAGTGTCTAATTGGTAGATGAAGCAAAAAAAGTGTTGCAGGTCAGTATTATAATTGGAGCAACTATTGATAATTCTCTATCTAGTGTGCAAAAATTAAGGTTATTACTTGATTCATTTAAGGAATATTCTATTGGTTCATAAGAAAATACTGAGAAGGAAATGGCAAAGAAGGTTAATGATAAGAGAGTGACCAAGGTTTCTAATAAATGTGGTAAAACACATGGCATGTTGCAAGGCAACTTAAAAGGAGTTTTGAAATGTTTGGAAGAAGAAATTTTTTTATTTTAGTTTTGTTTGAAATGATCTATTTCTATATGGAACGTCAAAGATCAAATGCACTCTATTTAATAACAAATTGCGTAGGCCTTTGGTGCTTATGATCCAATAAGTGATGCAAATGGTGCAACAAGAGCAACAATTGAGAATCTACATGGTCAATTCTTTCTACTACAAGAACAAAAAGAGAAAATCATAATTTAGTACAATCAACTCCAAGATTTTGTGAATGAAAGGCTTACATCTTTAACTAGATTTTTAGCAAATACAAAGAAGGTGGTGTAAAGGAATCTTGTTCCTATTTATTTGGATGAAGGAGAAGACCTTCATGTTTAGTTTGAGATTCAATGTTACATTCTTTCCTTTGCCAAGGAGTGGTAGGTTTCAAATAAATATTGAGAGGTGCACCTTTCAAAATTGAAGGTGTCTTATCAGGTTATTTTACCCTCATCAAGTTAAGATGTACATTGTTTTTTGTATATGCAATTTTATGATTTTAATGTACATATGTGAAACTAGAGAAGTAGAAAGGGGGAGAGAAGTAGAAAGAGGGAGATACTCTCATGTAAATATATTAGTTATGGGGAGTAATATAATGGGCCCTTTTCCCTTGATGTAAAGGGCGAGTAGTTTTTAGTAGTTTTGGAGAGTGTGTTGCCATCAATGACAAAGGGGGAGATTGTTGGAAACATGATCATGATGATTTATCGATGGTATATAGTGTTTTCATTGATGAAAACCCATTTTAGAAGCACAAAAGTGTTGCTCCAAAGAAGACCAAGTGTTTTGGAGATTTGACTAAATCCTAGTGTGCATGTTTAGTGTTCAAAGGAATAATTGTGTGGTTTGTATTGCTTCATTATGTATAATCTTGTCATGTCATTTTGAAGTGTTGATGGAATGTGTTGAATTTTTTTATTTCCAACATTTAACTTAGGTTGTATGTCTTTCACAGATGAAGATATCTGTGACAAAGTATCGAGCTTAGTAATGGAAAAGTCATTCATACAGAGTGCATGCTTGAAATTCTCTACATTCCACTTCAGCTAAATATTATGCTATGTAGTTTTGAGGAAGTGTTGGAAGGTTTTAGAAGTGTATTCGCTCCAAGTTGCAATTATTTTTATGATTTGCGGGTCGAGTTGTGAAAGAACAATAGGTTTGTTCATTTTTTACTTAACTAGTTTTGTTATGTGGTGCTGACCTAAGGGTTTTGGGGTTGTGTGGAGTTAAGTTATATATTCAATGGATTTATGGGTGTGATTATATTTCATGTCAACCTATTATGTTATGTTACATGTTTGGTTCCTTCTGCAAAGCATTTGTGATATATTTTTATGCTGACAGTTTATGGTGTTACATGGTTCAAGCAATTAGGATGACCTAATTGATGCTTTGGTTGGTTACAGTATATATATACAAGGTTAATCCATTGTGTCATGTGAATGTGGAATTTATGTGATATTTGAATGAAGTGTATTGAATGTAAGTGAGAGTTTCTACAAGACTTGATGTAGTTTGAAGTGTGAAATGTGATAGTGGTGAAGTATAAAGTGTGTAAAGTCATCTTTTTGAGCTTAATTTGAATTGTGCCTTCAACATGTTGTAGATGCATTGTTAATAGTTCATCTTTGGTAGTGAGCCACCCTTTATTCTATATTTTTCTCTTCTGGGAAATGAGCCCTTGGTAATGAGCCACCAGTAGTGAGCCATTCTTTCTTTCTAGATAGAGAGTCCTTGGAGAGTGACTCCACAATGCTATAATCTTCATTTTAATCGATTATAATATATTGTGAGCTAATCCTCACTATGGTTTTTCTCCCTTTTAGGGGATTTCCATGTAAATATTGTGTACTTTTGTTCATTGATATTATGCATGCTCTAATTGTTGCCTTCTTTTATAGAAAATTTAATGCACGATACATTGAATGGATGTTTAATTTAATGAAGTTAGTGAGTTTTAGGCACCCAATGCCCCCCCCTATATTCTGTGTTAAACATTACCTTACATTATTCACCTAAGTGAGTGAACCATAACAAATTGTACACCTTTGAAAAATCATAATCTAATATATTTTACATAGTTCTTGAGTTAGGTAAGGATATCATTACCACTTAGTGAGGCTCTCAAAATTATTTATAATAGGTAAATATAATTTTCATCATTTCAATTGATATTCCCATTAATCATGTTGAAATTTTAGATGATCAAGAAAGGAATACATGTAACACGAAGTCACTATTGAGGTATACCTTTAGGATTATATTATCAATAACTAGTTGAGTATAAATTCTTTCTACACAACTTTGGTGATAAATGGACAGATACTCCATTATTTTATTCTTGGTTTACATGCCTCTAGTAATGAATGCTACTAAAAGTATTGAATGAGCTTGGTTTTCACGTCTCCAAGTCCTATGTAAAATATTTTTTATGGACACTAAATAGGTAACGATCACTAGGGTGGTGGACAATGTTGGATTATACTTTTCTAATTAGGCTGAAAAATCATTTTTTATGAATATTAATAGGGTGTGTGTAGGATCATGATGGACCAAAAAGTGGTGATATGATGGGTATGTGTAGGGTATATGCAGCTGATGACTTTTGTTTTACCCAAAATTGATGAAACAAAAAGTGTTTTTAAAGGAGATTCTCTGCTTTCCACCAATATAAATTATGCTTTACTTTGAATTTAATAAACAATTATTATTCATTTTCTATTTGAATTATGACTAAAGTCCTGATTGATAGGCTAATTGAAAAATATCTATAGCTTTCAAACATTATCACAATTTTTGAATACAAAACATGCATCACATTCTATGCTTCGTATACTATAGGATTAAAATAAATGAATTTCATGAAGTTTTGACCAAGTTATGGTGGTTAGACATACGAGTTTTTATATTTTTTAAAAGTTGTAATAAAAAAATTATAATTAATTATTTACTTGGAAACAAATTATAAAAAAATATGCATCACATTTGGACATGAGTCCTCTACTTGTATCTAAAATCTTATAAAAAAATATTATCATTTTATTGTGATTAGGGTAGTTAAATAGACACCTACTTATTTTTTCCCTGAAATTTAGGTACTACTATATTGAAATTTAAAATTTTCACCAAATAGTTTTAAAATAAATAAATAAACCTAGTAGTTTAGAAACTACATTCAATTTACTACAAATTCTATTCTTACATATTTTTGAAATAATATAGATCACTTATTCAAAATTTTACGTCAAGTTGCTTAACTATGATTTTTCTGAATTTTTCGCGACTTAAGGGCCTGTTTTTTCCATGATGATCCTACACATGTACCCAATATTATAATTTTGGATTTCCATTTTATGTGGAATATTCTTCTATTTTGGAAGTCAGTTTTGTTGATCATTTGAGGCATACAAATGGATCTTTCCAATGGATCTATTTATTTATATAGTGAAAATGTGATGTGAATTAAGAGAAAAAATTTCATGATAATATAGAAGACAATTAAAAATCTACTTATGAGGTGATTTTTTAATAAATGTATTAACATATTGTAGGCTATTATGACAAACCTAATAAAAAAATAAAAAGATAAAAAAATCATTCTAGTCTAATAAGAAAATTATTTAGGATATTTGGACTGTATTTTTATGAAGATTTATAGAAAAAGGTGTTAGTTTAAGTATAATCATAATTTCTCTCTGTTGGAAGTTGGAAGTTTGTCATTGATGATGTAGTTTGGAAACATGAGCATGTAGTGTACATACATTGGTTGACCTAGTATTGTCATTGAAGTCAACATTATATTGATCATCCTAGTATAATGGGGAGGTATTTTAGGTGACCTTTGTACAGTTCCAGCTGATCCAAAAAGTATGGTTTATCAAGAATTTGACTAAGTATTTCCTATGACACTATATTGGTTTAGTGCATCGGTTTTTGGGTCTTCTCTTCACCACATTATGGTATAATCTTCTACAATCATAACTAATGTTTTAGTTCATTAGATGGAGCAACATTTAAGTTTTGTGACATTATGTATAGTTTCTAGAAAGATATGAATGACAACATGTAGCTCTATGTGTTATAGTTATATTTTGTACAGTGTATCAATGTGGGAGATTATGCACTTCTTTGCGAATAATTATTTTGTCTTGCAATAATGAAGATAAGATAATAAATGTCAATTGAATAGGAATTTGATAGGAGATCGAGCTTTGAGGTCACACAATTGATGAATTGCATGAACTCTTGAATACTTTATGATTAGATGTATTTTAGGCTAACCTAACAAGGTTGGTGTTTTATGAAGAATATTTGAGCAATTCTATCTCATGTGGGATTTATATTTAGGTCCATGTCAACCTATCTTGATGTAAATTGAATGTTGAATTTAGGCATTAAGTGTGGATAAAATTCCCTAAGGATGACATGTTTAATTTTGTGTGTTATTTCTAATTAGGTTTACCTAATTGAAGTTATACCTAATGTGGGAATGAATATATGAGATCATCACCAAAGTTTTGTAGTGAGAAAAGGGTAAGGAGAAGAGAGAAGAGAAGAGGGGGAAAAGGGATAGATGACACAAAAGTATGGTAGAGAAGAGCGAATTGAATGCAACTTATGAAATGTATGGTGACTCACCTACATGTGTGTGATGCAACATTAAGTAGATTATGAACAGAGCAGTGTATCATTTCAGATAGTGAGAAGATCAATTTTTTACTTTAATGGAACTATAATTTGGCATATAATAGATGCTATTGTATTAGTTCAAATAGGAAATGTTGCCAACCCTTCTTTTTTCTTACTCAGTGGGATGTGGGATCCTTTTTGATAGTGTATCCTAGTAGTGATCCTATTGTAATATCTCATATCTGGATATAATATATTGTGAGCTAATCCTCAACATGGTTTTTCCCTTTTTTGGTTTTCCACATAAAAATATTTGTGTGCATGTATCATGTGATTCTATGGTTGTATTCATGCTTTCATTATTCATTGCAGTTATTTCTATTTAGTTAATTGGATGGGTTGTGTTTAATTGGTTTAGGGGAATATTGATTCACCCCCCCCCCTCTCTTAGTATTTTGGGTTTTCAAAAAATTGGTATCAGAGCTTGTTTTCATGGAAGGAGCTTGACCACTTTGGGAAGATTTTGGAGTTTGAACATATGGCTAATAGGAAGTACCCTACTCCTTCAAAAGAAACTTTTGCAATTGAAAATACAAAAGAAGATTGTATGCTAGACAAGGATGAAGAACTCAAAGCTACACATGAAGATCTTAGCAAAATTGAAAATGAGAATGGAGATCTAAAGGAAAATATAA
Source organism: Sequoia sempervirens (assembly GCA_007258455.2). Taxonomy (NCBI): domain Eukaryota; kingdom Viridiplantae; phylum Streptophyta; class Pinopsida; order Cupressales; family Cupressaceae; genus Sequoia; species Sequoia sempervirens. Next base: position 136,006,919 of record VDFB02075321.1, on the reverse strand, counting down.
AAGAGGCAAACAAATTTATCAAGAAGCTAAGAGATTGGATCAAGAAATTCAAAGAAAGACATATAGAAGTTAATGAACAACTAAAGAAAGTAAATGAGGATATCATTGGACTGAAAATACAAGTGGAAGAAAAGAAGAAAATTGAGGAATGTCTTAATGCAATGATACAAAGCAATATTTATGATTGCACTATACTTGGACAAGAAGTGATAAATTTGAAAGTATATTTGGAGAAAGCAAGAATTCATGAGGATAAATTTAAGACGGGTGAGCACAAGCACAAACTCACACTAAAGTAGATATTCAAGACACCTATTTATGTAGGAATGACAAAGATACACAATCGTACAACATAAAAGACCAAGAAGATTAAGCTTAGACGGTTTGATTGGCACAAGACACATCTAAGCCATCAAATTTTTTTTTTGTTGCATGCTCACTTTGGGGTAGTGGAACCTCAAGTTTCCACTAGGTGAGTATCCCAAAAGGGTGGAAAATGAGAGAATTGAATATTAATCTCCCATACCATATCAAATCTATCCACTTGACAACTTCAATAAGGTGCGACAAGACATGGCAAGGCTTCAAAGGAAAGCAAGGTGTGTTATGCTTGGTGGCCTTGAATTTAGAGTTCAAGCTTCATTGGGTTTAACAAGCTATTTTATTCTAAACACTTATGAACAAGGAAAGGCTCCACAAGAAAACAAGGTGTGTTATGCTTGGTGTCCTTGAATTTAGAGTTCAAGATTCATAAGGTTAACAAGCTATGTTATGCTAACACTTATGAACAATAATGTTAGTAAAAGTTTTTTTTTTAAAGGGGATTTTCTTAGTTTGTATAAGGTCTTCTTCTTAGGGAACATCATGCCTAATGTCTCCAAGGGAGGACAATTCAAGATTAAAAGGTTTGTAACTTATGGAATGCAATGCGTCACATCACCACTAAGAGGAAATTTGTATGCTAGGAAATATCACACTCTTGGAGGACATCAAACCCAATGACGCCACCAAGAAAATGATACATCACAAGAAAAATAAAATCACACCATGAAACATGAGAAATTTTGAAATATATTATTAGTGTATGCCCCCACTTTAAAGCGGTTTCCAACACCATTGTTGTGAATTGTGAACAATTTCTTTAAAGTAGCTAATGTTCAATCCTAAGACATTAGAGCTTACTCGGAAAGTCATATTCCAAATCATATGTTTCCAAAATAAAGCTACACCATAAAAATGATGGAGGGGTTTCCCCAAAAAATTCATAAGGGATCTATGGATTTAGGGTGAGTATATCTTTGGTACAATGTTACATTATAAAGCTCAAAAATTTCATCATTCCCCAAATAATCATAGAACTAGAACAATGACACATAGAGAGAGAGAAGAAAGAAAAAATCCTTTTGGGTCAACATGGAAGAGGCCTAAATGTCTCAACACCTTGCATCATCCCTAAAAGGAAAACACAAGACAAGTGGAAAAAAGGGTGAAATGTTTACGACATAGAGAAGAATGTAGATACAAATAGAGGAATACACAAAAAGAGAGATACATGAAAGAGAATAGTATTGGGGATCACATTGCACACATGCAATCACATAAAGGGACATGAAAAAGAAAAAAAAGAAAAATATTGTTAAGGGACATGTGAATCAACCTATAACAGGTTGTCTGCATCCCAATCTTGATCAATATATATGGAAGGCAGACAACTAGCCAAAAGGACAACATCAAATGCCAAGACAAGGACAAGGCTATCTAACCCATTTCCCACACTAAGTGCAGGACAAGGATGAGCCGAGATGGGTGATGAGAATTATCTCCTTGCAATAAAGAAAATGATTTTCAATGAATGTAAAACATGTAATAGTGAGGGTGCTATGATCCTACAACTATTACATGACAAGGAGCAAGATGCATGAAATTTATATTCAACTATTTTGTCATAGTAATTATCATCATCGAAATAAAAATCACTCCATATCAATTTCAATGCACGACACTCATCAGTAAGGTGCCCAAGATTTCTATGATATGCACAATAATTCATGTTTCTGTTAGGTATGTTGGTTTTACTACGAGGTGACAATTTAATACAACCTTTTTAAGGAGGTGTTCCATCTTTCGTTCAAATTCTATTTTAGTATGTAGGAATGACAATTTTCTGAGTTTGTAAGGGTTTGGATTTCTTGCTTGATTCACCAATTTGTTGAGATAGATGTTGAGGGGGAAGGCCTAAGATGTTCCTATCATCCTTGTGATGTGTTGGTTGTTCTTTAGGAAGGAGGACACTTATGTCAGAAGGAGGACCTTGATATCCCAATCTTTTAGTTTCTTCAAGAGGAAGCTACTCTAAAAGTTTATGAATTTCATGCTCATTAGTTATGCTACAACCTTTTTTAGTTAAAATCTAAAAACCTTGGCCATAAGTCTCTTATAGGATGATGGGAGTGTTGGTAACTTTGTTAGCATAAGATGGATAGGTATGCACTTGATTAGAGGAGCTAGGTTCACTCATTCTTGGAAGTTTAGGCTTAGTTTGTGTGGAAGCATGTAGTTCCTCTAATTGAAACTTATTCTCATCCTATTTGGATCATCCTTGTCCTGCACTAAGTGGGGGAAAGGGGTTAAGTACCCTTATCCTTGTATGTCACTTTTCATTGTCTCTTTTGGCTAGTTGACCACCTTTCATGTACATATAAGAGTAAGCTTGAGATGTGGACGACATGCCTTAAGATGACTCACATGTGACATACTTATTCATGATATAGTTCGATTTAGAAACATATGACTTGGCATAGGGATTTCCAAATAACCTTTCATTTCTTCTTCTACTTTGAAGAAATTTCTCACAATAATGGTGTTAGCAACTGCTTTAAAGTGGGGGCATACATTGACAGTCATGTTTCACTATGCAATTTTCTTTTTTCTTGCGATGCACCCTTTTCTTGGTGGTGTCATTAGGTTTGATTTCCCCCAGGAGTGTGATATTTCTTTGACTTGTCCTCTCTTGGAGACATTAGGCACAATGTCCCCTAAGAAGAGACCTTGTACATGAACTAAGCAAAATAAATTTGAACATTTCTTACACTATTTTGTATTTACAATACTTGTTATATAGCCACCTTGCATAACACACTTTGCATGCCTATGGAACCATCTTGTTTGCTCATGAGTTTCAATCATACAATGTTTTGCTTGCCTCATGAAGCTCAAAGTTCATTGTTGTGTGGCACCTTATCAAAGTTATCAGGAGCTATAAATTTGGCATGGTTTGATGGGAAGTTGATTCTAGGCATAAATTTCCCTTAGCTACTCATGTGTGTGTGGTGAGCACATACTGATCATGTGTGTATGTATCACCCTCTTGGATTACTCTCCCAGTGAACAACCTGCAGTTTGATTGCCTCAGAGTGAGTGTGCATCTTTGGACAAAAAACTTGGATCTAATACACATCGTGTTGGATAAATGGTTGAAACTTGATCCACCTCATTTTTATTTTTTCTTGCTTTTGTTTTCTCTTTCTTTTAGTTATTGACATTGCATGTTTGTGTATCTTAAAGTTGCAAATCACACACCTTATGCATGTCCTTTTTGTGCTTTTGTCAGCTTGACCTAGGATATGGGGCTTGACCACCTCCTTGATCTCTATTATCCTATACCATCTATATTGGTATGATTCAACCCCTCTTGAATGTATACTTTAGTGTGAATTTGAAGCAGGTTCATACTCTCACTAAAGTGAGGGCTAAATGTAGTGTCTAAAAATGTTGTCGTGTACATTTTCACACTTAATTTGGGAATAATTAATGATAAATTGGACTTAATGTCACATTGATCTAGTGTTGTGATGTTTTTTACACATCCACATCAGGTCTAGGGCTTGTTTAAGCTAAATAAATCTAAGTCTACCCTAATTTAATGTTGTAAAGTGTATTTATTCACACCTTCACATTAAATTTAGGAGTTTTGTGAACTAAGGTGGACCTAATCTAGTGTTGTAATGTGCTTTACACATTCACATGGGATTTAGGGCCCTTATCAGATAAATAGACCCTATTTTTCCTTAATTTAGTGTTGTACAGTGTATATATTTACACTTTCACATTGGATTTTGTGCCTTCTTGCATTTATGACCTTAATATCATCATTAATAGACCCTTATGACCCTATATTATGCATCCCAAGGCATATTTCTTGGGCAAATGAGTTCCATTTGGCCTATTTTCAAGGTTTTAAGTGAGAAAAATTGGGTTTTAAGTTCAAATTTTATGAATTTTGGCCTATGGGATCCAATTAATGGGATATTAGATGGATTTCCTATATAAATGATCTTTCAAATCATTATTTCATTAAGCATTCATGATATCAAGTCAAGCAAGCAAGAGTTAAGCATTCCAAGACTTCAGAAGATCACTAAGAGAGCATTCAAGATCATTTCTATGGCATTCAAGAGCATAATTATTCATCAATTTTTGCATCAATTCAAGATCCATCACCATTTCAAAGGTTATCAAGCATCAAATATGTTATTGAGCTAGTGTTGTGATGTAGCATTGGAGATCCAAGATCAAGCATCTTTCTACACATATTGTCAAGATCAAGATCTACATCCTTCATGGCCATTTCATGTTGAGTTGTAGATTTACAAGACATCATTCAAGGTGTCATTGTTCATGTTTCATATCCTATGTTTCATGTTTCATTGTTTCATCATTTGGTTTAACTACCTAAAAGGGGTTTGACTTGAGCCAAACCCCTATTCCCTAACAATCAACACTTTTTCCCTCTCTCTCTCTTTGTGTGATTGCAAATCTAGGTGCTTTGAAGACTTGAATATCATTAAAAATTGGGTTACAAGCTTGGAGAAAGTTTTTGGAGTTGTCTCCCCATTTGCAAGGTTGTAATCTTCACCAAAAAGTCACCTACAACCTCGAAATCAAAGTTTCAAATCCAAAACCAAAGAGGAACAAAAAGAGCAGACATTGAACAGAAGATTTAGATTTTGAACCTCCAAAAAACCCTAACTAGACTCATTCTCAACCTTGGGTGAATGAGTCCTGGTTTAGGTCAATTTTTATATTTTTACAGTTTCAGATACCCTTTTTCCAAAAACCTATTCCTATGTAGAAACCCAAATTTGGGACTAATTTTCCACCTTGTGTGAATGAGTCCCAGTAGGCCTAAATTTTAGGATTTGAAGAATTTCCATTCTTCATTCAAACCTCCACAAGTTTCCAGGTGCACACTTCTAATTTTATAGCTTTCTGTTATGATTTATATGCATTTCTAGGTCATTTATTTGAGTTTCATGCATCACCAGGTTTTACTATTACATCTTGCATTGAATTTATTTTTCCAAGCCCTAGCTTGGTGGTGAACCCCTCTTGTAATCTGAAATCATACCCTAGGATACCCTTCTAGCAGATCTCTTGCCTCTATTCCACTCTTGGGGTGAGATCTCTAGGGCATCCTTGAATGTTAGCTGGAGAAAAGTGATGGTCTATGTCTTAAACCATAAAGAATCCATTTTTCAACTAATCAATAACTATTCCTTGTCTACGTATCCCCAACTCCTTAGGAGTACCCAAAGCCTAAGCGTTTATATATTTTTTGTATATCTGTTCCATGCTATTCGATGATCCTCCTTTACATTTGGAATACATTCTTTTTTATATCTCTATGTCTTAACCAAGAAGAGACACACCTCTTTGAATTGGGTTGACTTATCCAACAGGTATATCTTTTAGTTTTGATTTAGTATCAATTGTTGCTAAATATAATTGCTTTCGTGTTAATTCTCAAACTATCATTAATTTTCTTTGATAACTTTACTGCTTCTAATTGCTTTATTGTCCTTTCCACTCGATACTTCTTACTTGGCTTACACCACTACTTCATATATTACCTCCTTATATTTGTCTTATATAATTATGCGATTACATAATTGTAATTTGTCATCTTCTACATGTAATTGTGTCACCAACTACTACTAACAACAATGTGGCCAAGTCAGAATGTGTCATCAGTAGAATAAGGCATCGGGTATGGTTCAAATATCATTCCTCTAATAGGGATGTAAGGACAAATGCTAACTTCCACCTCACCTCAATAAATGCAATGTGAACAAGGGAATAGCATACCCATCACATATTATAAAGATATCCATTAATAATGAGACTCAACCAATATCAAGACCAATACTCACTTTGCCTTATATCATGATCATTTTATATTATATTTATATTACTGATTTCAACTTAATCATCATCTTCATAGACTTAATTCTCCTAATCGATGTTGCCAATGATAACTAACACCCATCCTTATATTGTCATTGTCTTATGAGAGTCTTAATAGATTTTTGATTATCATTTCCACTTCTATCAATTGAGGACATTCCATGATCTAGCGCATGAAGGGTTAAATACCATACTACTCTCCATAACCATGTACTAACGATGTCCTTTGTAAGAGTGCAATCTATTCAATTCCTTTATATCCTCATAGTCTATCTTTGAGATGCAACTACCTTCCATTAAATCTGCAACTTGTCTAATTGGTGGCATAGACCCATCCTTCATGAACCTCCTTTCTCACTGGCATTTGTTGGGGATGTGGAGCACTGAATGATGACATCGTGCTTGCTTGATGCCAATCCCACCACTTATGGTAATATGATCACTAGAAGAGATACAATGTATGCCAACTACTAGTATGAGGATACTCGTTAATAATATGAGTCACACCATCTACAGTCAATTTGAGACATTTTCCTCCTTTAATCGCAGACAAGGTAAATTGTATTTCCTCTTGTATTGCATTTTATATTAAAATATCATAATGCTCATATTTGATAATTATAATATTATGTGGTTCCCATTATAGTATTATCTATATAGATTTATTTTATTGGTTTATCTTAATTATATATGATTTTAGTATTTTATTAATACTTCTTATATCTATAGATTGACACTTCATAATTATAATGTTTCTAATTTTGATATTTATCACATGCTAGCAATAATATTAATGTTAATTTACGTATTATAATTATAATGGTAATACTTAAATTGAGATTACTTGTATTTATATTTTGATATTTATTTAATTATGTTATTTGTATTTTAGTATTATTTTGTCATTCTATGAGTATGTCATTTCAGAGACATGACAGTCCTCCCCTCCCAAACTTTGCTTGTCCTCAAGCAACTTAAAATTTGGGTGATCGAACATCTTAGTCCTCTAATTGGGAATGCCCTAAATCCTTAATCTAAATAGCAAGGGATTATAGAATATTTCCCACATGATTGAAATTATGATTGAAGGCTTGCACACAATTTAGAATCACTCACCCTCATTATACTAGTTAGCAAATCATAGTCATTCACCCCAATAATAAGTAGTGGGTTTAAATGTTAGTAAATTCTAGGTCAATGATTAATTTGATCAAAGTACTCTAACATCCTTGGAGGGTTCAACCATAAGAGAGTATATAGGAAGCATGACTTGATGGGGAGCCTAAGATCCATCATGCCAACTCTTCCCTTTTCTCTCCTATAATTTAGCCTCTTTGGGTTTGCTTAGTCCCCTTGCCTATTATAGAATGCATTAGTTATCCCTTATAGGACGCATTAGTTCCCCATTATAGAACACTATGTCTTCCATTATAGGATGCAATGTCCTCCATTATCAGTCACAATGACTACTATTATTGGATGTAATGACTTCCATTATCAGATGTAATGTCTGCCATTATCGATCGCAATGACCGCCATTATCAGTCACAATGACTGCCATTATCAGATGCAATCTCCACCATTATTGACACTTGGTGTCTCAACTCCTCTAGACCTAAAGGCAGTACCCTCGAATACCCTAGAGGAAAGTAACCCCTTAGCCCAAGTGGGCTCATCTTATCCCCTCCTAGGTGGCATATCTAGAAGAGGTCTTCTAATCATTTTTTCTTGGAACAAAATGGTCTGATAGGGTTCCCAAGAAACCCTCTACCCTAGGTAGGCCCAAGAGTAGTACACTCCCCTTAGCCCCATGTGGCCTTTTTCCATCCATATGGGGTGGTGTTCCTAGTGAGGCGTCCTATCATCGTTTTGCTATATCAAAACCATTTTTTCTTAATCATGTTGGGAGATTGAGGGTGCAGCTATAGTAGGGTGTCTTGGGCAGTCACTCCCTCTAAGCCCAAGAGTAGTACACCCCTCTTGGCCCACATGTGGTAGGCTACAACCATCCACCATGGGGCACTGGTGTACTTAGATGGTGACCCAGACATTGTTTCCCCTCCTCATAGGCCCACCACTCACTTTGCAATGCTCTTGTAAACTCCTTTGGATTGCATTGGTGCCTTGGTTTCTGTACATTTCCTCAATTATGGCAAAGTTCTTCCTCTTTAGTTCCTCTCGATCATGGTGTGGTTCCTTGCATTCTTCCTTCCATAAAATTTCTCCTTTCTTTTTGCTTGGGCAGTGTCCCATGATTAATAGCCTTTGGAGTTTGGATATATAATCTTCAATGAATCCTTCTTGTTTTAACTTTCCTCCACAGGATGGAAGGATTATGCTCTGGTATCACTTGTAATATCCCCTTTTTGGGTTCTCCTAATATTTTCTTTTAGTCACCTCCATCAAGACATCCCAATAGGCTTAGAACCAATAATAACTTTAACCACACTCAATGCTATCATTTATCTGATTATTAAACTAGTAAAATTCAATGTTATGTTGATAGGAACATGCAATTATCTAATATGATTTTTGATCTACAGTTTGGATGGTGAATGGTTTAAAGATAGGAATTATAATGTATATTTCCTATGCCTAATTTTTTATACAGATTCATGCATATGAGAAATGAGTAATTTGAATTCTTTTCTTAATCGTTGCTTCTCATGGTTGATCTTTTCCTTAATGTTATTCTCTCGGTTGTATTTCTGATGGATGCCTTGCTCTTAATTATGCAGCCTTTATGGATGATCGAGGGACTCTCTAAGAAAACCTTGATCTATAATAAAAAACATATAAAATAACTCTGGTCTTATATCCATGCTCTTTTAATTCCTCTCTCCCCAAACTAGAAATCTTGTAGTAAAACTAAATCCCGGACTTTGGTAACTATTCCTTGTTGAATATCCCCAGCCCCTTAGGAGTACCCAAAGCCTAAGTGTTTATATATTTCCTGTATATCTGCTCCATGCTATTCGATGATCCTCCTTTACATTTGGAATATATCCTTTTTTTATATCCTTTTTTAATATATTTATGTCTTAACCAAGATGAGACACACCTCTTTGAATTGGGTTGACTTATCCAACGATTATGTCTTTTAGTTTGGATTTAGTATTGTTTCTAAATATAATTGTTGCCTTGTTAATTCTCAAACTATCGCTATTTTTCTTTGATAACTTTTTTGCTTTTAATTGCTTTACTATCCATCACACTCGATGCTTCTTACTTGGCTTACAACATTGCTTCATATATTAACTTCTTATAATTGTCTTAAATAATTTTGAGATTAGATAATTGTAATTTGTCATCTTCTACATGTAATTATGTCACGAGCTACTACTAACAACAATGTGGACAAGTCAGAATGCATCATCAAAAGAATAAGGCATCGGGTATGCTTTAAATATCATTCCTTTGATAGGAAAGTAAGGAAATTTTTTGACTTCCACCTCACCCCGATAAATGCAACACCAACAAGGGAATAGCATACCCATCACATATTTTAAAGATATCCATTACCAATGGGACTTGACCAATATCATCACCAATACTCACTTTCCCTTATATTGTGATCGCTGCATATTATATTTATATTACCGATTTCATCTTAATCATCGTCTTCATAGAATTAATTCTCCTAATTGATGTTGCCAATTGATGATAACTAACACTCATCATTATATTGGTGTTATCTTACGAGAGTCTTAATATATTTGTGATTATCATTGCTGCTTCTATCAATTGAGGAGATTCCATGATTTGGAACATGAAGAGACTAAATACCATACTTCTCTCCATAACCATGTATTAACAATGTCCTTTGTAAGAGTACAATCTATTCAATTCCTTTATATCCTCATAGTCTATCTTTGAGATGCGGCTACCTTCCGTTAAAGCCACGACTTGTCCAATTGGTGGCATAGATCCGTCCTCCATGAATCTCCTTTTTCACGGGCATTTGTTGGGGATGCAGAGCGCTAAATGATGACATCATGCTTTATTGATGCCAATCCCACCTCTTACAGTAATATGATCACTAGAAGAGACATATGCCAACTGCTAGTATGGGGATACTCGTTAATAATATGAGTCACATCATTTGCGGTTAGTTTGAGACGTTTTCCTCCTTTAATCGTAGACAACGTGAATTGTATTGCCTCTTATATTGTATTTTATATTAAAATATCATAATAATCATATTTGATAACTATAATATTATGTGGTTCCCATTCTAGTATTATCTCTATAGATTTATTTTATTGGTTTATCTTAATTATATGATATTAGTATTTTGTTACATACTTCTTATATCTATAGATTGACACTTCATAATTATAATGTTGTTAATTTCAATATTTATCACATGGTAGCAATAATAATAATGTAAATTTATGCATTGTAATTATAATATTATCCAAATAATTATAATTATAATGGTAATACTTAAATTGAGATTGCTTGTATTTATATTTTGATATTTATTTATTTTTGTTATTTGTATTTAAGTATTATTTTGTCATTCTATGGGTATGTCATTTCAGGGGCATGACATAGCACTAGCAGGATCTATAAACCATATTGGAACATGATGTGCCCACCACTGGTCAAAATCTCAGGTAGTGCCTGGATCTACAAGACCTATAGCTCATCCCCATCCAAATGGGGCAAGTGCTCTGAACTCCCTAACAACATCAGTAGAGGAGGTTGTTGGCCCCCACACCTTGACCTCTTGGGCCATCTACCCAAACTATGCATATTAATCATCACCAAACCAATCTGAACTATAAAAGAACCTTTTCAAGTAAATATTGCTCAAGAATGGTGTCCACACAGCCTATAAGCCACTATGTCTATCTACAAAAGGGTACCTACTCCATGTTATCCTATCAGGCCTCACAAGCTAGCTATGACCTCCAAATGCATTGGGTCATATCATCAAAAATTCCTCTCTAGTAGTGTAACTTGTGGGGCCACATGTAATGTAGAAAATCTAAATATATGTAAGAATATGGATCATCATCATCTCAATCAAGAATACCATCAATCCTAGTCACTAGAATCCTCTCCAAGTCCCATACATGCAGAAGTGTCATCCCCACTGAGATAGCACTACCTCCTCAATAAGCAGCCTTGTGCATATCTCTGTATAAATGTGCCAAAACACATGTGCCCCATGCGTATCTCATCCTATGATCCATCATTTAATCTATGCAGATACCCTAGCTAATAGGAAATAACCTGCCTCTATGATTGGGCATCAATGGCCTGATGATCAAATCAGTTACAACCATTGATAGAGGATCAACACCATTGATGAACAAAGACATGCCTATCTCTTAATCCACCACCTATAGCCCTCACACATCGAGTACTTGTTGCATGGTAGGAGTACCCTACCTAACATCATATACAACCTACTTGTCATGAATGGGGATCCATAAAATCCTCCAAACATCCTCCAGTGTAATTTTTGCCTCACTAGTAGGAAGATGGAAGGATGACATCTCATAGTGTCACCTCTTGACCAATGCAGTCATCATTGCCCTATGGCATCGAATCTATGGCACATAACATATATGTCATAGTCCAACAACATTGAGGATGTCTCACTCAACCTCCTCAAATCTGGAAATCATGTCAAACAACTATCGTGGTTGTCGCTCCCTAGAATATAATGGTTTGAAAACCACCTCCAAATATTCAACACACAACATTGAGAATTTTCTAGAAAATCAAATTACGAACCTAAGACTACAAACAAACTAGTTAAATCATTCAAGTTTGACAATAGCAAGCCCTTTTTGGATGATAGCAACAATATTTTGTGATAGCGGCTCTATTTTGTATGAGAGCAGCCACCTTTTATGATACCGACTACTTTTTACACAAGTGATTGGTTTAAATGATAGCATGCAAAATTTACAAAAGCGACTACTTTCTAAACAGAAATATAATAGTGTGGACTTTTCACAAAAGTGGTAAACAATAAAAAACATATTTTACACTAGCAAACAAATTAAACTATAGCATTCACTTTTTACAAAAGTAGTAAAACTACATACTATGACAGCGGTCAAATTGACACTATAGTGGTAAAAACATGAAATTACCACTATCATCCAATTCATCTTTGAGCATTAATTATATAAAGAAAAAAGGATGAAAACAAGAAAGGAAAAGGTACATACCATAATGCTTGCACCAACTGGGCTCCTAAAAGAATGAACTACATCCACATGGTTTGGGGCACCTGGAATCCTCACCATAGAAAATCGACAATCACAACAACAAGATCTCTAGGGGAAAGAATTCACTAAGGCTCAAAGTGTAAAATGAGGAAAAATGAACACTACTTTCCTATTTTAGCCCCCAAACCTTGATTTTCTACCTTGGAAACCCTCCTAGGTTAAAATTTTGAGCACCCTAGAACATTTGAAACCATAAATGCAAGCCCTCTAGCCTAATTTTTCATCCTTTATGCATCTAAACTACAATAGAACTTTGGTGTGAGCCTGACCCAAAAAGTAATTTTTCCAACCAACCTCTTGAGGGGGGCGCCTTCCATCGTATTCTTTCCACTAACTACTGAGGCATAGTGGAGAATATTAAATTTTTCAAATCTCAATCTAAATATTGAATTCTTTGAAACAATGTAACCAAAACTTTGTCTCAAAGAAGAGAAAAATGTAGACATGTAAAAATGGCCTAACGCATATCAGACATCTTGAATTGTATTTTTCCATTCTCACCATCATTGTCACTATCACTATTGCATTTCATCTCATAAACAACATTAACCCTATTTTCCTCTATTAATTGAATAATCTTTAATTATTTAATTAATTCACTATATCGTCACCTAATCTAACTTTATTCTATCTTAATTAATTAAAATTAAACATCAATTATTTAATTATGTCACTAATATACCTTATTCATCTAAATCAATTAAATTGTTATCATTAATAATTTAACTAAATCACTTTCCCCATTCTAAACTTGAATAATTAAATCAATTATTCAAAATCCTTCAACATAGTCAACAAAAAAATACATCTTTATTTGTTAAAGTCAAAAGGAAACTTGCGAGTTCATCTCCATACTAATTAATTATCCTCCCCCTCTTTTGATTGAGAAAATTATGACCACTGATTTCTAACTCTAATTGGTTAACTAACCCATCTATTCTTCAATCTGTCACGTCTCAGACTTTGATGTTGTTTTGACCATGACTTTGTGGGATTTATTATATAAATGATGGTGCGTGTTAGAGTAATATGATATAATACAATGCTTTGGTGTATGGAAATGTAAAAAAAATATTTCTTTTGGAATTATGAACGCATTTTATTTTAAAATATACAAGATAGAACAAAATAGAAGTATTGATTTAATTATTGCCTTGATTTATATTTCTATATCGGTTACTAATACAATTTCGTTGTTGCACGCCTGAGTGCATTTGAGTTGCAGGTGGTCGAAGACCAAGAGTGTGATTGAGGAAAAGAAGGTTAGCTTCTCGACAGGGTAAAACAGGAGTACTCTCGACCACACACACACAACACCTAGACTCATGTAGATTGCATTTAGGCAATGTCACTTTCAACATGATTGTCTTGAATTATTGGTGAATTAAATAATAGTCGATTAAAATAAATAAAATAATAAATAAAAGCAATAAATACAATTTAACTATTAATTATTAATTTTAAGTTTTAAATGCTTTATGGTTTCAAATCCTATCTTTATTTTTGTGTTAATTAAATGATGAATTATTTATAAGTGAGGTAAAATATTTATTTTAGATTTGAATAAATGAATAATAAAAATAATAACATAAATATAAATTAATTATCAATTATAATTTTGAAAGGATTATGATTTGTTTTATTTAATATATATATATATATCCCATTTTCTATGCAATAATTGAAAATCTGTTTATTAAATTTAATCTATTTATGAAATTAAAATAAAGTGGAAATACTTTTGTTTGCATATGATAAAGTGGAAATAATTTTATTTGCATATGTTAAAACCTAAGTCCAGAAATTGGAGAAGGAAAAAAATGAACAGTCCCGAGAAACTTTGGGCTCTGGGAAATTCTCCTTAAAACCAACAATGCTCTCGGCAAGTGGCTACCTCTTTATTTTGCATGTAAAATTTGCCAAGAAAAATACACATCTGTCATTTTGAAATGGTCTGCATGACTCTCGGAAGAAGGAATAAAGCTTTAAGGGGAGAGAAGAGAACATTATTTCAGAAAATAACCAGGGCTCAGGGAAAAAGAGACGGAAGGTAATTCTGGACATCTGCAACTGGAGTAATCTGCCAGGTTTTTCCATTCTTTGCTTCTAATCCAGTTTGAATTTCAGTAGGAAATTGGAGAAATTGTATGCATCATTTTATGAAAATGATTACAAATATTTGAGAACTGTCTTCCAGTTTTTATTTTTAAAATCTGGGTAAAAACCTTCTACTCATTTGTTGCATTGTTGAGAAATACCCAATTTCTTTCTTCCAGAACAGGGTTATAATCTGTTGCAAATCTGCATTTCATAAAACTGCCCTCATTTACTATTCTTTTGTACAGAAAAATTTGTGAGAGAAAAGCTATGAAATCATATATGTATACACATAATTTTCGCAAGAAAACCTTTACCAGACATTAATTCAAAATTCCTTTGAAATGAATTTGATTGTAGTTGAATGCTGGGTGAATTCTGTTTTTTTTTAGGAATTTTGTTTTACTGTAGGGGGAGGGATTTTAATCCCTAGCCCTTCCCAAAGGAAGGGCACGGCTCTGTGGGGAGGCTCGCGCCCTCCACAGGCCGCGGCCTGTGGAGGGGGCGCGACCTCCTCACAGCCCGCGCCCTCCCCATGGGAGAGGCAAGGCCTCCCAGCACCTTTAGGGTGCTTATCACCTGCTTAGAACCCTGTATAATGCTCTTTTCTGTGTGCACGGCCAGAAAACGTGAGAACAGTTATGAAAATTTGTATATCTTTTTATTTTAAACATATATATATACATAAATGCGAATTTATACAGGAAAACCATCTTCAGAATGTGATATAATTTATGTCAAATATATATAAACACCTCAATATTTTGAAGCTGGAAATATGAAAATGTACCTCTGAGAACCATGTAAATTGGTGATCTTCTTTGGTCACATTGTCTTATGCTTACAAACAGATGTAAATTTCTGAATATTGGTATACAATATAAAACTCTAATGCAAGTTTCCAAACCTCTGTTTTTCTGAAAAAATTATCATGATTCTGTATATTATTGTTAATCAGAAGCCTGTAGCAAATTGGGAATTCCACTTTCAAATCAGCTTGAATTTTGAAAATATAGAAATATATACATAAATATGAGAAAACTGTTTTATACAGAAAATTATTTCCTCTACTTGTGTTCATACACTGAAAGTATCATGATGGTACATGCATTTTTTTTACATTTGAAAAACCAAACTTGACAAGAACCTTCAAGAGAGTAGCTTGGAATGAAAACATATTCCTTTACCAAATCAGAGAAAATTTACTGAGAAAAGTGCAGATGTTATTTTAATACTGAAACTTACAACCTTTTCTTTTGTTCAACATGATAAAATGGATTTCAAAAGATGTTTTGAAAACTCTCATTTGAAACCTAAGTATGCATGGAAATCAGTTTGAAAAGTAATCTTTGTATGAATGTGGATAAATGAAGAAAATTCTTTTAGAATCAATAGAATGCATGAAGCATGTATGGAAAATGCACAACTTTCTATTCTTGCACTTTATTATATTGTATTTTGGTAACTTCCGGGACAGGATGCCGAAGGTGGATCCACAGAGACGGTAGTTTTACCTTTTCTGAAACTACCACTTGTTTATTATATTTATGCTTGGCCAAGCACTTGTACCATTGAAACAGATGGATTTGTTTTAAAAGCCTAGAAATACATGTATTTGAGTCTCTGCCACCTCCTGTTGCAAGAAATATGTTTTCTCATGTTAGAAATGCATATAGGCACCAGGCATGCATCGAGAGTTCCCTCCTATTTTTTTGTGTCAGGTTGCTAGGCTCCTTATGCAGGGCCGGGGATTCCTTCGAGTTAGGAAGGAACCCGGGGAAGTCATGTATTTCGTGGTTGGGTGGAAAAGGCGCCTGAATCACACTCTTGGCCCCAGCTCGCAAGAAGACCGATGGTGTCACGACGGTTGGAGGATCATATTTTTATTTGCTATTGATGTACTTGTGTATCATTCTGGAATGGCTGGTAAAGCCCCATTGTATATGTATATGTATTTGACATTCATTATTGAAACTTTGAAATAGAAGTATTGCATGAAAGAATCCGATGTAACATTGATGTGTAGAATTAAGGTTTTTATGACGTAACATTGAAAAAGATGTTTCTATTGGAAATATTGATCTCTTTCGAGTATGGATGAATATATATATATATATATATATATATATGAAAATTCATTGATGTACTTTCGCCATGTGCATAATCTTGATAAATCACAATGTTGTTATTTATATACATAAAATGCAATTTATTCTCTTTTACATTGAGCTTATTTCGGAAGCTTTTATGAATGGTATTATTTACTTGAAAACCTTTTGAAACGGATTGAACAATTTAAAATGCTTTTGCTTATCTTCCAAGCGTTACACAATCCCACTAAATACTCAACTTAATTTCTTCAATCCCACTAACCACTCAACTTGATCTCTTCAATCCCATTGATTATTCAATTAAATCCCTTAATTGGATCAATCAGAGGAGTAACCATTGATCATGATCTTTCACTGTCAAATCTCAATCGTTCATCTAAAAACAAAAAATATATATAACAACCTTCTTTCCTCTCAAAACCAATCAAGGAATCTAGAGAATTTGGGTGGAAAGGTCATGCTAAATTGACATTTGAATTCTTGAGAGAAAATACATACATTTTTTATCACCATGGACACACACCTTTTGAAGCTTTTGCAACAGCAATGGAGGCTTTGTATTTATTTGAACACAATCCAACATCAATACGAATTACACTTTGACATGAGATGGCATAGTTGTATTTTGTGAATTCATTTATTGTTTCATGCTTATGCTTACCTTTATTGATTAAATTCATTGCTTTATAGTTCATTTCATGACTATGGTTGGAATTTACACTTTTTCTTTGATTTGATTTAATTTATTCATTGTTGTTTCCTTTTGCTTATTTCCCCCCTTACAAGTAATATTAATATCCTTACTACAAAGTAAAATATATGATACATAATTTTCATCTTTGTCTTAGTAAATTAATATTAATAATTAATGGATATGTCCACGATCATCATGGAAAAAACAAGCCCTTAAGTGGTAAAAAATTCAAAAAAATCAGAGTTAGGCAACTTGATGTAAAATTTTGAATAAGTTATCTATATTATTTAAAAAATATTTAAGAATAGAATCTATAGGAAATTGAATGTAGTTTCTAAACTACTAGGTTTGTTTAAAAAGAAAAAAATCTATTTGGTGAAAATTTGAATTTCAATGCACTAGTACTTAAATTTCGGGGAAAATATAAGAAGTAGGTGTCGACCACCCTAATCACAATAAAATGATAATTATTTTTTAAGATTTTAGATATAAATAGAGGACTCATGTCCCGATGTGATGCATATTTTTTGTAATTTTTTCCAAGTAAATAATTAATTATGAATTTTTCTTACAACTTTTAAAAATATAAAAACTCGTATGTCTAACCACCTAATAACTTCATCAAATTCATTTTGTTTAATCCTTATAGTATGCAAAGCATAGAATGTGACATATGTTTGATTCAAAAAATGTGATACCATTTGAAAGCTATAGATGTTTTTCAATCAACCTATCAATTAGGACTTTAGTTGTAATTCAAATAGAAAATGAATAATAATTATTTATTAAATTCAAAGTACAAAGCATAATTTATATCGGTGGAAAGCTAAGTGTCTCATTTAAAAACCCTTTTCATTTCATCAATTTTGGGTTAAAAAAAGTCGTCAGCCACATACCTTACACATACCCATCATATTGCCACTTTTTGGCCCCTCATGATCCTACTCATACCCTAATGAGTGTTGATAAAGGGCACCAAAATCCTACCCATATTAGCAAAGAAAGTCCTACCATCTACATTAAAATGACAATCCAAGCTTGTAGTACTATTGTATTGTATATGCCATTATATAAATTTCCTTTTTACAACATATCCATTTAAAAATTAAATCAACCATTTTCCTTATGTAAATAAATTACCTTGCTAACTTGTTGTAGTAATTATCCTAGAATATAATTCATATGAAGAACATAATACCAATAAGATGTTAGGATTTCCATCCAAGATCATAATAGAAAAGACCTTGTGCTTCCACAAAAACACTTGCACACAATGAGTGTAATTCACATTATCAAAAAGATTGATAAAAAATTTAATTAAAATGTACAATATGACCTTGCATATAGGAAAGAAAAAGGAAATCCACCTATCATGTGGATTGATAAGTGCCCCATGATGTGACACAAATAAGTAGACAAGTGTCTTATAGGTGTCAACCTTTGGATCACTGGGAATGTGCACACCAACAACCTATTAAGACCAAGTCAACAATCTTGGTGACAAGTGTTGAATGAATATAAAAGTGATGTTTGATATGAGATAGAAAATATTCCAACCTCAAAAGGTATGCACATAAGGTTTATGAAACAACTTGGTAACCTCTAGAGGCCTAAAAGGTTGCACATTTAGTTAGACCAAATATTGTACAATAGATTCTCTCATGAGTAGAAAAAAGAGAAAACCCAGTGAGAATAAAAATCCTCTCAAAAAAGAGAAAGAGAAGGATATGAACTCCTGAAAAGATGTCCCATGATGATAGGCGCATGATGATGAAGAACTACTGAAGAATGACAAAGTTGTAAACTTTGTTGAAGATGAACTAGTGTTTTCTGGAATCAACTAACCTCCAAGAAATGTAGATCAAAATAAGAGATACAAAACACTACATCAGTGAGCATGTGAACACTACTCAACCATGAATACATAGATTCCTAGGAAGTTGAAAATACAGATAGTACTATGATTTTAGATTAATGCATGAGTGACATGTGTACACTACTAAAATGTGCATTATTGTGCTCTACATAAGTACTGAAATCTCACAAAATATGATCTACTAAAATAATCCCCTACATGAGAGATCATGATAGAAGGTTTATGAGACCCCCCAAAAAAGAAAATTCTTCGTCTACTTCATTGAAAGAAATATTAATTAGCATAAAACTACCATAATCCCCCTTCAATGCTAAGAGATATAAGAAGACCAACTAAAATCGGGCAAAAGAGTGTGCAAGGAATTTAGATGCAAAAGTAGGTCCAAAATATGTACAAGAAACTAAAAAAGGGTGTGCATTAAGGCACACACACATGAGACGAGAATCATGAGGATCTATTGTTGTGATGGAAAATCAAAGCAACACACACCATTTGTGAGAATCATGAGGATCCATAACAGGAATGTGAAATCAAGGCTCTACACAACCCCCCACTATACTTTATAATTCAATATAAGTACAAAATTCCCAAATTCCCTCCCTGAGGAACACATTCAATTTTTGTGGCACTTTATGTGAGTGCATTTTTAAACTTATTTGTTTTTTTATGAGTTCTTACTAGTTTATGTCGTAGGGTAGATTAAGAAGACAGATTAAGTATGCCTTTCAAACATCAATAAAATGATAAAAACATAAAATTAAAAACCCCCTTACAAAAATTTATTGGCAAATTTTTGCCTCCCTTTACAAACTCTTTAATAAAAAAGATTAAATAACCTCTAATGACTAGAGGTTTTCAACAACATTAATAATTGTGAGTAGACTATTAATGGTTAACAAAATGGCTTGACTACTAATAGTTAGAATTTAATAGTTATATTAAATGCTAAAGAGTCATAGAGAGTTTGAAAAGAAATTGAATACCACTCCCTTGAAAAACTTGTTGAGGTAGTTTAAGAAAACTAGCACTTGTACCAGGGAGGGTGCAAGGGTTACGCCTATAGGTAAATATATAGAATTAAACATAAAGAATAAGTGTTGTAAAACATATACAATGTTGTTTGAACTATATGGAACATAAATCCAAAGGTTGATTTATGTAAATGTGAAAATTTGCATTAAATTTGATAGAAGTTGTTTTTGAGTAAATTATATATCATTTGGATGATCACATTTGATGCTATAGAAGTAACATGAATTTCTAATATTTTAAATTTAGAGGAGTAAATGTGGAAAATAAATGTTGTGTAAAATATATACAAAATATTTATAATATGAAGATTACATCTTTGGCATATTTTGCATACTCTCTTAATGTATGAAAATAATCTTTGTATGTTTAAACTAAGATGGCCAAATCCCATAATTATAGAAATATTATTTAAAGAATGAAAGAAGAACTATTATATTTTATTTCCTCCATTATTCAATCTACACAAAATATATTACTTATATACAAAAGTAAACATTGGAAAAGAATTGTAGTGTAAAATATATACAATCTTGTTTGAAATAAATACAAAATTTATGTAATATGTAGAGAACACCTTTGGCATGTTTTGCATGCTTGCTTATTTTTTGAAAAGAATCTTTGTATGTTTAAACTTAGATGGCATATTCCCCTACATATACAAATAATAATTTGTATTATGAGTTGAAGGATATAGGTCAATATTTATCATCAAAGCATGATGGAAGTATGTGCTTGCAGTGTCTAGCAATATATGGATTGTCATGGGTGGATGGATGGATAAATGAATGGATGAATGGATATGTTTTGCATGGAAAGGATGGGATTGATTAGCTTGCGAGAAGATAACTAGTTTGGATAGAGGATGGGCATTTGATAATGCTTCATAGCTCAAATAATGTTGGGTAGGATGAATGATAATTGTCCATGTCAATATACTTACCATAAGCAATTGTAAAGTGTACACCAAATTTCGGTTATGTTAAAGATTTTTTTGGAATATGGAGTGGATGGATGAATGTATATTTAATGGATTAGATGTATGGAGTGATGGATTTATTATGTATGGTATAAGACACTTCCTCTTGAATTGGCTTTTGTAGATGTTTGATTCTACACATGATGCTTGTTTGCCAGGTTTTCATCATGGTACTTGCCCAATGTGCAATCTTTGTGGTTTTCACTAGAGGACCTTTTTTTCTTGACTTTTTTTTTCCTTTTTTGTTTTTACTTTTTTTCTTTTGCAATATCAGAGATAGTCTCATCTAGATGCGCACATTGTGATAGAGTGCCCTTAGAGTCCTTATGATAAATAGTTTCTATCAACACACAGTTATTGCAAGAGTTGGATATCGTGACTGTTAAAGTTGATGGTGATATGTGATTTGGATTGATTGGAACTGACAGCTTGGAACTTTTTTTTTGCAAACTTGGGAGTATGAACAATGGTTGGTGGATATGGATATTTGATTGTGACCACTTCTTTCATATATATTGTACATTGGTCTTGAAGCTTTCTTTTGCAATGTTGGACTACTTTTTTTCATATTTTGTGAATCATGAAGTTTGATATGGATGATTTTCTTTTGTATTGTTTGGTATTCATTTGATTTTTATTTGTCCATTTTGCTTTATTGATTCTTTTGCCTCAATAATTTGTTCCTTTATTTCATATAACTTTTGCTATTGTGGTTGTTAAGAATTTGTGGATGGTACAATGAGTGAATGATGATTCATGATATGAATAGCTATAGCATTGGTAGAAATTTTATCATAAGGACTCTTTATGCTCCCCATGTTAGTGTTTGCAATAGACAAAGTTGGCCCTTGTTTTATATCACTGTCATGGTTGGATTCCTTGGTTGAGTCTTGTTTTTGAAGATCATCTACATGCTCATTAGGAGTAAGCATCTCATGTGTACATTGAGGAGTAGGTGATATATGGATATGATCATCTTTTTTGGATTGTATAATTCCCATTAGATCATGGCAGTATGGTGTTATCTTCAGTATACTTTGGTTCATGTTCTTGAGATGGATCAATTTGAAATGATGGTTTTTTTGCAAAGGATTCTTGGATTTCTTTATCAGGCATGGGAATTTGCTTAAGAAAGGATCATTTGTAGACTTTGGTTTAAGATGTAACTTATCATGCTTTCGAATAAATTATTGAGATTGTTGAAGATTTTTTATCATGATTGAGATGTGATTTCTTTGTTATGATCTTTGGTAGCTGGATCTTGATCATTTGCAAGTGTTGTAGAAGTATACGATTTTTGAGTATCCACCTACATTCAATAAATTTGTATGTAAATATACAAATACTAGTTTGTATTATGTAATGATGTTAAGAAAAATTTAAAAATAATTTTATGCATAGAAGGGTGAAATTGTATGTGTACCTGTAGTCATCATAGTGAGAGTTGTTGTAGTCGAATCTCTTCCTTCTTCCTAATAATTATGTATGGATTATTTTTCATTCGTGAATATCGATCAAAGGAAAATGGTGGATCTATCCTAAGTCCATTTATTGATTTCACTCTAGATATAGCTGTAAAAGTCAATCCTTGGCTTTCTTTTTTACCCATATCAATTGTTGCTTTGTTGAGTGTTAATCTTTATGATTTGTGTATGGTAATTTCCCATGCCATGCATAGTGGTAATTGTCTATGAGTACCTAGAGATATAGGTATTATTGGTATAGATGTTGGGTCATTTACGTTCCAAGGTGGCCCATTGTATGTATCAAATTTTATTACTACATATAATGGTACAAATCTAGTGGTTTAGAGGTAACTGTGTAGACAATATCTAATACTTCTCCAAGAGACCCATTGAAAAGCCATGTTTGAATCTAGAGGTTTGTAGTCAACATGATGTGTTGGCCTCTACAAAGCAGGAGTTCTTGTGGAAGTTGGTTAGCATCATCATCAATGTTTAATTTTGTGCTTATTTTTATAGCAATGCTAAGTGCAATAGGAAGATTTAACAATTGCAGTTTTCTTTTGTTGTGTGTTTGAACTAAAACATTTGTAGGAAATAGGTGCATTGATTGATCAAAATTGTTTTAATCATAATTTGATAGAAATGTGTTTGTGCATTTCATTAGTAGTTCCCAATCTTGTTCAATTAGTTGTGCATTACGTATGTTTTGTAGAGCTTGGCAGAAGTCTATTTGAGCTTGTGTATCACCTTGTTGATGAAATATTTTTTCAATTGTAACAATTATAGTGAATTGTTCCCATAGGTATTTTATGTTTGAGTGTGATGTGTAGATAAGTTTATCCATAATACGGGATAGTTGTGCCAAGTCACCAACAAGAATGATAGAAATCCCACCGAAGGTCAAGTGTTGTTGGTGGGGGAATGCTTCACGTAGCCTAGTATCTATTTTTAAGAGTAATTTTGGGCATATGAAGCTCATTTCATCTATAAGGAGGTATTTTATGTGTTTCATAAATTGTTGGAAAATTGTAAGTGATTGACCCTTCAATGGTTGCATTTCTTTTACTGGAATCTTATGTGTTGAATGTATAGTAGATGCATGTATGTTGAATGTTGCAATTCCTGTAGGAGCAACAACAAGGAGTGGGTTACATTGTTTTGATGTTAAATTGCAAATGGATTACCTAATGCAATGAATAAGATAGGATTTCCCTGTACCTGTTGTTCCTTGTATGATCATGTGCAATGGTTTATTGAATGATTTTTCAGTGTAATGTTTTAGAAAAATTGTGAGAGTGAGTTGTTGTTTGGGTGATAGTGGATATGAGAGATTGATAAACTCAAATGTCGTATGGGATTCTTGTTGGGACATATTGTTTGTGTTTATGAAATGTTCTGCAATGTCATGTAAATTTTGAGGTATTTTATGCTCATTCCAATTGTTTCTATTATCAAAGTCCCGTCTTCCTAGCATTTCAAGGGAATTAAAATTTTGACCACTGCCAAGTCCCATTTGGGATAACAACTCCCATTCATTCATTTGTGTTTCATTTCTTGTGTCTATTCATTTCCTTCATCTTCTTCTTGATTATCAACTTCTGTATCAATTATGTGGTCAATATGCCACACAATATATTTAAGTATATCCATTTCCTTCCAATTTGCAATTATATTTTCTTTCTCGATACCTATGTTTGTGGCAATGTTATGGAAATGCTTGTATAGAATTAGTTCACTCCAACAAAATGTTTCAAAATGTTCTGAATCTTCTTTTGGAATAGTAATAAATTGTGGAAAAACACCAATGATTGCCTTTTGTTTCCTTTCCTTCCACTTGCATCCTTTGCGCTTGTTTGAAAATGTGAATGATCGTGCAGATTCAATTAGTGTTATTGTCTCCATTTGAAGAGGGTGTTGCATGTATGATTGGAGATAACTCAATTGCAAAGTATTTTCATTTGGGTTTGTTCTAATTCAATGGAACACTTTTCAACCAACATTAAGTGTCATAAAATCATGATTGCAAACAACAAGTGGTAACTTTTGTAGCATATGGCATGTTTCTTGTGCACCTATATCACGGTCTACAATAATCTCAGACATAAATTTTCTATATGTTGCAAGAGCTTGGTTTTTCGATGCTTGATTTGTACATATACGTGTCAACATATCAATGCAACTTTCAGGTTTTCGTTCTACCTTTGATGCATATTTTGCAATGTATTTTAGAACAAGTGTTTTTGAGATGATAGGTTGGCAATCCATATTGGCTCTCCATATGGAAATCATTTCAGGACTATGTATATTCAACCTATCATCATTACATGTAGGGGCATATGTTTTTTTTCCATTTTCATCTCAAGGCAAGGAAGAGGTAGCACATTCAAGCCAAGGAGCCCTATAACGACACTCTAGGTTTTTTCCTTTTTTGTGAAGGCATGTTGTTTCAGAGCATTTGGTATGTCTATGGACATGATTGATTAACTCCTCAAAGTCAAATAACATATTTGCAGAGAATATTTCATGTGGTTTTAGTAACCATGGATCATCTTGTGTAGATCGATGGCATGTGTTGTTTCTATCAGCAAGATTACGAAGGTTCCATGCACTGACATATTTGTCAAAGAATGATTTTTCTATTTCTACATTTGTATGATTGGTCTAATCGATTTTGTCCATGTTTGGTGCACCTTCAAGCCAAATGAAGCCATGTACATGTGCAGATGCTCGATGTTGCCATTCATATCTATACCAATAGTTAGTTGCACTTAAAAACTTCTCCAAGATTTCTTCACAAAATATTATGAATCGTTGATGCATGTATAAGGATGTAATATGTGGGCTATTGATAATGTTATCTATGCAATCTTTATTAGTTTCAGTTGTTAATGTCATGCCTTTTGAAAATAGTTGATGTAAATTAGGCCATTTAGTATTTGTTGCACTTAAAGTGAAGAATAGTGTTGGGGAACCTATTTGGTTGATCATGTTTGAAAGTTCACCACGAAACTTATTCCAATATGCTTGAGTACCTCTCAAGGTAGATCCAAAAGGCATCAGTTGTTCAGCTAGTTGAGTGTCAGGTAATTGTTATATATGGAGATGAAGACTTTCAATTGTGGTAGGTATGCAGTCTTCTGCATTTTTTTCACAAAAATAGAGGCAACACCTTGGCTTCGGTGCCACATCAAAAGGTTCAAAATAAAATATCTAAACCTTGGATGGCTGCCAAATCTATTATCATGATATCTCATTAAATTCAACACATATTCATGCATTTCAGCTTGTCTATAACGAGGTTGCAATGGTAGTGCAATACCATTTGGAAATAGTGAATGAAAAGCCATGTCAAAAAGGCCCTCAATATTGTATTCATTTATTGGAGAGCAATCAAGTTGTGGCCATTCCATAATGTTGTCATTTTCATTTGTAACTTGCAATGTTTCTTTGATGATTTGTAGCTCATTATGTTTATTTGCTAATTTAGCCATAAATGAGGAGGAATAAGTTATTTCATTGTCAGTTTGTTCCTCCAAAAACATATATGCAATGTTTGGTGCTACCATTGTTTCATTGTCAACATTAATGGTATGAAGCATATTTGAGACGTTTGTATTTGTATCAGGGAGTTGGTCAAGTGATGCGAAATCTATCTCAACATCTTTGTAGTATGGGTCTTATGTGATTTTATATTTTAATGCAACCCAGACACAACTTTTACTTACGTATCAATCATAATGGTTACCATTTGTATGGATTCTTCGAATCACAAAGACATCCAAGTTCACAATTTTATGTGGAAGGTATTTTGCTATTGTTTTGATATCTTGGGGAAAACTAATTGTGTGTCCACTATATTTGTATTGGCCTCCATGTGCATGGGTCGCTTGTATTATTGGACTAACTCATGATATAAGCATTTCCTCCACTTGTGTTATTTGTTTTAGCTCGTATGGTTGTACTCCTGGGTCCATCAAGTTTGAAGATGAGAAACAATGTCTTCCTTTCTCACAAAAGCATCTAATACAAACTGGACCACTATTTGTTGAATTGGTGTGCATTCCAAGGTAACATTCGCTACAAATCGTACATGTTGAAAAGTTTGAGAGTTCATCTATTCTAGAGAGAAATTTTCTAGTAGCTACTATAAAATTATTGTTTGTTTGTGGTAAGATTGTGGGTTGATTTTGAAGACTATGTGGTATTTTTTGTGAATCTATCGATGAGCATTGGGAAAAATTGTTTTCAATTTGGGATGTTTTAGATTTGTATGCTACATTGTTGTGATGGTTTGATTGAATAGAGGTTGGTTTGTTAGATTAGACTATTTTTTTTTCTAATCGTTGCATGTAACAATGAATACTTATTTCTTCTTTATGTTTCATATAGTAGTCACAACTTCTTTTTTGAGATTGAGTGTTTGTAGGGTTAGAGCTTGTCATCTGTAAAGGAAATTAGAATTAACATCATTATACGTGCAATTTAAAAGAACATAGAGATTTAAATAAGATAATCATGATTGGTGGTAAAATGTCGTGTATTTTTCAAGGTTTACAAGCATTCTAATTTAATTTTTATTTTAGATATGATTAGAATGTAGTATATAAAGAAATAATTTGGCAGAAGACATGAATTACATTATTTCCATAATAACAACATATTCAATTATGTATTCAAAAGTATACATTCAATTAAAATTGTACAAACATACATTAAAACAAAAGTATACAAAGTATACTATATAACATGATACAAAATTGTATATATATTGCATAAGCAATGAGCCTATATTTAACCACTATTATTATTACACATATCAATTATTCCACTCAACATGACATAATTTTCTTCAACAAATTCTATCTGATCAACCTTTGTGATTGTTGATTTTACACGTCCTTGAACACCACTTGAATCATATGAATTTGTGATGGTGAAGAGAAACTGCTTGAACAAAACTTGTTTGATGATGGTTTCAGCTTCAAATTCTTTTTCATGATTGAATTGCAACATATAAAAATCATTTGCAGAGATTCCAAGAAGTTTTTTGGTAGGTTCTTCAAAAGCAACAACCCATAATATTCCTGTATGATATGCTACCTTTAGTTGTAGTATGTATCTGTAGGTACAATTTGCAAATGCTTCTTTACACTTTGAACAATACCATGTTTGATCATCATTTTGCACTTCCTTTTTTTTGCATTGTTTTCCATCTAATTCAAGTGTGCAAGATGGATAGAAATTGAATTTGTTTTTATGAATTGCACTGTTGCTTTTAGAGTGCATTGAACAGTTTCTTTGACATTGGTAGTTTTCTCTTCAATATCAACAATTGTTTTTCTTGCAATCAAGAGGGGTGCATCCAATGCTTGTGTATTTAATGGTGTAACATCATTTCCATTATGTTTATACCATGATTTAAGTTCTTCTGCCTCCTCTATGGTTGGGTTTATAAATAGGTGGGTACTTTCCAAATTGCTAATGACCTTTCCATTATACTCTGACATGCCAATTTTTTATTGCAAGTACAACAACTTGATTTAAGTGATACATCTCTTGGATTTTTTTACCTTCATTTTTGGTAGTTTCTCCCCATAAAGTGATATTAATGGTAGATGAAGATATATCTATCAACTTGATGCTCCTTCGAAGAACTTCAGTCCCATCCCTTCTCCTTATGGTTGAGCTTGGGTCCACACATATGACT
Source organism: Sequoia sempervirens (assembly GCA_007258455.2). Taxonomy (NCBI): domain Eukaryota; kingdom Viridiplantae; phylum Streptophyta; class Pinopsida; order Cupressales; family Cupressaceae; genus Sequoia; species Sequoia sempervirens. The sequence continues at coordinate 135,978,466 of VDFB02075321.1, read as the reverse complement.
ATTCCAATAACATTAACAAGGATATTATTGGTGATTTCCTTAATGTCCTTCAAGGCCTTGAAAGAGAACTGATATTTAGGAATTGCAAGGTCATCTTCAGAAAGAGATATTTTTGAATCATCAACTAAAGAAATTTCAAACTGGCTATTAAGCTTGCTATACAACTTGTTAGCTGACTTAATAGTTCCACCAAAAAATTTATATACTTTTCCAATCGGAATATTCATGTAATGAAGGTTTACTACTCCATTAAAGCAATTTATATGTATTTCAGTGTGGTCACAATCTATAAAATCAAATGAAATGACATGCCCTTGTCCCTTTTGACTGTTGAAGTGGTGCATTTCTTTTTTCATGGTAACACGACCCTTTATAACCCACCTAGTCTAGAATGGATTCAAATTTCTAATAGGAGTAATATTGTAGGGAAGTTCTTTCCTTTGTAGGGATGAACATATTCCAAAAAGTGCCCTACAAGGAGGTGCTTGTGTTACTTTAACACTGTCATTGGGACTTGTAGATTTATCATTTGAGGTTGTACTTGGTGGGGTTCTTCTTCAAATATGTAGGTAGTTTCACCAATGGTATCATGATGCAAACATGTGATTTCTAATTTGGAGATGACAATCCACCTATAAAAGTATAATGAGTAAGTATTATGAATAGGAACAAATGTGATATAATGGGTTGAAGAATTTTATGCTATAGCTTTGAATTGACACTTTAATGAAGACCATTTAAAAATTGTGGCTCACCTTGAATTGCAAATAACAGGGCAACTGTATCTTATGAGTTTAATTATAGACCCCTTTTGTAGTTCTTTAGAAGCTATGTAGTGATTGTATTTTGTTGGAAGAGTGGCCTTTTGCTTATGAACCCAATCAGAAAGATCTACTCTATAGCGTTTGGTCAATTCAGGACCATGCCCAAACATTGATATATCTAATGCTTGTAGATGGGGTTGCAAGTCTTTGTTTCCATCATTTATCATCTTAATTGCATTTTCGGTTAAAGAATTCATTGTCACGAGAGAATGAAGAAGCCTTTGCAAAAGTAAATTGGAAAAGGCACCTATTATTTATCACATAGATTATACAAGCATCATTTATTAAATAGTAGTCGATTACAAAGTTAAATCAACATAATGTAGCTATGTAAATTGATTATAAATGAGAAAGGAACAATCTAATTTATTAAAACCATGCAAGCGCGGCGTTTTAAATATGAAGTGTTCTACTTTTACATATGATAGTAGTGAATTATGAGGAACACCTGTAATTGTGATTTTCTTTAAGTATGTATATCAAAATAGTGAATTGTGCCAATGAACTTGGTGCATTTTTAAGAACAATAAGGAGAAAAGTTAGTGAGAAAAAGAATATAGGATTTTACAAATTATTTGAAGTAAATAAGAAGTAGTGTATTTTTGTTAGAAAATGCATTCAATGGTATATGCATAACTGAAAAAGTTGGATTCAATGGTATAAGATAATAGAGTTTGTAAGCAAGCTTAAAAAGATTATACTTAGAAATAATCCTCATTACATAATTGCTTTACAACTCATAAAAAAATTGTAGTTGTAGGTGCTATCGAAAAAAAAAACTATAAAAGGAATGGGAATTGCTCAGATAAGGGAAGAACCAAGGGACCCAACGTGGTTAAGTTGTCTTTTATATAAATGTGAGTCTATAAATGTGCATCTAACTTAGAGGAGACAATAGAAGTGATCAAATCGTTAAAAAGCAGAAAACTAATAAAAGAGGTCACCTACAACATGGAGAATGTGAGAAAAGTAGCTGAAGTAAAAGAGTACAAGTTAAATTTGATCATCTACCAGTGTTATCTGAAGCAACAATGAAAATATTAAATCGAGACAGAGCCTAAGACTGTTATCAGAGACGGAGATGGTCATCTAGACAATGGCGTGCGCTATGGGGTTCATAGAAAAGAGTTTTAAAATATAAGAATGGATCAAAATTATAATGTAAAATCAGCCTATTTTTGACATATGGCATTCTAATAGAACAAGGTTTGGCATGAGAGCGTAGAATAATTTGTCTACTGTATAAAGGGTTGTAATCAAAGGTATCATTTTTGAAAAAGAAGCGTGATAAATTTGTATAATAGAAGTAATGCATAAACAATACTTAAGAGTAAAAAGAAAAATTAGAAAGCAAAGATAATGTAATATTTTTACTTCAAAAAATCCTTTCAGGTTAAAAGTCTAGCACACTGACATTTGTCACTAAATCATTTTACAATAAAATAATAAATCTCCCTTGCTTTACTTTTAAGCATATGCAGATATAAATAGGTACATTCTGCTTTTGCACTAGAGAGTTGTATCGTATTTACAAACGAAACAATTTCACAGGGGACTAAGTTATGACTGATGAGTGAAATCATCATTCACAACAAGAAGGAAAAGGGTTAACCCACTTCATCATGCCATATATGTACATGATGATTTGATTCTAAATTATCTATGCCAATGTATTAATTATATCATACAATTCTGAGTCCTCTCCCTCGTGAATCATGAAGCACACCTTGGTGAAAAACCCTTGTTAGTTTACAAAGCCAAAATAGCTGAGGTCTGAAGTCTCCTTCTATAGAATTGTTACAAAGCCAAAATAGCTGAGGTCTGCAGTATCCTTCTATAGATACAATTCTATGCACAGAATAAGATGCTCAAATGAAATATAAGCATACCCTGAAATTAAACATTGCACCTGGAGAAGTTAAATTTATGTAATCCTCATTTTTGAAATTTTAGACTTATTTTCTAATTCATTGATTTGTGCCCTTTGGTAATCTAATTTCAATGTTTATGTACTCATTCTGGCATATAATGACAGTGTTATTTCTTCTGGCATTTCCAATTTGTTTTCTTAAACAAAGAATTTCTAAAATCTCAAAAAATTATTAAAGTTGCCTAGGAGAGAGACGAGAGTCAGCCCATCAAGTGTTCATCCACTAAATGTCTAAAACATTGATGGCTGATTTTTTGAGTAGTGTTGTAAGCAGACTACAATTTGACCATATTACAACAAAATTAACCTTGCATACTCTATATATTTGCAGATGAAAAATATATGCAGATACAATTTACAATCTTTGATGGAACCTTGAAGCACGTAGAAATGAAGAAAACAACACTAAATTTATAAAAAATTATTTTGAACTGTCTGAGATACAAAATGCCTCATTTGCAAAACAAATAGCAAACTTGAGTAGGTGCTATATTTTGTTGGTATAAAAGAGGCCATTCCCAAACAGAGCATTATAAGTGCATAAATGAAGTAAAAAATAATTGCTAACCGTGAATGAAGTGGACAGTTCGATGTATGTCCTCAAATGTAGAATCAAACAGATAATCTTTAGTGGAAACCACGAGATGTTTAATGCCTTGTTCCTGAAACAGACGAAATATTACAATAAAGAAATGTAACATTAATCATTTATTATTAAAATGGATAGTACATATTGACACATTATTAGAAATTTATAATCATACAATAAACAGTTGATACTTTAAAAATGATCCAAAAATTATTAAAATTCAACTCTTCAAATTCTTCTCTTAGTTGCAGTTAATACAAAAGTGCAGCCATATTAATAGTATTCAGCATTAGAAGACATTTTAGTTTGCAGACTGCTGATTACAAAAGAGGACAGAGCATGCAGGGGACTATTGGGAACTTTAAAGTTTATAAGATGGCACTTTGTAGCTATGCAGGTAGTTACTAAATTTCTGATTGACACTTCTTAATTGTACAGGCCAGACAAATGTCAACAGCCCCAGCAAACAATCTATTACTTAAAGGTCAACTGCAAACCACAGGGTATGTACAAGCTCCTGCTTTCAATTAATTAGTAGGCATGGATCCAAGGCTTCTACTTGCCTTATTTGATTTACCAAAAGAAAGAAATGTCACTGTAAGCAAATTAATTCTGAGATTCGGTGGACAGTATGAATTTGTATGGCTGAATGAAAAGAATGCATTATCCATATTTACATATGTGGCAAGGACTGCAAAGGCTATGACACGTGTTGACCATGTAAAGAGAAGGATGCAGTTTCCACCTGATTTGTAAGCCTCCAATAATTAAGATTTCTAGTGAAGTTTCTGCATTTTACAAAATTCTAAATGATAAGTCTGATGTAGATGACTGGGAGAAGGCTTATTAGTAGGCTAATGCTTCTTGACCTCCTTACTTAGTTAATAAGGTTAGTCAAGAATAAGGCTGAAGATATTATAATGGTTTTTTTCATATGGTGTATAAACACCATAATTATTGAATGTTTCTGAATGTAAATAGTAGTAGAATATGAAGGCTAAGATGCTTTAGTCAGTTTTTCAGTGTTACTGGTGATTCAGTGTTCTAGGCACTTATTTTATGGAAAGCTGATTGTTACTCACAGTCTCTCATCGAAGCAATTAATAAATACAGAGAACTTTTTCTTGGTAAAATAAAAATGTCTGCCAATGTTGTGCTTGTGTTATGGCGTTATGGTTTTATGGAATGTAGATTTTAAAATCATTTAAATTTCACAAGCTTGTACTATTCCATGCATTGCATTATTAAAAGCTGGTTCTCAGTTCCCCTGTAAATATGTATGCCCTTATTTCTAACAAATGCCTATTTGCCACTGAAATTTTGGTTTTCTAGTCATGATAAACAAGTTAACCTTGATTTCCTTTTTAGAGTGTGTCTTAAAGCATGGCAATAACCTTGATTTAGTTTTTAGTTTGTGCCTTAAAGCATTACAAGAAATTAAAGAATAAATATGTGAATGGTTGAAGTAGTTATCTGCTAGGTTATATTGTGTGAGCTTGTGAGCTCCCAAGTTCAGTCCCAAGAAGTTGCACAGTGCTGGTAAATTGTTCTCAGACAGGGGAAAAACGTTGTGCTTAAACAATTGCATTAAATTTGTAATCAAGCCTTAAAGCATGCCAATAAATTTGATTTCGTTTTTAGTTTGTGAATTAAAGCATTACAATAAATTATAAATTATGCAACACAGAATGATAATATGCATATCATGCAAGGAAAATTTCCTTGTTTGTATTATTGAGGAGCTTACATTTCTAGACAACTGTAGGCCTATTTACATTTTGTACAGTTTCTTTTCTAAACATCACTTAGGTAGTTATAAAATGCTGTTTTAATGTAGAAAGAGCCGCCTTGTGAATAATACTCATCGGCATGTAGTTCACGAAAGAAAATGTAGAAGGAAGTCAATTTCTCGCAAGTTGAATGGAATTCATTTAATGCTATTTCCATTAATTGAATGTCGCAATCTTTCACACTGAGAACACTTGCAACAGTGCTCTTTGCTTCTTGAATCAAGTCTATGCAACTAACTGTAATGTTATTTGCAAAATCCTGTATGACACCTGTAGGAATGGCATTTGAATTCATCGATGGAGATGAATTGGTAGAGAGAATTGGGGAACTCTCACTACTTGAGATTTCTATAATATCTCTAGGTTCATGAGAGCTGTCCACTGCCTGAATGAAATTAAAGTGTACAAATTGTAAACAATATATAATTTGTGTATTGATTGATAAAACTAAAAAACACAATGTAGATTGGCATCTCCCTATCTCTGTTTTAAGTACTAACTCATAGGTTCTCTGTTTTGGAAAAAAACATGAAGCAAAAACATTAACCTAAGGTAAAACATGAAAACATTGATGGAGCAGAAAAATAAATAAATCATGAAGCATAAGGACAATGATATCATTTGGGACAGTTAAAAGGCACAGAGGTAAAGGTCAACCTTTAATAGGTATGTTAGGGTGAAAGCCTTATAGTTTTATTTTGACAGATAATAATATTTTATTATATTTTGATAATAAATTCTTTGTCAAGGAGAAAGTAAAAAAAATAAAGGATAGACTTCCAAATCTGGCTTAGATGAGATGAGACAAAAGCATTGAAAACGACAAAAGTAGCATACTGACAATGATGGAGATGGTAACAAAAGAAGAAGTCCCGGTACTACCACAAAACTTTAGCCTAACAGCTTTTTCGAACATTTATTCTAATTGTTTTAAAATGATAAATTTTACATTCATGGCTACTACAGCAAAGATGAAAAGCCATGTATTCAGGGTTTGGCACTGCTAGGAAACAACTTCTTCAGAGAGTTATTTTAAATGATTGAAAACAATAACAAAGTTTAGAGTCATGGCTACAACAAACATGAAAAGGCATTTATTACATCCCGAATCGACAAACTATTCGACCCATCTTACTGGTAAGCTCATTTCAAAACAGTTTAAGACTCAGACTGGATGATCTAAAATCAAAAATTAACTTTTAAAACTTCAATAAAGTTTATTCATAAGACATGTAATTTGAAGCTTCAATAAAATTTAGAAAACAAAATTGCTGACAGTCAACCAAAAACAAGGGGTAAAATTTTCATTATTACTTACGTTAACGGAAAGTTCAAGAAATCGAAGCTGTTCCGAGCGCTAGAAAATTCCACAAGTCAGCAGAAATCCAAAAGGCCAAATCTGAAATGGAAAAAAACATGAAGCAGAAACATTAACATAAGGAAAAGTATGAAAACATTGATGAAGCCGAAAAATAAATAAATCAGACCCCAAAGCGTGAGAGATTTAAGAGTGAAGGAAGAGGGAATAAATGGTGTGAGAATAAGTAGTGGGTAAATTGAATCCAACGAGAATTCTTGGATACGAGGGACGTGCATCATGCGTTAAGAGCACTCATGAAATACAGAACAAGTAAAATTTGGGTGCAGATAAGAATGATGGATTGACAACAAGTTTGCAAAGTAGTGCTGGAATTTTGAAATTCTCTTGGAATCATTTTCAGTCAATCATATATTCATAATGAGACTGGTAGAGGACATTTGACAAGCTCCTGAATCACCAAAAATAAAATAAAATCAAAACTCTTATTTACCAAACCTTCGACATAAAACCATGCCTAATGAAATATCATATTAATTTCTCAAAAAGGATGCTGAGTGTCGAAAGGACCTTATTATGACTGGCGCTTCTCCCCTTCAAACAATTCGTCTCCAACACGCAAAAATTATTGGCTTCTATCATTTTTTATTTAAAAAATTAATTCATTAATCTAACAAAATAGAAATAAAAGCAGAACTGTACAAATATACAGAAAGAAGTAAAGATAAAACAACATACAGATGTTAAAAGAAGACCTTCTGTTAACTGGAAGAAAGTAGTAAGTAGTATCTACTGTAACCCACCGAACTTGGCCAGATATTGAAATGTTTTGAGTAAAAAGAAGGCAGCTCTGACGTTTAAATTTAGCAGATATTTTTTTTGCATTGATTTATTCAAAGAAGCACGTGCAAAAGCCATTACTCCCCTCACATGCAGTTTCATTTGTTGGAAAACAGAGCAAATTTAGGCAAATTTTCATGACGCAAGGGCAATTTGTTAGGTGAAATTTGTTGAAGCAGAGCGAACTTTGTTCCTGAATACAAGGCAGAGAAAGACACGTTTTTAATGAGGATATATGATCCCAATCCGCAATCTTTTGTAACACCCTCCATTACACTCCATTAATAAAACCTGTCTGCAACAACGGGCAATAGAGGGAAACATTATTATTTCCGTTTAAATGACAAAATGTCCATTTAATAATTCACTATATTTTTTGAACATGTCTGATCAAATTTGATCGGTGGGAGTAGATATTAATGCCCACTACTAGAATTTTAACGCCAAATGCCAATATTTAGCCGAATTCAACGCCTAAACATAAAGGCGCCTAAAGTGACTTCGGCCAAACTGTTGCATACATCCGGTTAAAAACAGGAGAAACGTAATAAAAAGAAAAAGCGGACGGAATAGAACTTACGAGTTCCCCGATGAATATTTTTCAAGTGATGAATATTTAAAGACGAAACTCTTTTTACGGGGGTTGTTTACCGACGAAACAGATTTTTTTGGGAGCTGTTTATCGACGAAAAGGAGTGGTATACCGATAAAAAGGAGCAGTATACAAGCGTGAGACAGGTTTCCAGACAAACATTTATTGTATATATAGTCTATCGGCTAAAAAAAATATATATTTATATTAATATTATTATATAACTAATTATATAATGTTAAAACACATTTAATTTTTTCCTTTACTTTCTTATCGGCATACCCCTTGAACCTCTTATAGATCCAATTGCTAGTTTTATATTTTGGCTGCATGTTTTAATGCTACTCTTATAGATGCAAGTGGTAGTTTTATATTTTGGCTGCATGTTTTAATGCTACGAGCCTATGGGCCATTAACAAACAAGAGCTGCAGAGCAGCGAAGTTCTTGCCAGAAAGTTTTAGAATAGTTCTGTTTTATCTGTTGAGTTTACAATGTTTTAGGAACAATTGGTCAAGATAAAGAAATTGTCACCTAAATTTATGAATTTGATTATTGATAGAGTCAACTTTGTCTTTCATTAGAAAATGACTCTTATAACAAAATAATTTTGCTCACTTCAAAATTCTCATGCTCTGTTGTGCTTTTAGGCATGAAAAAAGCACAATTTACATGTTGCCAGCTTTATGTAAATATTTATGAGTTCAAAGATTTTCTTAACCATTTAGCATATATGATAAAATATCCTCTTTCAAAAAGCGAAGATCTTTAGAACTTTCATTGTACGTAGAGTCATGTATAACCAACTTGCTTAAATGTTACAATTTTTTGCACAAATGAAAATGAAAGCATATAGTTCCAAGTCCTCTTATAGGTTCCTAATGTCTCCAAAAAATGCCTTAGGATAGAAAATGATCTTTTTATTCCATTTAGTAATTTAGATAACTCGTTTATAAGCCTAATAAAACTTATAATGTGAAGTCTATTTCGAAAGGCCTAAATCAAACATCAAAAATATCAATTGAACCCATATGCCCATTTTGATGATTGTAGGGTAGTGGAAAAAAGCATTGCAATAGTTATTGGACCAAGACCACATGGTAGACGATTAATTGTTGAAGCTATTCTTGAAGCCTCTTCATAGGAAACATGATTGACTAATTTTGGTATTCTCTTTTAGCACTAGGGTCATGCAAAAGTGGAAGCAATAGTTTTAATTTGCTATATATTAACCATATTTTACTTACAAACTTCTTTTGAAAAAGGAAGTTAGAAGGTGTCATACCTCTACTACATTTAAGCCAAGATCAACTAGTACTACACTAGGTTTTAGCTAATGACCACAAACCAAATTTGGTACACCTGCTGCAGCAACAAGAATATCTACTTCATGAGTAAAATCTACATAGAAAATTCTTTTTGTTTTGAGTAGCTATCTAGTCTACATAATTTTTTTTGGAAACATGGTTTAAAACTTTAAATTAATACTTAAATAAAGATAGTCTACTATGTTTCAAATTTTAGAGCTATTCAATAGAATATGGCCCATATTCTAACATGTCAAAAACTTTTTTAAGAAGAGATAATGTAGTTCACCCTTAATCAATGTGTATTTATTTATAGACTAAACATCTATACTTATAAATTTATAGATATGTATTTTTCCAAATAAATTTTGTCCTTATACCAAGCAATCTAAAAATCAACTAAGCATTGTTCATTTATCAATATTTGTTGACCATTTTGAAGTTGAGATAACTTATAAGGATTTGGGTGTGTTATCCTTTTCAAACCCAAATCTTCTATCATCTCATTAGACATTATTGTAACACAATTTAACTACTTGTGAGATTTTTTTCATCCCAAGTTAACTCAACAAGTTTTTGATGAGCACAAATATGAATGGATTCCCTCTATCAATATTTATCACTGCCTCTTTCTAATTAATGTTGATTGCTATTTTCTTTCAAGTATTAATCAAACCTCATATAATATACATGAATTACAAGCAAGAAACCACTAAAGGGTAGCATGGGAAAGCAAGGCATTCCAACTGGTCAATGGATTGTTGTTCAAGCTGGGGCCCAACCAAGTATTAAAGTGTGTGGCACGGTAAGAGATTGGGAATGTACTTCAACATGCACATGAGAATCTTATTGGAGGCTATTGGTACTTCAAGTTCATGCTGCAACATGCAATGTACTCTTGGAAAGTCTATGGTGGCTTTGATGCCAAAGAATAGGTAACAAAATATTGAATTGGCAAACCATTAAAACAAGACTTTATGCCCCTTTGGCCATCCCAACCACAAGAAATATTTGAAATATGAGGATTGAACTTCATTTTCCCATTAAATTTTATCTAGACACATCAGTGTAAATACATTGTCTTCGCCACTAAAGTATGTGATGAAGTGAACTCAAGCAAGGGCCATGTAAAACAATAGAAAGGCTAAGTCGAGGCCATAAAAAAAGTCCTCATTTTAGTTATAACATGTGGATTCTCTTGGTTTGGTTAAAGATTCTATGATCCTTGTTGTTCTTAATTCCAACCCACTTCCCATCCCCATTCCCCCTAGTGTCATGGATACCAAGACCAAACACTTGTCTATGAGAATACTATTACCATCACTCAATTCAATCAAGCTTGGATGAGAGGAATTGTAATGAAAAATGGATGAATGTCAAGGATCTTATTCAGAGGAACTTAAACTAGATGTTGAGGACTTCTCTATCTTGAAAGATCACAGTACTAACTTTATGTTCAAACCTTGTACTTTATTTCCTAGGATTTCCTCTACTTCCCCCCAAATGATGGTCGTGCTATCAATATGGCCTCTTGGGGTTATAATTGTCTAAAGAAATATAAGGATGACATTAAAAAAACTTCCTGTAAATAACAAAAGCAGGTTAGAGTTTTGTCTTCTAAGAATGAGTTATGAGAAAGTTTCTCTATAGAATTCCTATTCTCCTGAATATTTTCCTAAGTTTGATGACTTCAAATTGGATGTTGATAGTCTGCAACAAATTTATGGCCTTGTGTCTATGACATATGTAATTGGAGTCATCATGAAATAGAAAGTTTGCACAACCTCAACCTACATTTGGTTAATTATCCTTTTATGTAAGATAAGGTTTGTGATGAAGGTCCATGGTTAAGGGATGATGTTGCAGAGAAGCTTATGATGGAACTTAGCATACAATGTGGCATTGGATTTATTCCAACTTGACAAATAGGCTTGGAACCTTGTGATTTTTATATCTTCTTGTAGTGTGATTAATCTTGCAAGGGGGTGCACCCATTATGACCAACATTTAAATATGGAATCCTTAGATAGTTTTATAGCAGGATTTTTGTTTTAAATAGTAGGTTTATACTGACTATTGAAGGCATTTTCAATTTTTTATATTTTGGTATACGTTAATGATAGTCAATAGACAAGTAGTGTCCCAAATCAAGCTATTGGGTTTGGCTGAAAAACTAGATTTATGTTCCTCCAATTTATTGGAAGGATGATAAATTGATACTCTAACCTTATATTTAACCAAAATATTAAAGAAAGTTGAATCTAAGTTTAAAGTTTCAATAAATGGCATATATGAGAGAGAAATCATGCAATGAGACTATAAATCAATTTATCTAAGGGGCAGATGAATGAGGGTAGAATCAAGCTAGCTCAATATTTTCAAACTCTCCCTATTTATTTTTCTTATATCAACAAAAACCAAACTTAAGCAAAAATTTCAAGAGGTAAAAACAAATAAAAGTAGAGATCCCTGTAATAATGACTAATGTTTATTTTAATATATTTTACTTTTCTAATATTCGCCACCTTAGTTGTAGATATAATAGACATATTGGCTTATATATATCCGAACACTAATTAGCCATACAATTTTAGTCTTTCCATAATAGAAAATATGTAAAATTTGCAAATTAAGATTTCCAATGATATATTGCATATCAATTTAAAAAAAAAAAACATATAGTTGAATTATATTTGAATAGGTCTTAATTCTTATAAATCTAATTTATGTTAAATATGAATTATTTGTAGGCACATCTTCAAAATTGAATTTAGATAAATAATATTTTACTTGGTTCAAAACTTTTATAAGATGAGAATCAATGATGAGTTATATTAATTATCATATCAAATTTTAATATTTTATTGTATTGTGTTATGTTTCCAAATGCAAGGTAGAAATAATTTATATTTTAATTCTAGCTTAATATCTTATGATTTTTTAATTAAATATGTTACTACTTTGTTTAGATTTACTTTAGGTCTTTAGTCTATTTAAATATAGGAAAAATAATAATGAAAAGAATATAAAAATGTGAAAGAAACAAGAAAAGGAATAAGTTTGTCATGAGTGAAATAATAGTATAATAGTATAATTATTTTACATTTAATTACAATTACAAGTTAGAGGTTTAATTGAAATATTTCATTATTTAATAAATACTTTTATAAATATATTATAAAAATTGAACACATCATTTTTATGAATTTGTTTAAATAATTTAAAATTAACATTATGTTTGATTCACCATATTTTTGATATCAACTCAACTATTTTTTAAATAATATAATATTTTTTTTAGTCTTAATTTTAAAATTATAATTAATAATTCACCACAAAATTATATGATTAAAGATTTTAAATTTATAAACATAAAAACCAAAGTCCGCTGCAACAGCTCTAACTTGGTCATTGATTTAAACAAATTTATTATTATTTCCCTGTCACCCAGCCTGGAGATTATTTCTTTTTCTTCCACTTGCTTACAATAATTTTAAGTAAGTATATATTTTTATTATCAGCCAACGTGGAGATTAAGCCATCTGCCGGACATTCGCGAATTAGTCAATTAAGTCCCCATCGCCTATGAGCTGTCGAAACCTTAGTATTGAATATTGTACATTAGTGTGAATTAAAATGCATATTTTTTAAAGTGTTTATATTAATTTTTTTATCTCCATTACATTCCAAAGTCAAATATAACGTATTATATATTCAGTATTGGGCTGCTATTTAACTCTTCTGCTGGAACGTCTCTAACTTGGTCAATGATTGTTTCATTGGCTTGATTAAATTTATTATTATTTTTTATATTTCCCTTTCAACTAGTCTGCATATCATTTCTTTATTCTTTCCCTTTTAAAAATTATTTAAAGCTAACATCAAATTTTACTATCATCCAATTCGAAGATTATTTATTCATTTTTCTCACCTAATTCTCTAAAAAAAATTAAGCCATCTCTCCATCAATTTACCAATCAAGTCAATTAGATATTGAGTGATGGACTAATGTTTAAATTTATTAAAAATTCAATTAGAATCTAAGGGAGATGAGGGTAGGTTGGGTGATTAAGAATTGAGTTTTATTCATGTCAATTTACAACTTGACATGGTGCAAAATATTCCAAAATATCTAAGGTGTGTCATTTATGAGGTTGATTTTTTAATACAAAATATGTTGTCATCAACAAAATGAGAGTAGACGGCCTTGGATTTACTTAGAAGGGGAATCCCATGAATGAGATTAGTGGATAGAGCATGCTAAAAAAGATAGCCAAGTAAATTAATTTAGTTAAAACATATAGTAATGTGGCCAAGGGATAACTTTTGCAAATGGATTTTTATAAAGTTTAAATTGAGGGGAGAGGGATTCATTGACCAAAATTCTAGCATTAGCATCAATGAATAATGTCTTAATGTGATTGCATATCATGGGTCTGTATCCAACCATTTTAGTATAATAAGTATAAAGGAGATAAATTATGATTATAATCTTTATCAAAGTCAATTTTGATGATTACGACATTTTGGATAGTTTTTTGGGCTCACTTAACCATTTCACTAGCAAGGAGCAGCCTATCTAAAATAAAACTAGTCAATTTGCTATGGTCTAACAATCTATTGAATGATAAACTAAGAATAAAATTATTTTTCTAATTTCTTTTGGGGAAAGATGTGTAACAAAGGATATTTTTTATAATTTTTTTCTAAATATATTTTTTATTAATTTTTGTTGGTCTAATTGTTGTTTTTGAAAACATCATGTACGACAACCATAATTTGACCTAAACTAATTATTTTTTTATTTTTTTCATTATGTAGAGAAATTTTTGTAGATTGATGTCATGTAATTTTTTTAAAAAAAGTTACCAAATTAAAAGTTATTAAAAAAGTCCGACTTTCAAGTTTATGGACCTTAGAAATTAATTAAAAAATAGAAAGCATAATCTAGTCATTAAAAATTACATATGTGAAAACTAGACATTATGATCTATAATGAGTTTTAATTTCATAAACTAATTAAAAAAAAAATGTTAGCTATATTGCCAAAGTTATTTCTCTTGACATTGCCTTATTAGTCTTTTAGTTGTAGTTCAAGGCTAAGGGTTGAGTTACCAAGCCATTCCCAAGCCTAAAACAAAATCAAAAAGTTGGTTGGGATTTTATTTTTTTAGAGCACCTGCTTTAAAATGGACACTTATTATATTTTTCAAATGGGTATTTGTTTAGGAACAAGATGTCGGTCTAAGGATTGAGATCGCATACAAGTTTTAATTTATAAAAAATTATTAGTTTATAAATAATAAATCTAAAATGTTAGCTTTGTGAAGTTACATTCATGAAAAATAACGGATTTATAAGTCATTACAATATAAGAAAAAAAATAGCTAGATTGAATATATTGAAATCTCCCAAAGATCAATTATTTTATATTATAGATATTATTATTTTATATTTGTTATTGTTGAAATCAAGATTTAGATTTTCTCAAAGACCTATCTTCTCTTCCATTTTAATACTTATGAAGGTCATTGCCAAAAAAATATCCCAAAAGGACTTGTATAATTCACAAGGGAATTTTTCTAAACCAAGAGTTTTATTATTGGCCATCATAAAAATAGCTTCCTTTAAGCCTTCTTGGGTGAGGAGTTAGTAAATAAATTATCTATATATCTAATATCACATTTTAATATAATTATCTAAATATCTAATATCATAAATTATCTATATATTAAAACTCATTATAGATCATAAATGTGATATTATCTATATATCTAATATCATAAATTATCTATATATCTAATATCACATTTTAATATGATTAATAATGTCAATAAATCTAATATATAACTTAAACATAATCATATATGTGTGGTAATATAATTATTATAGTCATAAATATATATTATAGGTATTATATTTACCTATAATATATTATTATAATAGAGAATAGTTATAATTATTATGACACATTAATGTGGTAAATATATTATAATAATATATAGGTTATACCTATTAATATTTATATCTAATAATTAAAAATCTATATTAATATATGTATAATATATAGGTTAACCTATATATATATATAATATATTTACCTATATTAATAGCATAACCTATATATTTTATTTATATAGATAATATTTATATATCATATATATGATTAACCTATATATTTATTATAGTATAGGTAATATTTGACCTATAATATCATAATATTACCTAATTATTACCATTATTCTAACATTAATTTGAAATCTAATTATAATTCTATCTTAACCCTATTTTTAATCCTAATTCTAACAATAATCCTAACCCTAACTCTAATCATATCTATAATTCTAACCATTAAACTAGTTAACCCTATTTCTAAACCTAATCATAATTATAATGATTTTAGAATTATAATTATTAATAATAATTAGGGCTCTAGAATTATAATTTAATTAATTTATAAAACTAATATTGTAATTAATTATTTGATTATAAAAATTCTCAGACTAATTATTTAATTAAACATTTAAAATAATTATTAAATAAGATATGGTTATAATATAATTGATTAAAACATCTATAGTTATTTTTATAATTATTTTAAATTTTAAAATAATAATTAATAAATTAGAATTATATTTATATATTCTAATCCTAAAGTTAAATAATTATATAATTCTAATTCTAATTCTAAATTACTAAAATATTTAATTGTATTTTGGTGAACTATAACCCTAATCATAATTTAATTAAAAAATAATTTTATTATAATTGTAAATTAATCTATATAATTATAATTATAATAAACTTAATTCTAAACCTAATTCTTAATTATTAATATTTTCAAATTAGATTATTTTGATTATATTTATGTAATATTAATTATAACACTCACCCATTATTATTGCACACCCTTGCAATTATATGGAAATCAACTTAACTAAGGTATATCATAAATTTTATCTATATGAAAATTTGCTAATACATTATGCAAATTTATGTATTAAAGCAAACAAATATTTTAACTGGTGTATCATTTTCATTAGTTGAATGAAGTTCACCTACAAACCCTCCTTAACCTTGCTTAATTGATTTTCTTTGGAATAATGAGATGAGGGGAAAAAAATCAAAAATTAAAAAAAGTAAAAAATCAAACATTTTACTTTAAGAAAAATTAAATATAATGAAATTAACATTGTTGTGGAAAATATCTTAAAAAAATTAGTGCAATCATTGATCTTTTTTATATAATATTTTATTTCTTATAAATTAAAAAAAATATTAGATTATATATGTTACATATTATACAGTATATATTATTATAATGCCATGTTAAAATTAATATATTACATATGAATTTAATAAATTAATATAATATATAATCAAATATAATATTTTAAAAACTAGCTATATTATATTATAAAACCATATTATTATCTTATATCATTATTATTAATAATTTATTTATTGACAAACAAAAAATTTACAACTAATCTCCCATGACTCACCAATTCTCTTCAAAATATAAAATTTATAATTTCACAGTAACACCATTTACATTGACAATTAAATAACTTCTAGCTTCCAAATTTTATGTTGGCACAACAAATCATGGAATGTTTTGCAAACACAAAACACACCCTCGAACTAGATGCTCCTCCATCAATTTATTATTATTATTTATTTTAAGAAATTAAATTTTATGCTATTTTATTATTATATTTTATAGTTCTATATATTATATTGATATAATTTACTTTAATTTATATTATATTTATTTTATTCACAAATAATTAAAATTGTTGTTATACTTGTTAAAAAAAATTTTGTTGTGTTCTAAAAATTGGGTGCTGCCAATAGTAGATTTTGTTATTTTACTCATAAATAATTGTACACTACATATTTGATTTGAATTGACTGTTTTATCTACAACTTATGTTGTTTAGGACAATAAGAATATCTATCAAACAGACTTGGATTTCATAAAAAATAATGAGAAGATTTTTCAATTATTGACATGGAGAATACATGTAATCTATTTAACAAAGTGCCTGAAAGAATATGACATAATTCTATTGTAAATGTATGCTATTCACTAATAAAAATATTAAATACACTTCATTCTTTTAAATGTTACTATTGATATTCATTTGACTTCACTATTTAAAAATATTATTGATAAGATACAAACAAAAATTTGTAGGCAAGACATAAGAGAACTTGACAATACCTTTAAAATATGTAAAATTACATTGCACCCATGATATCCTTGCTTTACAATTTTGACTATTATTCAAAATAGAACAATACACTAAGACACTTCAAAAGCACTAAAGGGGAAAAAAGAACATATGACCAATACAAATGTTTAGAATGGTAATAAATTTGCAAAATGTACTCATGGAAAATGCATACTACATCCAAGGGCACTCTATTAATTTAGATAAAATACAATATGAACAACTCAATGCACTACTGTCCTTTTTACATTTCAACTATCAAACTCCAAAAGAGCATCTTGAAGTTTGTTACAATCAAGAATATGAGAGGACAAAAGAAAGAAATGAAACATCAAAGAATAAAACGGTTAGATAGATGAGATGAATCGATTGGGCTTCATAATTCCAACATCTTTTACCCATAGAACATAAATATGAATTTGTACTTGAATCACCTGCAAATTGTAGAGGAAGAAGTATTCACAATGAACTATTTGATTATATTCAAATGAGAAAACAATTATGCAAGAAACGGTTTAAAAAATAGTTATTTCAAATCCAAAAACTTTGAGCCTCAATTTTAAATCTAGAAAATTCATACCTCAATTGCACGTGCACACCATAAGTATGAAATAAATTAAAAATGAAAAGTACTTGTTTTTAGTTATATAGAAAATTTAAAATTGAATGATTTATTTAGACATAGATTTTAGTTAAAATTTTATTTTATAAAGGAATTTGACATTTATTAACAAAGTAAATAGATTTAGTAAATTTATTTTTTAAATAAAATAAATCAAACTAATTTAGCATCTAATTTAGTATTAGCAAAAATTATACAGTTTAATTTTTAAAATAATCAAATTATTTTAAAAGTAATTATATTAAAACTATCTAGAAATTAATTATTTTCATATTTTATTTTTTTAAAAGAAAATTATTTTTGTTCAATTTATCAAATTTCAAAAGAAATTAGTATTAATGATTTTATATTACAAAAATAGATTTCAAGAAATATATTTTAATTTATCAAAGGCAAATGAAAATTAATATTACCAAAAATTAATCTTAAAATATAGTTTTAATTTATTTGCATTTACAGTTAGTTAAATTTAGATTGCAAATGTAAATAGAATAGTTAAGTTAAAAGTAATTGCCATTAAATAGAATAATTAAGTTAAAAGTAAAAGTATAGGAGAATTTATCAGTTAATTAAATTTAGATTGCAAACGTAAATAGAATAGTTAAGTTAAAAGTAATTGTCATTTTCTCTTGCCCTTTCCATCTCCCACTATAATCGCAACTCTGATAATGGAGCTGGCAAAATCGCCCTTATCGCTCAAAAGTTTTGAACCAATAAAATTGAGGAAAAATAATTTTCGGAATTTAAAAAGTTAAAAATTGTGCATTTAACTTTTTAAAAAATTAAAATATAATGTATAAAAATTAAATTATAATGTATAGGAAAGAAATTAATAGAATTTGATTGGTGCAAGCAAAACAATTAATCACTAGTTAAGTTCATGGCAGGAACTAACAAATTGACTTGTATGTTTGTGGTGTCAGATGTATTTTGAATATTTTGTGACATAAGACTGTGAATAACTATTTGTGTTTGGAACAAATATAAACGAATTATAATACAATTTTTGACTCTACAATGATTTGACTTCTCTTGTTGATTTAATGAATAAAAACTGTTTTACAATTGAATATTACAATTACTATAGGACTTAAGAAAAACTACTTCTGTCTCCACTATGTGAACCCACAAAAGTGTTGGCCCTCTCCCCTAGTAGAAAATGTTTAGATGAAACGGCCCATTAAATTTGTGCTGAATTTTCAGCAAGTAAAAACGAAGAGCCAACGAAAGCCGTAAATAGGAAATCAGAGAGGGGAAATTAGTCAAAATTTGTTTGCATATATTTCTATTGACGGGTTTGATTTCGATGGATTGATCAATATGCACGTTGCAGAAATTTCGCAGGAATTTCTTCTGTTTGTCCAGCATTCTAAACTCAATAAAACATCATATACAGAGAAATTCAATTATTAGCTCTTTTATTATTTTATAAATTAATTGTACGCTTATAAAATTTCCAATACATATGTCAATTTCAAGTTCAACATAATTTATAAAATATACTAATCGTACATTTGGAAGAAGTGTAGAAAATCGAATAGAGGAGATTTCCCCCCACTTTCTGTGGTAGACTAAAATGTAGAGTAGGTAAGTTTCCAGTGATTTGCGCTACGGATTTCGTAGGACAAATACAATTATATATGAGCTTTAATTTCCATTATTTGAACAGAGAGAGAGAGCAAGTTGTTTGGAGGAACAGATAAGTGTTATGCAATTTGCAATGAAGATGGTGATGATGTGGGTATTGCTGCTGTTAGCAGTGATGTCATGCGCTTCCGCATGTTATACAGATGAAAGAAATTCTCTGTTGGATTTCAAAGAGGGCCTCAACTTCACTTCCTCCCATTCCATGCTGCAGTCATGGAAGGGATTTAACTGCTGCGCCTGGGAAGGAGTCACCTGCCACCCAATCACTGCCCATGTCATTTCTCTGGATCTCAGTCCTCAGTCCCTTAATGCCTCGTGGATTACTGATTATTATTACCCAAGGCTATTCATGTCGTGGAGGGAACTTCGTTGGGGACTATTCCAGCTGCAGCATCTGGAGCACTTGGACCTCAGTGAGAATTCCTTCTTCCCTCCTCTTGCCATCCCTGCACAATTTCACAACCTCAGCAGATTGAGGTATTTGAATTTGGACGACTCTAATTTTATTGGTCAAATTCCAAGAGAGATTAGTAATATGTCTAGATTAACATATCTTGATTTGTCTTTGAATTATTTGAATGGCACCATCCCAACAGCTTTGGGTAAGCTGTCAAACCTCGCATATCTTGATCTGTATAGTAATTATTTGAATGACACCATCCCAACATCTTTGGGTAAGCTGTCAAAGCTCACACATCTTGACATGAGTTATAACTGTTTGAGAGGCACTATCCCAAAATCTTTGGGTAAGCTGTCAAACCTTACATATCTTGCTATGAGAGGAAACTCTTTAAACGGCACCATCCCAACATCTTTGGGTAAGCTATCAAAGCTCACATATCTTGACATGAGTAATAACTCTTTGAGTGGCATCATCCCAACATCTTTGGGTAAACTATCAAAGCTTGAAATCCTTGACATGACTAGAAACCTTTTGAGTGGCACAATCCCAACATTTTTGGGAAACCTCTCAGAACTCATATATCTTGCTCTTAGCAACAACCAACTAAATGGCATCTACACACTTTCTTTCTTTGATAAAATCCCTAACATTAAAGAATTATACCTCTCAAGGAATATGTTGACTATAAAAGTCGATGCAACTTATATTCCCGAATTTCAACTTGTAGGCCTCGATTTGGGATCTTGTAATATAGTTGGGGATTTTCCATCCTTCATTTCAACTCAATACTCTTTAGACTACCTAGACTTATCTCAAAACTCCCTTAGTGGAAATATTCCAAATTGGCTATGGGGTTTTATGAACTTTTTTTATCTCAACCTCTCTTCTAACCAGTTTGTAGGTAATTTACCCGAACACAATTCTCAAGAAAGCTTAATTATTGATTTGCATAATAATAAGCTACAAGGAAATATTCCCATTTCCCTACAAAATGTAGAGTTCTTGGATCTTTCAGAGAATCTATTTGATGGATCTATTCCAATAGAAATTGGCAAACATGGAAAAGCTCTTAGATTTTTGTCACTAGCCAAAAACAATCTTAGTGGTGTCATTCCGCATTCTATTTGTGAATCAAGTAATTTGCAAGTTTTAGACTTGTCAAATAATAGCCTTAGTGGTAAGATTCCATCTAGTTTAAACCAATGCTCCAAATTGTCCATGTTAAATCTAGAAAAAAATGATCTCAAGGGCACAATTCCAAATATATTTGGTAAGATGTCATTTCTAGAAACATTGAAACTAGGTCTCAATGGGTTGAAAGGGAGCATCCCACCATCCCTTGCAAATTGCAGTTCTTTGGAAATCCTAGATCTGAGGAATAATAATATTCATGGGAGAATTTCTAGTTGGATTGAAAGCTTGCAAAGTCTTCGCATCCTTGTACTAAAATCTAACAAATTTGTTGGAAAGATGCCCTCAGAATTATCAAACTTGAAAAATCTTCAGATCTTGGATGTATCAAGCAACAAAATTTCAGGCACTATTCCAAGTGGCTTTATGAACTTGAGTGCAATGGCAGATCAGACAGAGAACACAGAAACTCTTGGAATAAACACTGCTTTTTCTGGTGTGCTTTATATAGATCACATTGTCATTAGAAATAAAGCACAAGATATGGATTTTCTGAGAAATTTGAGATTAGTAAAATGCCTTGATTTATCAGACAACAATTTATCAGGAAAAATACCTTGGGATATTGAATCCCTCAAAGGATTGATAATTCTCAATGTTTCAGGAAATCATCTCAATGGTGAGATCCCAAAATCTTTGGGAAGCATGGTACAACTACAATCACTTGATCTTTGTAAAAATGAATTGTCTGGGATGTTCCCTGTAGAGCTGCAAAATCTCACATATTTGAGTTACTTTAATGTGTCTTATAATAATCTCTCAGGAACAATACCACAAGGAGGACAAATGATGACATTTGATTCCTCATCATTCTCCAACAATTTAGATCTATGTGGTCTACAAATCAATGTGCAATGCTTTGGAAATCATCTTGCTTCTCCTAATGAAAATGAAAAATATAAAGAAGTGTTGGAGGAGGATATATGGTGGGATGTTGGAATAGGAATGGGCTGCGCATTGGGGTTTTCAATTCTGCTTTGGGTGTTGTGTTTCTCCAAATCTTGGAGTGCAAAATGCTTGAGAATTATGGATGACATTATTGACTCTTTTTTTCAAAAATGGAGAAATAAACTATATCATACAATATAAGATATTTTCTGATCTTCATCTTCTGTGGAGCTGTATAATCAACCTACCATATATGCCAATTGTAATTGTAAGTTTAATTTACAAAACTCCTTTTTGTTGTTAATGATTTCTTAGTAATTAAGAAAAAGATTATGTTCTTAATGATTTTATAGAATAGCTTAAAACTAATTTGTACAAATCTGATGAAGTTAATCTTTATCTGTCTTCTGCCCAGGTTTCAATTGCAAGTCAGTTTGGATGTTGATGTCAGGCACTAACATTCCCCACATTTTGGGCCTCAATAAATCCTACCATTACTAGTTCTGTCATGTTGGTGATTTCAGAGTTAGAGAGGTACAAACTCAAACTCGCCAGGAAAGAAAAAATTTCGGAAAACTTTATTCAATCTACATGTTCAATTTTGAGTTTTCATTGTGTTTTTCCATTACTATATTGATTCCACATGGCAAGTGCTAGAAATCGACATAATGATTTCTAAATTTTCAGCATACAAGAGCAAAGTAAAATCTAACATAACTAAAATTTATCGTGATATTTCAAGCTTCTGATAAAGCATTATTACTAGTGCTGAAACATCAAACATCCGATAAACATATTACTAGTTCTGACGTGTCCTGTTCACCCAGTATTAATTATGTTTTTGAGGCGCATATATTGCCATGTTAGTAGTCTATTGTAACATTCAATTTGCAATAATAATCACAATCCCTCCTTGAAGTTTCAATATCTTTGCTGTTATCAAAGTCAGCTTCTGTCTAAACCAGTATAGCATCACTCTTTGCAGGTAAATGGGTTGAGTGGAATGGATAAACTATTCAGTTGTAATTTTATACCAGTTAGAGGCTGCTGGGTAAATTTCTCATATGCTTTGGAGACTCTGGTCTTGGATGTATATCATCTATTTCATGGAGCGCTATTGTTCAACAAGAGGTAGATATGTTCTTTCTTGCCTCCTGCTAGATTATTGATATGCTTTTGGTGTACAGGATTTTTGTTCAAATTTCACAAATATTTAAGCAAATTCTTATTGGTGTACAGAAGTTTGGGACAATCATGTATTTGTATAGCTATGGATGTCCTACGACATCTGAGCCACTTAAAAGTTAAAAGTGATGGGGGAGAGGTGTTACTTGACAAGGAATTTCTATGGATTTGCACCCATAGGCATGATTTTTACATTCATCTCATTGTTTTTTTTTCTCGGACACAGTTAAATTCTTAATGCTTTTATTCTAATAGAATTATGCTGTCCTAATTTAGAGTTTTTTAAACCAGCATTATTGTGGGAATTCTCATATCAGGTAATTTCTCATGCGTATATGGGATACAGTGTCTTGGATTCAACCAGTGGGGCATTCATTCACCATCCATTTTAGTGGCTAGGAAATACCTTTCTCCTTTACAGGAGTCATCCTATCCTGCCCTCTAGTTGCCGTAACTTATCCATAATCAAATGCCACAGCATTTTTGTCTGACCAACTGGACTTCAGAGTGTTCCATATCTTTGAGCATGTCCAGACTCCAGAGCCAGGGGATCAAATAAGCTGCAGTATGCTGAAGAGCAATCTGAAAGTGGCTTCCTTAACTTTCACAAATGAAGGAAGATAGTTGCAACCTGCTAAACCATGAAAACAAGAACAGTAAGCTAATGAGAACTCAGCCATTCAAGCTTATTCAATGTTTTTGGACTTTTATGTGGAATTTGATCTATTTTTATTATAACAATTTCAGATTTGGTTTACTTTAGATGCTTTTTGCATTTTTCAGCTTTGGCTTCATTAATAACATCAATTCAGCTCTGAGTTTTATGATAATTTCATCCTCGTTGTATTCAGGGCGGAACACCGAGTATCAGATGTACATGGAAGATTTCTCATCTTTTCCTGCGCTCCTTGAAATGACTAGTATCCAAGTGCCCTAAATTAGGCAAGATTAATTTTTGCTATATGTATTTCTTTTAAATGTCTAAAGGCAAGAGCAAAATCCAAAGTTGACTATATATTCAAGATTAATTTTTGGTATATGTACTTATTGTAAATGTCGAAAGCAGAACAGAATGCATCACCAATTTCATTTGATCTGCAGCTATGCAATTGCAAATTGCCGATGGACATCCTACTGATTTTTGTATTTTATAAGGGAGTTGTTTTACCATTTCCATTTGTTAAATGTAATCGGATTGAATTTGTGTTCTATAAAGCTTTCTCTTTTGAATAGAAGATTTACATGTACTTTTCTCATCTGAAAAAATAAATAGAAGTTGAATTCCAGAGACTTGTATTATCAGTTTATTTGATAAAAAAGAATGATGTTTATTTAGAATATTATTTACATTTATTTGTTGGGTCAAAAGATTATTTTCTCGTAGTAATTCACTTCACTATGAAACTGTAACATTGGCAGAAAATTGTCTGTGTAAGTCCTTCCAAATGATAGGAAATTCTATTCAACAATAAAAGGATAAACATAGTAAGTATTCAGTTTGGAAGTATAGTTTAATTGTAAATTGTCCTAATCTACTACCTATTTCCAAACATGAGAAATCAGTTATAGAAAGCATATAATAGTTTACAAAATTTTAGTCTTACGAAAATTTTCACTTAAAAAAGTGGAATATACCATGATATCAATATTTTCTACTATAAGTACGTGTTGAATACAATGTTGCATGGTTTATCATTGCAACTTATATGTTGAAGCAATGTTATTGTTATGATGTATGGTTTTCACAATTTGAAATACTTTTTATAGAGGAAAACCTTAGTCTAGTATTGACCATCAAAACATATTTTATATGTTATGGTTAAAGCAAGATTAGGGTAATGAATCGACATAAATGTAGGCACAAGTAGCTCTTGAAGGTCAATAATAGAAGGAAAAAATAGATCCCAATACAAACTAAATTTAGGGTTCAAAATTATATAATTATATTTCAATACAAGATAAGTAATGATGACAATTATGTTTCAATTTATCATTAATGCTTTATAAACTTTTGAAAACAAAATGAATATTATGTTTTTAAGGGCTTTGGTGTAAATTCCTCTTATTAGTGACATATTTGAATGGACTTGCAATGATTAGTCATGTAAGCAAGGTTTGTTTGATAATTAACTTTCAATGATACTTTTTAAAGTAGTCAAGAATATGATAATTAAGCTTTAGTGATTTGTTTTCTATAACAAACACATCCTTCTTTGTTATTTTAATTTTGTTTTATTATCTCAATGCATGCTCTTAATAATGAACTCTTACACTTCTCAACTTGATGCAAAATATGAACATAAAAAGGATTCTTTATGTCAACTTCTAGAATGATGTAGATTTTAACACAAGTTTGATTGATATAGTTTGATGATTTTATAATAAATTAGCACTTTATATGAAACATTAAATATGGATTTGTATGTACTCTTCATATTAGAGTGCAAGTAAGAGGATCTGCCTCTATTTTATGCATGTATATCAATAAACTATATCTAAAGAAGTCACTTTGCCTGTTAATGGGGTCAACCATTGAACTATGACAATCTACCCTCTAAGTGTCATATCTATGACCACTACAATTACTAAAGTACTACTAATGGCCACAAATTGACCTTGATGGAACTTAAATATGTTTAAACAAAAACAATGTACCTTAAGAAGGCTTCCTAAGCAATAGAATTTGATTGGCCTTTTATATATTTTCTACCCTACGAGAAATATTTGGTTAATAAATGCACCCTAATTGTCAATACACACTATTGCGCATCTCACAACATGCCTTATTTTTCTTTATAGAAAAATGAGGACCCCCTCTTTTTTGTAGCTTTAGGCTAGTTCTTGGTATTAGAAATTCTCAATTCATGGTCAAATTTGAGAAGTTTATTGATTCATTTTTCCTTTAGATTATTAAGTTTTATTAAAATCTATGATGCTTAAGGAAGTGGATCATTATTGTTTTAGGTTCATTTTAAAAAATGTATTAACAAGTGGATAAACTATAGTTGTGGAATTTACCCTTCCAATTATAGTTGTGTAATTAACCCTTCCAATTGAAGTTGCAAATTTTACTTGTTCAATTGAAGTTGTGGAGTTTTCCATTCCAGCTACGCTTCCACTTTCTAATTGTACTTCCAATGTTCAACACTTTCCAATCGCACTTCCAACTGCGCTTCTTGTTGAAATTGTCACATCCCACATTCAAGTGAGTGGGAAATTAAAAGTAAATAAAACAAAAAAGTAGAGTTGATGGAGTTGAACTAACAAGGCATGGGATACATTTCCAAGGAAGGACTAGAAGCTTCATTTGCTATATTGTGGGCCTATCATTGTGGTTATTGAATTGGAAAGGACAAATTCATGATGTGTATGGGTGCCTTGGTGTCATTTGCAACACTATAAATAGAGGTATGACATCCCTCTACGAATTTTTATTCTTGAAGGATAGTAGGAGATGGCTAAGGCATGGGAATCTTGAAAAAAGTGTGGAAATCCACTAAAGCCTATGGATACAAGAAACTAATGAGGGAAAAAGAGGGGGTTGATGGTGATTTCCTAGGAAAATAGGTATGTGAAATATGGAAGCATGGATGAGGCACACTAGGTTGGACATAATACCTCCAAAGAAATGTTTTCCTATGGAATACCAGAATTGCAAGATATGCACAAATTGATTTGTTGAAAAGGATTTAGAAGATTTTAATAAAATGCAATTGGTAGGAGCAAAGGCCAACTCCACAACCTTTGACAACATCCTTCCTTCTATCCTATACTTGAAGGAGAGCTTATGAACTAGCTACGGATGCTCTTCAATATTAAAGAGTGGATGAAATTCATCAAATGTAGGGAGAAGTAGAGAGGTGGGAGTGGAGACAAGAGGGAAGAAATAGGTGATGAAAAGTTTGCAATTGCTTTTGGGGGAAATTTCTTTAGGCACAAAGGAGGTGAAGTTGAATGTAGTATCCAAGGAGAGCAAGGAAATCATGGAAGTATGAAGTCGCATTAAAGGAAGAAACATAACAACAAAGGAAAAAGGAGAGGTGATAATATATTTCATGGATAATAAAGAATATTTTGAAAACCATTCCCAATGCTATGTATAATCATCTCTCACATAGTGTTGGGCTTTAAATATCCACTTTTGCAACTATCATTGCAAGGATTGTCTAGATTTATAGGGAAGGCTAGAAATAATAGTGAATTGTGTCTAAACAAGATATAGATGACCTCCATATAGTAAGAATTTATAAACATCAAGCTAATTCTTTTTTCATGATTTAAATTGGTCCTCAAGCTAGGTGTTGGATTTTGAATGATAAAAACTCCCCCCCCTGCCGCCCCCCTCCTAGCTATAAAATATTTACAATCTAAAGGTGTTTGTGATTGTATTCCTTTATAGGTATCATGTAATGTCCCAAGATGACAAGCTCAAAAACAAAACCTGACAAAACAATTTTTTTTGAAATAAAGACAACAACAATGACATGTTGCACTTGCACAACAATGTGCACACAAGTGTTGCATGAACACAACAAAAAAACAATAAGAAAATCCACCATTAAATAAGAAATGTGGAAATAGAAAAAGACTAACCAAGTTCATAGGATAAACCCACCATGATGAACATATGAGAGAGAGAGAGAGGAAAACACATATATGATGATAGATTACTAAATCGTAATTACATTCTCTCAAAACACCATGCCAAGATAGGATGAGGGAATCATCTAAAACCTCCAATCCACATCCATATACATTGAGAAAATATAAACACAAAGGCAAACCTTCACAAGAGGTTGCCTAGACAAGAGGCACAACTCACTACAAATAGGAACAACGATAGGTCACTTCTAGAAAACAAAATTCTTCCCAAGGCATCATGTCGCAATGTGACAACAAACAAGAAAAAGAAGACTCACCCCATGATCTAGGACAAATGTTGATTAACCAACATAGCCAACCAAGGAGTACAACCTTCCCAAGTCTTCATAATACTAGGCACACGATCTCCCTAACCCTAAGTTTGACACTTGGGAAACTTCAAAAGATGACACACAAAATGGGGCAAGAGATGCCACAAGTATTAGATTAATCATGCATTAGCTTATAATTAAAGAAATCTTTAGTTGATTATTAGTCTAATTCATTTCATGCAGTTAAGATAAACTTAGGACTGCTTTTATTCTTTTATTAGTTGAGGTAAATTATTAGATCATACTATCTCATTACATGAGATGTTGACACTTTTCATGATCTAATCCCCTTATCATTTAGGGTTGCTCCTCTAAAGAACTCGCCCTCATTGTATTATCTGATGATCTCTATGAAGATTCTTGAGGTTTACTCTATAAGTTTTTCTTATTGAGAATATAACAAATCATTATTTGAAACTCTATTGTGTGCAAGGTGTTTTTGTTCATTGTTTCATCTTTTGTCTCATGTTTATTCACAATTCTAACATGTATCAGAGTGTGGATTCGACAAACCCCTTCTCAAATTTTGAAGGTTTTCTTCAACTAGGATTACATGGCTTCAAATATAGAATCTCCTTTGGTTTTCTTACAAATTTTGGAGTTGAGAAATTATTTGGTGCATTTTTCGTGCAAAAAGGACCTCACCATTGTGTTCAAGAGAACCATTTGACAAACTTTGATATAAAATTTTCCCTATTTTGGTGTCGAGAGCTTATAAGGTAATTTTTTTTTGTTGGTACAATGCCTATCAAGCTATATCGTACAATGAAATTAAAAAAGTGAGTGATTTTTAAAATGCTACTATGTTTTAGGGAACTACTCATGGAGTGACATGTCACTCATAGAGCGGCACCCAAGAGGTGATGCCCCCAGTGGCCCACCTAGAAAAAACTCCTGCTAGGCTTTTAGCTCTATTGCCTATAGCCAAGTCACATGAGTGATCACAAGACTCAACACCTAACCCATTTGCCTCTGACAACACTTGCATTAGTGCCCAAGCACCCCTTGAGGTCATGTTAGTGACCAAGGTCTCAACCTCTAGCCTCCAACACCCAATAGTTTCGCCCATGTGACCAAGGGTTGGATATTTTTAGCCCCCAAGGGGCTCTATTTTTTTGCTCGTAATGCCATAATCAGGGATTTTTTTTTTGGGGGTGCATAAATTTTCACTCGATTATTGAAATTGAGAAAACAAGATATGGTTAGAAAGCTAGTTCCAAGAACTATCCAATGTGTAGATATTTTTCTCATTTTTTGTTGTTGGTGCATTCTACAACTTGTTAAACTTAGAGATGCTTGTTTCGCTCTCGAGATCATAAATTTTGACCTATTTCTCCCTTTTTTTTGTGATTCTAGTGGCATTGGCATGATCTTCCCAATCTCTTCATAGCCATCCATGCAATTTTTCTAGGTTTTTCTCCAAGTACATTTTATTCAATTTTTTGTGTTTTCACATTATGGTGAATTACTTGGATGTTTTAGCTCTTGGAAAACCTTTTTGTTTGTGTGGGATGACTGTTTTTTGTTTTTCTATATTTATTTCCAACATTCTATCCTATAAGTGGACTGATCAATTTGCAGGTTGTTGAAATTTTGAAGGAATTTGTTTTGTTGAATACAATTCATTTTCTAATGTAGAGTAGGTAAGTTTTGAGTGATTTGCACAATTGATTTCATAGGAAAAATACAATTATAAATGAGCTTTAATTTCCATTATTTTCACATGGAGAGACTAAGTTGTGCAATTTGCAATGAAGATGGTGACGATGTGGATATTGTTGTTGTTAGCGATGACTTCATAAGTTCTTCCTCATGTTATACAGATGAAAGAAATTCTCTATTGGATTTAAAAGGGGGCCTCAAACTCACTTCCTTAGATCACATGTTGCAATCATGGAATGGATATAACTATTGTGTGTCGGAAAGAGTCACCTACCACCCAATCACTATCCATGTCCTTCCCTTGGATCTCACTCCTCACTCCCTTAATGCCTCTTGGATTACTCATATCCATTCCACATGGCCATTCATTTTGTGGAGGGAAATACATTGGGGACTATTCCATCTGCAACATCTGAAGTACTTGGACCTCAGTTAGAATGCCTTCTTCCCTCTTTCAATCCCTTCACAATTTCAGAAGCTCAAAAATTTGAGGTATTTAAACTTTTGCTACTCTAATTTTATTCGTCAAACTCCAAGAGAGATTGGTAACATTTCTATCTCAACATATCTTCATCTATTTTCTAACTCTTTTAATGACACCATCCCAAAATGTTTTTGGTAAGCTAGGTCCAAGTTCACATACCTTGACATGAGAGGAAACTCTTTTAGTGGCGCAATCCCAACATTTTTGGGTAAGCTATCAAATCTCACATATCTTGACATGAGTGAAAACTCTTTGAATGACACCATCCCACCAACTTTGGGTAAGATGTCAAACCTCACACATCTTTACATGAGAGGAAACACTTTCAGTGGCATCATCCCAAAATATTTGGGTAAGTTGTCAAATCTCAAATATCTTTTCCTAAATTATCTCTTTGAGTGGCACAATACAAAAATATTTGGGTAAACTATCAAATCTCACATATCTTTCCCTGAGTTCTAACTTTTTGAGTGTCACAATCCCAACATTTTTTGGAAGCCTCCCCAAACTCATATTTCTTGATCTTAGAAACAACCAATTAATTATACTACACACTTTCTTTTTTGGATAAAATCCCCAAGATTCCAAGATTATACCTCTCAAGGAATATCTTGACTATAAAATTCAATGCAACTTATATTCCCAATTTTCAACTTGAAGCCTTAGCTTTGGGGTCTTGTAATATAGTCATAGATTTTCCATCCTTCATTTCAACTCACTCTTTAGCCTACCTAGATTTATCTCAAAACTCTCTTAGTGGATATATTCCAAATTTTCTATGGGATTGTATGCACCTTTTTCATCTTAACCTCTCTTCTAACCACTTTGTAGGTAATTTACCCTGGGAAAAAGCACAAAGCTGTGTCACGGTTTCAACCAACTTATCAGCACAACTGAATTTAAATATTTTTAACTAAAAATCATTTTTGGTCAAACATATGATCTAGTAAGATTCATTCTAGCTAGGTTAGATGCTTCCACAAATTTTTCAACTAAAATTGTTGGCTAAAAATGTATGGAGCACCACTTTGAGTCCAATTTACCAAAAATATTAAATTATTTGAAAAACTTGAAGTTTCAATAACTCTTGCTAATGTAAACAACATTTAAAAAAAAATATAAAAATACCCTTTTGTAGATCCTTAAGTGTAGTTTTCAAAAATATATTTATTTTAATAGTTTAATTATTTTTTATATTTTATATTTTATTTTTACTAAAAGTAGGTTTTCAGCACAAAATATTAAGTTGATTTCTATGCCAAGGAAAAATACGAAAACTTATTAAAAAAAATTGAAAAAAATATGATGCACTAGATAAAAGAATCTATTTTAAGATGGTATAATTTTGTTTCCATTTTAGATAAATATTTAATATGAAAGTTGACGTCCAATGAAAACAATTGATTTTTTATTCACACACATTTTAATATTTATTTAAAAATATATATATTTATCAAAATTGGAAAAAAATATATCCATGCACTAAAATTTCATGTTATAAATACGCACAAAATTTGAAAGAAAAAAAATAAAATTTACTATAAAAAGTTTGATGTCCCATGCAACTTCATTTTTCAGCATTTTATCAGCAACTAAATTATAGTTTTAATTTATTCAAAACTAGTTTAAAATAATTTTTTATATTTTTTCTAAAAATACAAACATAAAATATAGTAAAAAATACATATTTTACTAGTTTAGATCATTTGAAAATTCAAAAAATATATGCCACTTTTTAGTGATTCAAATTTAAAAATTGGATCAGCATTGGCCATTTCCTTTATAAAGTGTGACACAACTTTGTGCTTTTACCCTGTCAATATTAATAAAATGTCTTGAATTATTAGAAAATAATTTATTAGGGAAAATATCTTGGGATATTGAATCCATCAAAGGACTGATAATTGTCAATGTTTTAGGAAATCATCTCAATGGTGAGATTCCAAAATCTTTGGGAAGTATGGTACAAGTACAATCAATTAATTTTTGCAAAAATGAATTGTCTAGGATGTTGACTGTAGAGCCAAAAAATCTCACATATTTGAGTTACTTTAATGTGTCTTATAATAATCTCTTAGGAACAGTACCACAAGGAGGAAAAATAATGACATTTGATTCCTCATCATTCTCTGACAATTTAGATCTATGTGGCCTACAAATCAATGTGTCGTGCTTTGGAAGTCATCTTGATTCTCCCAATTAAAATGAAAAAATAAAGAAGTGTTGGAGGAAGATATATAGTGGGTTGTTGGAATAGGAATGGGTTGTGCATTGGGTTTTTCAATTCTAATTTGGGTGTTGTGTTTCTCCAAATCTTGGAGTGCATAATGCTTGAGAAGTATGGATGACATTATTGAATCTTTTTTCAAACATGGAGAAATAAGCTATGTCATACAATATAAGATATTTTTTGATCTTCATCTTTTGTGGAGCTATATAATCAACCTACCATATATTCCAATTGTAGTTGTAAGTTTAATTCACAAAACTCCTTTTTGTTGTTAGTGATTTTTTAGTAATTAAGAAAAATATTATGTTAATGATTTTCTAGAATAGCTTAAAAATATTTTTTATAGATCTAATAAAGTTATTCTTTATCTGTCTTTTGTCCAGGTTTCAATTACAAGTCATTTTGGATGTTGATATCAGGCACTAGCATTCCCAAGTGATGCACATTTTGGTCCTAAATAATTGTAATTTCCCCTTGTTTAAACTAGAGAAGTAAAAAATATTTGTTTACATAAATCCTATCATTACTAATTTTGTCATGTTGGTGATTTCAGGTTTCAAGAGGTACAAACTCAATTTGCTAGAAAATATTTTTTTGGAAAAAATTATGCAATCTACATTTGACTTCAATTTTGAGTTTTCATTGTGTTTTACCATTACTATATTGATTCCACATGGAAAGTGCTAGAAATCAACATAAGGATTTCTAAACTTTCAGCATACAAGAGAAAACTAAAATCCAACATAACCAAAATTTATTTTGATATTTCAAGCATTTGATAAAACATTATTTCTAGTGGGTAAGTGCATAAAGATGGGGGGCCAAAAAGGGGTCTTAATTGGCAACTTTTTTTCTTCTTCTGAAATCAGGAAATACTGACCTTGGATGAGAAATTGAGGATAGTTACACTCAAAATATTAAGATGTAACAAAAACAATGTTCATAGTGCTCCAAGTCTACTTTCTAAACTAATAATTCTTTTTGAAAATGGTAGAGATTAAGGGGTTCAAAAAAGGGAGCCACAAAAATTGGTGTTGTTTGTGTCAAAAAAGCATAACATAGCATCTTTTGTGGCTTCATCAAAAGTTTAACTTTTTTTTGTTATTTTTAAAATCACTTTAGTGAGAAATTATCTAACAACATGTAGTTTATGTTTGATTTTTCTGATAATTTTTAATGAATTTTTTTTTTTTTTACTAATTTTCAAAGTGGACACATCATGAAAAATATAATTTTGGCCATCCTACCCCTATAATTTTTGAAAACTAATCAAAGATATATTTTTTTAATATGTGTAGAATGGAGTCTAGTTAATAAAAGTGTAATTTATTTGAAATTTTAATGAATGGTTAAAAAATAAAGTAAAAAATGCCAAACACTGGTTTTTGACAAAAAAATAGACACAAACAAAAGAAATTAAGGATGAAAGCCTTAACATTGTCAAAATGTGAAAAAAATTACATCGTTAAATAGCTAAGAAAGAGCCTAACATTACCTAGGTGTTTGATTTACTTGACCTTGAAACATGTGAAAACCTGATGGTTAGCACAAATGAGATTATGTGAAATATTGTAGAATATGCAAAAACATGCCTTTGGATGTTTGGAAGGCACTCCAAGCCTTTGGGTTGGACATCCAAAGCAAATACCAAGACTAATGCTTGGAGATTCCCAAAGAAAGATATAACACGAGCTCATTATAACGTGCTCACGCTATGTTTTTTTTTGTATTTTACTCCTCTTTTGCAAAATGTTGTATGTTTCTCAAGCTTTACATAACACAAGTGTGTTATAACATGTTCGTGTTATGTTTGGCTTGGAATTTTTTTTGTGCAAGTTTGTTAAGTATGTTTGATGTATGTATCTTTGTATATATATTTGTATGCATGTATGTCTTTATGTATGTATGTATGTATGCATGCATGTATGCTTGTATGTATGTATGTATGCCTCTATGTATGTATGTATTCTTGTATGTATGTATGTATGCCTATATATGTATGTATGTATGTATGCTTATATTTATGTATGTATGTATGTATGTATGTATGTATGTATGGTTGTATGTATGTATGTATATATGTATGGTTGTATGTATGTATGTAAAGGTTTTGGGTTTAGGGTATATAGGGGTGAGGGTATAGGTTATATAAATGAGGGTTGAGGTTTCTAGGTTTAGAGTTTAAGGTATAGGGTTGAGAGTAGAGTGATTAGGGCTTAAGTAATAGGTTGAGAATATAGGGTAGAGGGTTGAGGGTTTACAATTGAAGGATAATATTCAGCTTGTTGAGTGTATACGATTAAGTGTGCAAGGTATAGGGATTAGGGTTGAGGATATTGGATTTGGGGTTTATGATATGGATTGAGGGTATAAGGCATAGGGTGACTTGGGTTGAGAGTGTATGGTTTAGGTTTTAAGTATAGGGTTTAGGGAAAATATTCAATTAGGGTATAAGGGTGAGGTGATGGGGTATAGGGATGATGGTTTATAGGTGTAGGGTTCAATGTTTAAGGTATAGGGTTGAGGATTAAGGGATTAGGGCTTAAGTATATGGTTAAGGCATAATGTTCAAGGATGAGTGTCTAAGATATAGGGTTTGGGGTTTAAGGTTGAGGGTATAAGGCATATGGATGAGGGTTGATGGTTTAGGGCAGAAGTATAGGGTTGAGGGTAGAGGGTAGAGGTTTGAAGGTTGAGGGATAATGTTTAGGGTTGAGTGTCCAAGGTTAAGTGTATAGGGTATAGGTCCATTAGGGTTTAAGATATCGAGTTGATGGATTAGGGATTAAGTATAGGGTTAAAGGTTGAGGTTGTAGGTTGTAGGGTTTAGGGTTTAAGGGTTGAGGGTTTAGTCATTAGGGTAAAGGTTGAAGGTTTAAGGGTTGAGATTTGATGGTTTAGGGTTGATGGTTTAAGGGATACATATTTAAGGGTTGAGGGTTTAATGGTTTATGGTTGAGGGGTTGAGGGTTTAGGGTTTAAGGGTTTAAGGGTTGAAGGATTAGGGTTTAAACTATAGTGTTGAGGGTTTAGGGTTTAAGGATTGATGGTTGAGGCTTTAGGGATAGGGTTTAGGGTTGAGGGTTTAGGGATTAGGGTTTAAGGGTTGAGGGTTTAAGGATTTATGGTTCAAGGGTCAAGGTTTTAAGGGACAAGGGCTTAAGGGTTGAGGGTTTAAGGGATTAGGGTTTAAGGGTAGAGGGTTAAGAGATTAGGTTTTAAGGTATAGGGTTGATGTATTAGGGTTAAAGGTTTAATGTATAGGGTAGATAGGTTGAGGGTTGAGGGTTTAAGAGTTGAGGGTTGAAGGATTAGGGTTGAGATTTGAAGGTTTAACATATAAGGTTGAGGGTTGAGGGTTGAAGATTTAAGGTATAGCGTTGAGGGATTAGGGTTGAGTATCTAATGTATAAGGTAGAGGGTTTAGGGTTTAGGGTTTAAGGGTTGAGGGTTCATGGATTAGGGTTTAGTGTATAATGTATAGGGTAGAGGGTTTAGATTTGACAGTTGACAGTCCAATGTATAGGGTAGAGGTTTAAGAATTGAGGGCTTAATGTATAGGGTAGAGGGTTAAGGGATTAAGTTGTTGAGGGTTTAATGGTTGAAGGTATAGGGTTGAGGGATTAGGGTTGAGGGTCCAATGTATAGGGTAGAGGTTTGAGAATTAAGGGTTGAGGGATTAAGGGTTTAAGGGAGGGATTAAGGATTTAAGGTTTGAGGGATTAATGGCTTAAGGGTTGAGGGATTATGGTTTAGGGTTGAGGGATTAGGGTAGAGGGTTGAGGGATTAAGGGTTTAAGGGATGAGGGATTAATGGTTTAAGGGTTGAGGGATTAGGGTTGAGGGTTGAGGGATTAGGGTTGAGGTTATAGTGTTGAGGGTATAGGGTTGATGGTGTAAGGTTGAGGGATTAGGGATTAGGGTTGATGGATTAGGTTTTAGGGTCCAATGTATAGGGTAGAGGGTTGATAATTGAGGGTTGAGGGTTTAATGTATATGGCAAAGCATTGAGGTATTAAGGGGTTGAGGATATAGGGTTGAGGGTCCAATGTATAGGGTAGATATATGAGAATTAAGGGTTGATGGTTTAATGTAAATGGTAGAGGGTTGAGGGATTAAGGGTTTAAGGGTTGAGGGAGTGAGGGTTGAGGTTATTGGGTATGGGGTTGAGGGTATAGTGTTGGGGGTATATGGTTGAGGGATTAGGGAAGAGGTATTAGGGTTTAGGGTCCAATATATAGGGTAGAGGATTGATAATTGATGGTTGAGTATTTAATTTTTAGGGTAGAAGGTTGAGGGATTAAGGGGTTCATTAGATTTTGCTAAATATTGAAAATTAGGACTACTCAACATACATAGCCTTTTAAAATGCATTATACTTTTCTAAAGGATTAGATTAGATGTTTTTGAAATGCATATTCCATGTTCATCATTGTTTGGTTTTAATTTTTGACATCTATGAGCATTCAAGGGGGGTTCATTTGAAAATTACCATTATAACCTTAGCTCCTCTTAGCACATTTAACATAGAAAAAGACCAAAAAAAGACTTTTTAACCTCCATTGGAATAGTAAAAACATCAAATCTTATCTTGGTTGTTTTATCCCCTTGCCAAAATTTCTTGCTTAATCTTCAATTGCTTTAATTATAGTTTTAAGTTTTGTATGTCAAAATTTTCTTCTTTCTCATTTAGTGATGCTCTAATTGAAAGTATTAATCCAAACACAAACAAATTTACCCTTTGTTTCTCTAAATTAATCATTGCAAACTTGTTGTCAAACCATCTATGGTTGGGACACAACTTCAACTTCACCTCAAACTAGCAAAATTCACTTATATATGAAAAATATTCCAAATAAAAATGTTGGTTAAGGTCTGATATGGTGAATATCAAGCAATTTTGGTGGCTAGAGATGAAAGGAAATATCCCATGAAGGCTACACAATTCCTAGTGTTATTATGTATTAGGATCGAAGGTATGGGGTAAACTGACAATACTAATTTACAATTTCATTGAGGAAGAAAAAAAATGTTTTTGATGGGTATACATTTTTAGGGGGTTTGCTCAAACTAGATGGTTCGAATGAACACCTTTTTGGGTTCGCTCAAACCACCTAGTTCAAGCAAACCCCCCCTCTATGCTAGGTTCGCACAAACCCCAAAATGAAAAATATTTTTTTAATAAAATAGGGGGTTCAAGCGAATGGGGGTTTGCTCAAACACCTAAATTAGGTTTTTTATTAATAAAAGTTTTTATTGTTGAAAATAATAGTTCACATTCACTATTATAGCAGCGAACCCCTGAACCCTAAGCAAATTAAGGTATATTCAGGGAAACCGAAGTTCACCACCCTCCATAAGCATCACCCTCCATGACTAGGGCACCACTCCTTCAAGGTTGGTTTCCTTTTCTTCAAGTTTTATTTTTGTTAATGCTTCCACATTTCACATACATGTCAAATAGTTCACTTGTTGTTCCAAAATGGGAGCTCTACCATAGGAAGCATCCTCCCTTCTATGCCAAAATGGGAGCTTTGGAATAGGGTATTGATGCACCTAATTGCATTTACTTGAAAGTTTCTAAACCATTTAAAAAAAATATACATTTTGTGTATAAATTTCAATCAAGAATTCAATGAAAACATATTTCTTGAGGAGCTATTGGTCAAATAGTTCTCTTGCCTTGTCAATGATTCTACATTTCGCATACATGTCTACCAAGGCAATTGTCATGATTGAAACAACCATACCCTATTCCAAAGCTTTCTTTATACTATGATGGGCTTCCTTACCTTGTTTCAAAGCTCCCAATTACTGTAGTCTAAGCCACCAATTGATGCCCAAAATCATCATAATTTATTTCATGTTTTCAAAACTATTTATAGTCATTCCACATGCTAGAGAAATATGGTTCCTTACAACACTTAAAAATATGATGCACAAAATAGATTTTTTGAAAAGGGTTTAGAAACTTTCAAGAAAATGCAATTGGTGGGTGAAAAGCCATAGGAATCATCCTCCTTTCCTATGAGAAAATGGGAGCTCCTATTCCAAAG
Source organism: Sequoia sempervirens (assembly GCA_007258455.2). Classification (NCBI taxonomy): domain Eukaryota; kingdom Viridiplantae; phylum Streptophyta; class Pinopsida; order Cupressales; family Cupressaceae; genus Sequoia; species Sequoia sempervirens. Next base: position 135,939,700 of record VDFB02075321.1, on the reverse strand, counting down.
CTCCCATTTTGGCACAAGTAGGGAGGATGTTGTCTATGGATTTACACCCGCCAATTGCATTTTCTTGAAATTTTCTAAACCCTTTTCAACAAACCATTTTGTGCATATCTTTCAATCATGTAATTCAATGAGAAAATATTTATAATTATACATATAAAATGGATGCAACTCAATTACTTTGGAACTTATTTAACATTTGGTTTCATCAAATTGTAATTTTTATCCTAAAAATTATTAAAGTGTTTTCCTCTATGAGTGATCAAGTTATTGATAGATCCACTTAGAAAATATATAATAGAACATTGAATTAAATACCATTCTCATTGTGTTTGATAATTAAAATAATTGTGTCATTTTGTTGGTACTCCAAAATTACCATCATGCAATCCTAGATAATCACCCTATGCTAATTCTCATGGAGATAAATTGAACACAAGGAAAATATTGTAGTTAGATCACAGAAGGATTTGGGTCCTCAATAGCATCTAGGTTATTCTCTTATTTAGTTCTAGGTCACAACATGTAAGGGAGAATCCATAAGATCCTAGATGCAACAATTAAGGATTCATTTAAAAAAATGTAAACAAAATTATATTTGTCTAAAGATGGCCCTACTATTTTTCACTAGTCACTCTTTATATTAATTTTCCTAAATATTACATATTGACATTTAAATAAAATATATCAACCACCAAAGTTTTATTGTAATGATAAATTTGTGAAGACTAAGTGAATAATTTTCCTAATATAAACTTCCTTTATAACAAATTAAAATAGGCTAGAAACATAAATAGAATTTGAAAGACATATCATGATTATATCAATCAAACATTCACAAATAATTGTCACCTACTCCATTGGGCTATTATACAAAATTACAAAGATGGTAGAAAATTGCATATATGTTTTTTCAAATTTTAAACTTAACACTTTGATCTAAATGTATTATTATTGGTGAATTAGAACTTGCCTTAAAATATCATAAATCTAGAATTACATAAATGTGTCAGTGTATGTAAATATGAGAATGATTTATTGTTACATCATTTTTACAACATTGAACTCATCTTCATTCCCATGCTCATGTTTCCACCAATGTCAAATTTGGAAAATGGGGGCAATGAGGATGAATCTAATTTAAATAACACTAAATATCATCATGAACACATCCTATAAAAATAATTTAGAGAGTTCAATAGATTGGAGAAGCCTCCAAATATCATGTTCTTTTGCAACTAAAACTTTTTATTTTGTCTCCTATTAATTTAATGGATACATATTAAGTAGTTATACCAAATTTAAAACCTAAATGACTTTGTGATCATCACCACATATATGGACAAACCACATATTGATGTAGATCACATAAAAACATAAAATTCAAGATCTTAAGTTAAAAAAATGTGATACAATTTGAGGATCTAGTCATAACCATGTGCATATAAATATTTAGCACCTCGACATGATTCATATGGTGCTCACAAAGGGGATTTGAGTTGATAATATCTTTCAAATTAATCCATGCATTTAAATATAGTGCAATATTTATTTATTACAAGTGATTAAATATCTACAAATTCTACACAATCCAATCATTAAAACATGCAACAAAGCTAGATCAATTACATATCAAATTCTATTGATCATGAATTCTCTAGGTACCTAAGCATGTTATTACCTCAAAGAGCAAGTGACTTACTAATTTTAATTTTCTTGAAAGTTTATATCAAATATATTTAGTCTCATTTTATTGAAAGTTTATGAATAATTTTTAAATAATCTATTTTGTGCATACCCTACAATCATGGCATTCCATGAGACAACATGTCTTTGAGGTATTTTATTAAATAGTTCACTACCTTATCTAGATGCTTTCAAATCTAGCTAAAAGCACTTGTTGTTCCTTGTGATTTACTCATGGATCATATATTTAAGATCATTTTATATATTTAAATGTATACTTAGAAGTTTCTACATTTTTGTCAAATGAGTTCACATGAAGTGAATTACATTAGTTTTATTAATATTTCAAATTAATTTACTTGTTTCACTTGTTTAGTTACATTAAATTTATTGTACACATACACAAGAACTATTATCTAGATAGAGTTCGATACATTCTATATCATGCTTTTAAATAGTTGTTTTAAATTTAAATTCAACATGTACATGTTCCATTATTTCTATTCTCTAGATCTAGATAAATTAAAGCAAGAAGGTCTCATTGCTCCTTTAGGTACACATCATGGAAAATGCACTAGTTCCAACTCAGCCTTAGGGACTATTTGCAAGTACTAAGAGATTCAAAAAATGATGGTAAGAACACAAGCATATATAAGGAAACTTGCATGTCCATATTGCAGATCCTAGAAAAAAATAGAGATAAACTTTAGCGCATTTTCCCTCAATAGAGTAGCTGCGATTCTTTCCCACATGCGGGAAGAAGTCTGTAATGTTCCCTTTTCTCAAATCCAAGAGTTAGTGACCAAAGAAATGATCAAAATCCAATGCTTTCCAGCCTATCAGGATAAACATAAGGTGAGGGCATACCAGGTTACCAAATGTGCGGATCTTGCTATGGCTATTTTGCTCTACCCCTAATTTCTTGTAGTGCTTGGTAAATATCCAAATAATAACCAAATTTTGCTATATTTTTCACAATAGCTGTATGATGAGGTTCATTTGGGCCTCAATGTCAACTACTATGAACTTCCACCATATCTTGGTCAAGGGCATGGCAAAATTTTTGATAGGGACACTTATTCTTATGCTATGGCGGGCATTCCTAAACTCGTACAACTAGACATGCTTATAGGAGAGATGGCACAAAGTAATTTGCATTGTTTGGTTGAGGACCTCTTGGAGGCATATGCCTTCATTGCAATAGACCATGGGATCTCTATAGGCCAAGTTAGAGGTCATTTGGGTGCATCTCTTCATTCACATCCAAGATCCCATCATTCTCATCACTCTTGGTGTAGAGTCTAAACTAATGTATTTTAAACTTGGTAAAACCTACACAATTCAAAGGTTTATTTGTTTGAACAACCCACTCAACATTGTATATACTACATTAAAATGTCAACCCTAGGTTTGTAAATGCACACATTGTATATGCCTTCAAAGACTCAAAACTACTTAAGCTATCCTATTCAAGTTATTCTATTTTTTGGAAATCATAAAATTGTAGAATAGTGAAAGGAACAATTAGAACTAATGGCTACAAGTACCTATAGCTTAAACTGAAACTAAATTGTTATAAATAAAATATCACTGTAGCAACTCAAAACTAATCAAAACTAACAACTCAGCTAATTTAACCTTTGGAGTACTACTAGTTAACCATTACATGCATGGTCATGAACATTCATTACCAATAAGCAAAGTATGAGATTCTAGTTTAACTTGAATTTAGTCCATGACATAATGATAAACAAAAAACAACTATTTAAACAAAGATAAACAACTAGAAAATGAAGTGAAGGATAGTTACCTTGAGTGGTCTACTCAAGTGGTTGTTCTCAGTTAACTAAAACCAATCTAACTAACAAATTCTATGCAACCAGTGAAATTGACTTCATTCATTATGTATATGCATAAAATTGGTTATGACTATTCATTCCTGACATTTAATTAAATATTTATTATTTAATTAATTTTTCTAAATTCTTCTACAATGTAATTAAATTTAATCAATTTAATTATATTTTTCATTCATTTTCCTACTATAATCTCATTCATGCTCTTGCACAGGAACTACAACCGTTCACACCAACCTGGCCATTCTCTCAATGGGTGTTAGATCTAGTGGGTAAGATTCATCCTTCCTCATCAAACGGCCACAAGTTTATCATTACATAAACAAAATACTTCACCAAGTGGATTGAGGTAGTACCTCTCACTAAGGTAACCGACAAACAAATATCAACTTTCATACTCAACTACCTTGTTTTTCGGTATGACATTCCCAATTCCATCATCACAGATAATGGACAGCCATTCAAGAATCAGGATGTTGACGAACTTTGTGAATGATTCCATATTCAACACATGTACTCAAAACCTTATTATCCACAAGGGAATGACCAAGTAGAGGCTTCAAACAAAACAATATTGAAAATTTTGAAGAAAACTATGAATGATGCAGGGAAAGATTGGCATGTTCAACTTAATCTCGCATTGTGGGTCTACAGAACGAGTATCCAAATGCCAATAGGAGCAACATCATTTTCTCTTGTCTATGGAGCAGAAGCCATTCTACCTCTAGAGGTCGAGATTCCATCACTTAGGGTATCACTAAAGGGTCTCATAAGAGATGATGAGTACAGAGTTTCCCGATTGCAAGAATTGGAACTTCTTGATGAAAAGAGACAAAGAGCAGCTGATCATTTGAAAGCGTATCAACAAATGATGTCTCGCAGCTATAATCATAGAGTCAAGCTGTGTACCTTTCAAGTTGGTGATCTTGTTTTGAAAGAAACTCCACGAAATCAGCAAGACAGAGAGAAGAAAGGAAAATTTGAACCGAATTGGCTAGGTCCTTATGTAGTTATCACAGTCTACGGCTCAGGAGCATATAAGCTATCAACAACAGAGGGGGATTTTTTTGATGAACCCATCAACAACATGCACCTAAAGAAGTATTACGACTGAAACAGTTATCATCATCTAGAAAAATTATTGAAAAAATATAAAAAAATAGCAAAAAAAGTCCTAAAAAATATAAAAAATAAGCAGAAAAAGTCCTGAAGAAATACAAAAACATCAGAAAATGTCCTAAAAAAAAGGGGGGTCATAGGGTGAAAACCTGGCAACAGGCAGTCTATTGACATGAAAAATGCAATAAAGACAAATAGTGAAAATCTGGTAAACAGACGCTATTTGTAGCTCTCCATCTATTAGTTCCTGCTCTGCACTTGGCTTTTCAAGCATTCATTTCATTCATTTTTCCATCATCTTAGGACCATACTGGCATCATGCTTCCGTAATTTTCATAGATCGATAACGTCTTACCATGACTTGATCATTGTACATATCCATTTCAGCAAAAACATTGACATATTGGGGGCAATCAACTTTCAAGTTTTATCGAAACAACTCGACAAGGGCATTGAATCAAATCATGCGAACAAACAATCAAATCCTCTGAACAACTATCCGATCATTTATACATATTGTAAGGAAATTTGGGAGCGCATCTTATGAAAACTCCATGCAGTAGTCCCTTCGGTAACTTTTATTTCGATTAGGTTGCTTCAAAGACATGAACAACTATGTCCAAATGTGGAACAGACACAGTTCATTTCCTACATTGATCCATCTAAGAGAAACACATGTAAATTCAACAACAATCATTAACAGATTCTACTATATGAATCAGCAGACATGAAAGATGAAAATAGAAAACCAGAACACAAAGATTTACGTGGGGAAAATCCTTTCGGATAAAAAACCCCACACTCCAAAGATCGAGCCATTGTATTATTCAGCAACAGAATGGTTACAATACAAATTCAGGCTCATAGCCTCTTCAAAGATTCATCTTGTTCATTCTAGATACTATCTGGTAATCAACTCTCCCTCTGTACATTTCTTGATCAACCTCTCAAACCAAACAATCTTCATACTATTGCAATACCCTCACACAGTATACAGTACTTATCAACACAAGAGATCAATCATGGCATTCAATCCTTGATCAAGAGAGAAATCAACAACATAACACTGCCTCTCACTTTCTCTATTTCGGCCTCATGGCCTCAGCCTTCGAGCCAGCCCACCATCTTCTCACTGTTCGCTCTATTTTCCTTCTCTTCGGCTTCGGCTCTATGAAAATAGTTTGTTTCCAACTGTCGGATCACAACTATAGAATCATCCAGCTCAACAACGGTTCATATTCTGCTTTCTCTGATTTGTCCATATCGCACCACATTGGACAATCTTCACTTGGTCAATAGTGATCAACTTGTGTTGCATGTCGGTGAGACACTAGAAGTGTCTCCCTGATGCCACAAGTCCCAATTACATGTTGTCACGAAGAGTCATCTTCATCGGCAAGAGGTTCTACCGATATCCACAAGTCATACCAAAATCAGTATTCTCATCGGTGAGACAATCGCCATTCGATGAGACATTACACTGAGCACTTAAGTCATTACGAAGTGTTCCTTAGTCACCAAGACTTTAGTCATTCACTGAGAGATCATAACGAGCCCTTTATGATATATCGACAATAGACTGTCTCATCGGCGAGACAATTCCACTTTGCCAAGACATCATATCGATGCCTTTAAGTCATACCGAAGACCTACCATTGGCCAGAAATTCAACATTCGCTAGGAGATCATGTCAAGTCTTCAAGTCATGCCGAAGCCCATTGTATTCCTATCAGCATGCATCTATCTGCAAGAATATCATCTTTCGCCAAGACGTCACAATGAATTTCATGTTATACCGATCTCCGAACAATCGGCAAGAGTTATACCGAAGTCAGGACTCCATTGGCAAGACTATTGCTCTTCGCCAAGACATCACCCCACAAGTTCCAAGTCATCCCGATTCAATCTTGTCAGCTAGACTTATTGCTTTTTCCAAGACTTCATACCGAAGCCTTTAAGTCACATCGATGCGTTCCACTGTCACTGAGAGAATCAACCTTTGGCAAGACTTCTTATTGAGGCTTCCATGTTATCTCGAAACAACTATTCGCCAAGAGTCACACCGAACTGATGACCCCACATATTGTTGCCGAGACATCTCCCGGTTGCCAAAAGATCATGCCAATAGGAACAAGTCATAGCGATTTCTTCATCGGCCAGACAGATCGAAGGTCATGTTGATATCGGTAAGACTTCCTATCATCACCGAGAATTTTCACTAAGACCCTTGAGTTACACTAAGTGAATACCATCGGTGAGACATTCCTCAGTTGCCAAGAGATCTTCTTGAGAGTTCAAGTCACCCTGAAACTGCTTATTGGTGAGACTTCTTGCGATCGCCATGACTTCTTGCTGAATCCATTTGTTATCCCGAAGACTATAAGTCACCATGAGTCTCCCCAAAGCCTGATAACAAATCCTTATGTCGCTAAGACATTCCACTCGGTAGGAGATTACAGCAAAGGCTACAAGTCACAATGATAGGCTTCTTTGACAAGACAAAAGCATTGTCTTGGCGACATGAGAAAAAAACACAAGGTAAACTACCAGTCGGCTAGACAACAAAAATGTCACAATGACTAAGCTTTCGCAGAGGTTTCAGCCTGTGAGATTGAGGCATACTTTCCAACAAATTCCCACTTGATGAAGATCACACAGGCACCTCCTAAGCAACCAGAAACTAAGATCACACTAGCTCCATCAGTTCAAACCCTACAACACTCAAGACACCTGATCAACATGATTCCACAGATAACAATCCATTAGATAATCTGTAATAAAGACCAGGAAACCAACTGCAACTCACTGTCCAACAAAACAACCGATCATAGCCTTTCAGGAAACCACATAGACCTCAAACATGCTCTCATGCTCCATCAAGAATTATGCTCCAACATCCAAGATGTTCACCATTCAGACAACAATCCTGTCATCTTTCACGTGTGGAAGAAAGATACATCGCCAAGGTGAATAAGCATTATTCCAATGAACACAAGCAAAAGATCCCAGTGATATCTTCAACAAGATACTACTACCACTTCACTGTGCTCAAATGCTATACAAAACCAATATCAACTTCAAAGCTTCAAACAAAACACAACAGTGAAGTCATTCTCTAGAAACAAGAAACTAAACATCACCAGTTAGAACAATAATCAGACTGACCGCTTCCATCAACTGATAAACCCACGTGACTGAAAATAGCACCCACAGCTCGTGCTATACTATCCAGTCTCACATACCATTAGTAAACTTCTTCCAATCCATTAACAACAAATACAAGTTCCAATGTCAACCAGTCGAAGAAGACAAGACACATACATGAACTCCCACTGCCTGAGAAATCTAGATTTGAAAGATCAGAAGGCATCGCAAGCCTACCAATACTAGCTCATAGAAAAAATGTAACCCTATAGTACCAAAGGAAAATCCACAATGATATGCTCAACCTACAACAATCTTCCACAAGAAACATTTCTCTCACCAAAAACCTTCACAGCCACAGAGAGAAACACTGCACATCATCTTCCTATAGAACATCCTCCTACATACACTTCTAACAACCAGTTGTGTCAAGAATGATATTCTTCACATCCCAAAAGAAATCCTTAACAACATCCATCAGTTCAATCACCAAGATCAAACCAACTTCTAATACCATGTAATCAATATGGATGTAAGCTTCTCAAAGAAGATCAAGCTAAAACATTTCCCATTTTAGGAAATCAGCCCATACAACATCTCCTACCAATTCTCATCAGTAAATGACATAACACAAAAAGCTCAAGGAGATAAAACAAACTGTACAACTTCCACTATGAATCCTACAGAACCAAAAGTTAAACAATAATTCAAGATCCATATCATGAAAGTGAACTTAAATACATCTGAAAGATACAATGAGCCAAATACCTCTCAGATAAATTTCTGACTAGACCAAGAGTGGGAACAAGAATACTCCTTCAACAAATATAATCCATCATCAATTAATCCAAGAGCAATATTCTCATAGGTCTCTTATTGAACTCATGTTCAACCAAGGTGTAGGCTTCTTGGACTTTCTGCTAATAAACTTTAACAAGAGTAACAAGCAGGAACACATCTCTCATAAGAGAAAGAAAGCCTTACCTTATTCTTCATGTATCCATGAGTACTAGCAACCGATCATCTCATGCTAAACTCCATCTGCATTACTACACTATCATGAAGTATCAAGCAAACAATCAAATAACTCAATGCACAAAGAATTACCAGATCACTGTCAAAGCTCCAATCATCTGAATTAGGAACTTATCATGACACCATGATCTACACATCCCCATAGGAGATTCCATGCTTCAAGTGACTCCACCATTGTATCAAGTACAATGCACAATGCCAAAACTCTAGTGACAAACAAGAGTATACCATGACATAAAGCAAATAGACTTAAGAACAACATCACCTATCAAGCACCACCAACACATTAGCCAAAGACTCCAAGCATCTTCCATGGTTCCAAGATGTTGTACATCTTCAAATAATGTCCATGCAAAAACAAAAGAACCCTTCTGCAACACTAAAGAAGACCATTCACCACCATGTGATGAATCCACAGTCACTGCTAGAGCTCCCACTAAAATGTGACACCCAAGCTGTCCAAGCATCATGACCAACTACTTTAGGTTCCCATAACTGACTATCCAATAATATCCATCCTCTCATCTAAAAACAGTCACACCAATGCACAAGTGACCACAGACAAGGCCAGCTAACAAATCTGCATCATCAATGAATCAACCTCGTGGATAAAGACAGTCCACTTCCAAGTTATCTCACTGCAGCCAATGGGTAGCTAATCCACCAACTGCATAACTTGTAGATCACAAACATCAAACATGCAAAACTGTTATCACATTGAAAACTATAACACTGAGATTTCAAAGAGAATATCCACGTAGACAACATGATTCAAACAGCAGATTATGCCAAATCTGATTTGCCAATCAAATCCACAAGGAGAACCATAATCAAAGAACCCATGAGCACTACCACAAGAATGCTGAGTGACGAAACAATTACCAACACTCCCATGCAAAGAAGAAATCATACCTCCTCAAGCCATGCACCAAGCATGTATGCAGAACTACAACTATCATCCAGCAACACCCTAAAAGGCCAGTATCTAGACAATAACTTAACAACAACTCCACATGGTCACAAGTTTTGCTTAAACATGTAAAACCTGCAAAACCATAGAGCCATGCAAGTACAAACCATTCTTAGAAAGAAACCAGCAGTTCAGGAGAATCTAGGTCCCTTTCAGACCAACTCTAAAACTACCACCATGTACATGCATTTGAGAAAGAGAGACAGGCTATTCAGAAGCTTGCAAATCATCTTAATGATTAAATCCATAGCCTTCAAGCATTCGAGGTTAATAGGAAACAATGCCTTTCAACACAAGGAACCACCACCTAGCATAAGCACTCTCTTCCATGACTAAGAAACAACATAGGCTTCTCCATATCACATAGGAGCCTGTCATACAAACACAATATGAAAGCTTTACTACTACATAGCCACAGAGTAGGAAAATCCACCTCATACTCTAACGATATACCTCTACCAGCCAGGAGACATAGATCAGAACATGATAAACTCCCTTTTCCATCTTGACCATCCTTCAAGTTGCATGTTGTCTCAGAATACCACAAGGCTTCCACTCAACAAAGGATCAACACATCAGTCCATTTCTCCAAATTTCTTTTAGCCTGACAAGCTAAGAAATATTCACAAGAGAAATATCCATAACCATCAACTAGAAGAAGGCTCTGATACCAATTGTAAGGAAATTTGGGAGCACATCTTATGAAAACTCCATGCAGTAGTGCCTTTGGTAACTTTCATTTTGATTAGGTTTCCTTAAAGACACGAACAACTATGTCCAAATGCAGAATAGACACAGTTCTTTTCCTACATTGATCCATCTGAGAGAAACACATGTAAATTCAATAGCAAGCATTAACAGATTCTACTATACAAATCAGCAAACATGAAAGATAAAAACAGAAAACCAGAACACAAAGATTTATGTGGGGAAAATCCTTTCAGATAAAAAACCCCACACTCCAAAGATCGAGCCATTGTATTATTCGGCAACATAATGGTTACAATACAAATTCAGGCTCATAGCCTCTTCAGAGATTCATCTTGTTCATTTTGGATACTATCTGGTAATCAACTCTCCCTCTATACATTTCCTAATCAACCTCTCAAACCAAACAATCTTTGTACTGTTGCAATACCCTCACACAGTATACAGTACTGATCAATACAAGAGATCAATCATGGCATTCAATCCTTGCTCAAGAGAGAAATCGACAACATAACACTGCCTCTCACTTTCTCTGTTTCGGCCTCATGGCCTCAGCCTTTGAGCTAGCCCACCATCTTCTCACTGTTCACTCTATTTTCCTTCTCTTTGGCTTCGACTCTATGAAAATAGTTTATTTCCAACTGTTAGATCACAACTATCGAATCATCCAACTCAACAACAGTTCATATTCTGCTTTCTCTGATTTGTCCATATCGTACCATGTTGGACAATCTTCACTTAGTCAACAGCGATCAACTTGTGTTGCATGTCGATGAGACACTAGAAGTGTCTCCTCGATGCCACAAGTCTCGATTACATGTTTTCGCCAAGAGTCGTCTTCATTGACAAGAGGTTCTACCGATATCGACAAGTCATACCGAAATCAACATTCTCATCGGTGAGACAATTTCCATTCAATGAGACATTACACCGAGCACATAAGTCATTCTGAAGTGTTCCTTAGTCGCCAAGACTTTAGTCATTCACTGAGAGATCATAACGAGCCCTTTATGATATACCAACAACAAAATTTCTCATCGGAAAGACAATTCCACTTCGCCAAGACATCATATTGATGCCTTTAAGTCATATTGAAGACCTACTATCGGCCAGACATTCAACATTCACCAGGAGATCATATCGAGTCTTCAAGTCATGCCAAAACCCATTGTATTCCTATCGGCATCCATCTATTGGCAAGACTATCGTCTTTCGCCAAGATGTCACAACGAGCTTCATGTTATACTGATCTCCGAACAATCGCCAAGAGTTATACCGAAGTCAAGATTCCATCGGCAAGACTATTGCTCTTCACCAAGAAATCACCCCGCAAGTTCCAAGTCATCTCGATTCAATCTTGTCAGCCAGACTTATTGCTTTCACCAAGACTTCATACCAAAGCCTTTAAGTCACATCAATCTGTTCCATTGTCGGTGAGAGAATCAACCTTCGGCAAGACTTCTTACCGAGGCTTCCATGTTATCCTGAAACAACTATTTGCCAAGAGTCACACCAAACTAATGACCCCACATACTATCGCCGAGACATCTCTCGGTCGCCAAAAGATCATGCTGATAGGAACAAGTCATACCGATTTCTTCATCGACCAAATAGACTGAAGGTCATGTCGATATCGGTAAGACTTCCTATCGTCACCGAGACTTTTCACCGAGACCCTTGAGTTACACCAAGTGAATACCATCGGTGAGAGATTCCTCAGTCGCCAAGAGATCTTCTCGAGAGTTCAAGTCACCTCGAAACTGCTTATCGGTGAGACTTCTCCCGGTTGCCATGACTTCTTGCCGAATCCATTTGTTATCCCAAAGACTCTAAGTCACCATGAGTCTCCCCGAAACCCGATAACAAACCCTTATGTCGCCGAGAAATTCCACTCAGTAGGAGATTACAGCGAAGGCCACAAGTCATAGCAATAGGCTTCTTCGACAAGACAAAAGCATTGTCTTGGCGACATGAGCAAAAAACACAAAGTAAACTGCCAGTCAGCTAGACAACAGAAATGTCACAACGACTAAGCTTTCTTAGAGGTTTCAGCCTGTGAGATTGAGGCATATTTTCCAACACATATCACAATAGTTTTCAAGCGAATAACATATCATGACTCATATCAGGATGATCTAAAATATGAATAATGGTTGGAAAAGTAGTATTCTATTTTGAATGATGGTTGTTTAATTTTTGATATCATCTCTCTGGAGCACACTCGATGATGTACTGAACTAGAGTGGTAAGGATAGAGAATGAATTTTCTTTGTCTATTGTCTTGAGGTTAACTATTAATTTGATTGCAAATATGTCGAGAGACATGATTCCCAATGCATATCATTGACGACAGTTCCATGTTTGCATCAAAAAGGTGGTTAATCTCTGTTTGTTTATGCAAGAAATGCTTAGGTCATCTTGGTTTAATTATACCTCGATGCTTGTGTTTACTTGCTATATCAAAAATCATGAAAGTTGTACTCAAGTCATCATTGGTGCTAATTTACCCTCTGATGCTTGTACATACTTCCAACATTTTAAAAATGCTCTATGATGATTCAGGAAAAATAACAACAAGCTCAACAAATGGTTTTTTTCATTTCATTGCATTTCATTTTTAGGTCATATCTGCATACTGGATTTGCATCAGAGTTTTTGAAACATCAACGACTACCATGTCTCTTTGGACTATTTATGGAGGACTTTTGAGAATTTGTTTCATCATCACCTTTCATATTCATATCATTAACATTTTATCATTTTCATATCATTAACATTTTATCATTTTCATATTCATTTTTGCATCTCATTTCTTACATTATATCATTCCATTTTTACTTCTTATCATTTCACTTATCATTTCTTATTTTATCATATCAGTATTCACTCCATATCATTTCATTTTCATTCAATTTTTTTATCATTTCATATCCTTCCATTTATCATTTCACTATCATTACCATTTCATTTTCATTTCATTATCATTATCCTTTTATATCATTACCATTTCATTTTCATTTCATTATCATTGCATTATCATTATCCTTTTATATCATTACCATTTCATTATCATTGCATTATAATTCTCATTTCATATCATTCAAATTCTTTATCATTTCACTATCATTACCATTTCATTATCATTATCCTTTTATATCATTAGCATTTCATTATCATTTCATTATCATTGCATTATCATTCTCATTTCATATCATTCAAATTCTTTATCATTTCACTATCATTACCATTTCATTATCATTGCATTATCATTATCCTTTTATATCATTCATTTTCATTATCATTTCATATCATTCAAATTCTTTATCATTTCACTATCATTACCATTTCATTTTCATTGCATTATCATTTTTTTATCATTTTGCCATCTTTATCCTTTTGCATCATTCATTTTCATTTCATTTTCTCATTATCATTTCATATCATTCAAAGTTCTTTATTAGTTCATATCATTCACATTATTTATCATTTATTTCATTATCATTCAAAATCTTTATCATTTCGTTATCATTATTATTATTTTCATATCATTTTCATATTATCATTATCATTACACTATCTCATTACCATTTATTTCACTTATCACTTATTATTGCATTTCATCATCATTTACAATACATTACATTACATCACGTATCATTTATCATTTTATCATACATCACATTATTATTTATTATTTCATATCATTTGTCACATTACATTCATATCATCTTGTTAATCATCCTATCATTTTTTTTCACGATGCATATTATAATCACAAACATTCATTTTCCATCATATTATCATTTTATATTTGAAAATCCAAAAACAAATATTCCATACGCCATATTCATTCATATCATTTGCCAAAAACAACATTTTTCATAAAACATATCACATATTCCATGACATATTTTCATAATCATTTCATAAAGTCATCCACTTGCATGACATCATTAGTACGCATCATCAATCATTTTTCATCATCATAACAACATCATATCAACTCATCCTGCATATCAGATTAGTCATTAAACCATTCCCATGCATATCAAAATACCATAACATATAGAAATAAATGCACATCACATAATCATCTCATAAATGCACATCACATCATCAAAAAACATCGCCGTTGCATATCATCACTCATCATAAATAATACAAATGTCCAATATCCAATGAAACTAAAAAGTCTAAAGAGAGATACATGGGATATGATCAAAATCAAATATACATGCTCCAAAAATAATATACATGTGTGAAATACATCTGCATCAACTAGTCGATGCCCCTGATGGAGCTGGTCTAGAAGGAGGTGGTTTGCTATTGGTACCCGCGTCAAGATCTCGCCAAGGCCCGGTAACCCCTAGGCTTTGTGTATGTGTCCATGACTTGCTCCTGGTCCTAGTGTGGGACCACGAGAATGTCTCTCTGTGCTCAGGAGGACACTTCTCCTTGTATTTGACACGGTAATACTTTGCCTCCCTCGCCATCTCCATACCCTCGACAATTGGCTCTCGCAAGGATGCACTCTCGACAGTACCCATAAGCCTCTGAGTAATGCCCTCGGCCTCCACTATCCTCCGTTTGAATGCATCCCTCTCTGCCGTCAACTAGGCTACCTGTGGGTTTGGGGTAGGTACCTGTGCCTATGCCTATGCATATGCCTGTGCCTGAGCCTATAGTTGAGCTTGAGCCTGAGCCTGTGCCAACTGTGACTGTAGCTATGCTATCACACTCTATGCCTGACCTAGCTAACCTTGAATAGTCTACACCTGGGCCTGCAAAGTGGCTATCTATGCCTGTTGAGAAGAGGAGGACATCCTGATGATCATCCATGGTCTGCCCCCAGATTTGGGCCACTGTATAATCTAAGCACTAGCTAGGCTGTCCATCCTCTACCTCACTGCTCTCCCCTCCTCCCCTCCATCATCTCCCCCATCATCCCCATCATCTGAGCTATCATCTCTACCACCCTCCTCCTCCTCCTCTTTTCCATCCTCCTCCTTCTCTCCACCCTCCTCCGCCTACTCTCCACCGGCCACACCCTCCTATCTCTCCACCCTAGGCTACTGTACTACTGCGATGGCCCCTGGCTCATCAGGGCATGTAAATTGTGGGAACTGATGTGTATGAAAGTACTCTAAGTATTCATTGGACATCCCTGCATATGTAATCTCTGGCCTGTATGCCCATACCTCAGCCTGCAAGCCCGTATACTCTGTATAAGCCACCTGGTATGTGATGCATTGGCCCCACCTAGGATCATCCTTGTGCCGCCCATAGTGAGAAACACCCCGTGGCATCTCCTGCATGAATCCATACTGTCTCTAAACCCATAGTGCCAAAAATTGCTCAATAATATATGGGGTCTATCCTATCAGATGTCGAGGTATATAGACATATGGCATCTCCAAATGATCTATTTCCCAAGGCTCGCAATCTACATATGACCTCCATATCACTGCATCCACATCGTCAAGCACACGTTGCTAGTACTCCAACTTTCCCAGCTTTGGCTGGACAAGTGCACCTGAATATGCATATATGTATGGCCTGCCTGGTGGCCTCACCCTGGCACATGCTGGTCTCGTCACCGTAATATGCTCCCATGCCTAGATCTGGAGCAACATCACACCACTAGCCAAACTCGTCGACCCTCAGTAGACCACCTGATGTAGATCATGGTATAAATGAGCCAAAATGCAGCTCCCCCAGGCATACCTCTATGGCTGAGTCACCATCCACTCCAGCATCCTATCCCATCCAACTGAAAATCCCTTCGATCGATGGTCTAGTCCAAGGAAGCCTTTGATAAATGCCACTAACACAACAACTAAGGCTAGATACCTACTGAAATCCACCTAAGGCACCTAATATCCTAATATGGACATGTCACCGCAAATCCTCCTCAATGCATCTGTCCCTCCTATCTCCTTGTGGTCATAAACCACAAGGGCACCTACCATAGGAATCCCTAGAATCCTGTACATGTCCTCAGGTGTCACAATCATCTCACCTATTGGAAAATGAAAGGTGTTATGATCCAAATGCCACCTCTCAGCCAGTATAGTCAATAGCCCTCTGTTGACTCGAATTCCTCGCGGGATAGTCAACAATGATCCTAGTCCATAGGCACCTATCCATTGTACCTCTATAGGATTCAGGTCTCCTATCCGGTCCCAACATATCAAAAACCGCTCTCTAATCTGGAGGTTGTCGAAAACCTCCTATTTTTGGTCATCACAAGGACAATTAATTAGCCTCATACCAATGAATCATATCATGTGCTCTATCTATCAAGCAAACCTTATCAATGACCCATATTAAGTGACCCATATTAGTGACCCATATCAAGCAAACCATATCAGTGACCCATATTAGTGACTCATATCAGTGACCCATATCAGTGACCCATAATAGTGACCCATATCAAGTGAACCATATCAAGTGAACCATATCAAGTGCTCTATCTAAGTGACTCCTATCATGAATTCAATGCTACATCTATCTATCTAACTATCAATTTTATTAGACATTTACTCTTTGTTTTTCATTTATGGGAAGCAAAGTTATCAGTCAATCAATCAATCAATCTACTTTTTGTTTTCTATTTTGGGGAAACAAAGTTATTAGTCAATCATCTCATTTCTACTCATATCATCATGCAGATAAAATAATTTCTTTATCTATTGACCAAGGAAGAAATTTACACCATCATTTTTCATCATCAAATGCATTGCCAAAATTTTCCTAGAAGCGCTAATCTGTGCCTCAGATGCGCTAAAACTCGAAAGCACTACAGTTTACCTTAAAAGTGCTAAAACTCATTCTTCCTGCTTGTGTCCCCTAAAAGCGCTAAAGTTTTCCCTATAAGCGCTAAAACCTTGGATGCACTAAAGTCCACATCGAATATGCTATTTCATCACCTAGAAGCGCTAAACCACTATATGCGCTAATCTACCCTGTGGATGCGCTACTTCATACCCTAGATGCGTTAGTTCATTCCTATTGTGACGAATTCCTAGATGCACAACTCTGTGCCCTAGATGCGCTAAAGTTTTCTAGCCACCCTACAACCCTAAAAGTGCTACTTTACACTTCATATGCATTAGAACACCTGATTTTATCCTACACCTAAAAGCGCTAAAGAACACCCTAGATGCGCTAAAACTACCTTTGTATGAGCTAAAATAGAACCACGGATGTGCTAAAACATTATTTTTTATCCTAAATTCATGTTAAAAACTTCAAAAAATTGATCAAAATTACAAAAATTTGAATCACAAAGGGTTTAATCAACTCACTGGTGGTCCATACGCAGCTAGTCTCTAAAATTGGCGGGCCTGCTCGAATTTGTGTGTGTGCTATGGAATCGGCATCTCGCTTAGTCACTGTCAGAGCACGAAATTCACTGTAGTAAAAGGTTGCAAATGACTTTTACTTTTTCCCCTTTTACCTTATATGGGTCAATTTAGGAGGGTTTTTGATGACATTTCTTTTATTTTTCACCAGGGCCATCTTTTACATCAATTATCACGAGCTAAATCATTGAATCACCATCTGAATTTCCTCATCCATTCGAAACTCATATCATCATCCGTGATTTACCTCCCGAGGGGGCATCATCAGCATCAACATCTAAATTGTATCAGGGGCAAAAAAATTATTTTCTTTGAAGCAATGCGTTTCACACATCACTTCAAAGAGGGGCAAAATGTATATGCATAAAATTGGTCATGACTATTCATTCCTGACATTTAATTAAATATTTATTATTTAATTAATTTTTCTAAAGTCTTCTACGATGTAATTAAATTTAATCAATTTAATTATATTGTTCATTCATTTTCCTACTATAATCGAATAAATTTATTTTATTTGATTATTTCACATATCTACTTGATTAAATTAAATAAATACATTTTATTTATTTAAGTTAATTATCATCTTTTGAATTTAATTAAATATTTTTAATTAAATTTAAATATCTCTTTTCTTCTAATTTAAACTTTCTTCTAATTAATTAAATACTTTTATTTAATTAATTTTGTAACATGTCATTTCTTCAAATTTAATTAAATATTTTATTTAATTAAAGATCTTCGGCTTTCTTTAGATCATAATTATATATTTCATGTAATTATGAAATCTTCTGATTTCCTCAAAATCTTAATTAAATATTTATTTAATTAAGAAAAATCAACATACACTCATAAATAAATAATTGAATTGGATAATTCGTTATTTATCTTCTCAGAATCTTTCTATTTTTCTTCTAAAAAAGATGATTTTTAATCATCTCATCTTATCTCTTCCATGAAAATAGAAAAATCTTGCTTTATTTGATTTTTTCTATTTTTCTCTTCAGTCTCATACATCTTCGACCGTTCGATCTGTCAGGAATTATCACAGCCGTTGACCAACCTAGCCAATCAAAATCCTCGAAAATCTCTATAAATACATGTGCAAATCCAAGCATTGGTAACACACGAACGTATACGCAATTACGCTTGCACTCTTGCATTTTAGCATTTCAACAATAATCGTATCTTAGCAATAATTTAATCTCAACATAGCATAATCTTTCATTTAGCATAGTATGCATTTTTAAATCTCATTTTCTAGTAGCCTATTTCATTGAGCTTAGCATTCCAAATCTGAGAGTAACCTGAGCAAACTAAATGCTGGAGATAGAGAGCAATAAGACGACTTCGGAGAAGCTGCCATAAAATAGTTTGTTTACTTATTTTTATTTCAATTTCTTTGATCTAATGTTTTGTTGATTGTGTTTTGAATTCATTAGAATGATCATATTTTCATACACACAATCAAAAGAAAATACAATAGAGGCATTGATAGAAGCTTTGGCTAAATTGTATGAAAAACCCTCAACCTCAAATAAGGTATTTCTCATGAAGTGCTTGTTTAATCTAAAAATGATTGATGGTGGGTTTGTGATAGATCATTTAAATGATTTTAATACGATTACTAGTAAGTTAACTTTTGTAAAAGTGAATTTTCATGAAGAGGTGAGGGCTCTCTTGGTTTTATGTCCTTTTCCAAAAAGTTGGAATAGCTTGGTAATGGCTATAACTCTATCTCTGGTTCAAATACATTAATATTTGATGATGTTGTTGGTGTTATCCTTAGTGAGGAAATGCAATGAAAAAGCATGGGTGAGACTTTGACATCGGGTAATTTTTTGAATGTAGAGAATATGGGAAGAACAAAGGAGAGAGGAAAAAGCCCAAAAAATCATGGGAAGTCACAAGGGAAGTCGAACAAAGGCATATCTAAATCCAAAAGAAAAATGGATTGTTGGAATTGTGGAAAGCTAGGACACTTGAAGAAGGATTGTTGGTCTTGAAAAGGAAAATAAGGAGATGGACAACATGATGATAGTAAGGAAGTTAATGTTGCAAGTAATAAACTATATGATGCTTTAATTCTATGTTTAAATAATGTTAATGATTCA
This sequence comes from Sequoia sempervirens, assembly GCA_007258455.2. Classification (NCBI taxonomy): domain Eukaryota; kingdom Viridiplantae; phylum Streptophyta; class Pinopsida; order Cupressales; family Cupressaceae; genus Sequoia; species Sequoia sempervirens. Next base: position 135,919,707 of record VDFB02075321.1, on the reverse strand, counting down.
TGGGTAATAGATTTAGGGGCTTCATTTCAAGCCACACCCCATAGGAAATATTTTGTATATTATGTTCAAGGTGATTTTGGAAAGGTATATTTGGGTGATGATGAACCCTATTAGATTGTTGGAAAAGGAAAGATAAAAATAAAGTTACAAAATGGAAATGAATGGTTGCTACAAGAGATAAGGCATGTTCCAAATTTGAGAAGGAATTTAATTTCTGTAGGACAGCTAGGTAGTGAAGGCTTCATGGTTACCTTTATAGACAAAGTTTGGAAGGTCACTAAAGGTGCATTAGTAGTAGCTAAAAATGAAAAGGTAGGAACATTGTATTTGTGTACTGGAAATACTTATTCTACCTTAGTTGCTATAGAAATAGTTAGAGCACTTGCTACAGGGACATAAATAGAATTGTGGCACCATAGACTTGGGCACATGAGTGAGAAAGGGATGAAAATACTTCACTCCAGAAATTTGCTACCAGGTCTAAAGAAGATTGACTTGGAGTTCTGCAAAAATTGTGTTTATGGAAAATATAAAAAAGTTCAATATTCTCAAAGTTGGGAAAGAGAAGAAGAGTGAGAAATTAGAGTTTTTACATTCAGTTGTATGGGGACCCGCTCAGGTATCTTCTCTTGGTGGATCTTTCTATTATGTTACTTTTATTGATGATGCAACTAGGAAAACATGGGTGTATTTCCTATAAAAAAATAGAAGTGTTTGAAACTTTTAAAAAGTGGAAAGCTTTGGTTGAGAATGAGATAGGAAAAAAGTTGAAGTGTCTTAGATATGATAATGGAGGTGAGTATTGCAGTAGAGAATTTAAAAATTATTGTTTATACATTGAAATCTATAGGTAGAAAATGGTTCTTGGAACCCCACAAGAAAATAGTGTGTTTGAGAGGATGAATATGAATATTATGGAGTGTGCAAGGAGCATGAGATTGCATGTTGGACTACCCTTACACTTTTTCTTATTTAATAAATAGGTGACTTTCAAATCCTTTGGATGGTGACATTCTAGAGGAGGCATGGACAGGTAAAAAGGTAAACTACTCATTTCTAAAAACCTTTGGTTGTGAATCATTTTTCCATGTTGATATAAAATATACAACCAAGCTTGAGGCTAAGTCTAAAAAATGTACCTTCATTGGATATGGAGTAGATGAATTTGGTTATCGGCTATGGGATTATGAAAATCATAAAATCGTTAGGAGTAGAGATGTTATATTCAATGAGAAGGTCATGTATAAGGATTAGCTATAAGAAAAGAAGCATGAATAGGACAAAAAGGAATATGTGGTGTTGGATGAGATTTTAGAAAGTAAAATGCTAGTGGTACCTGATGCTTAGCAACAACAAGTTATCCCATAGAATCTGCAAGTGTTAGACATTCTACAAGGATAACTAGACCTCCAAAAAGATACCAAAAAGTAGTGGGAGCTAGGCATGAAAAAGCAATATAGGTAGATACCAAAAAGTAGTGGGAGCTAGGCACGAAGAAGCAATATAGGTAGATACCAAAAAGTAGTGGGAGCTAGGCATGAAAGAGGAAATGGATTCTTTGTTGTAGAATCAGACTTGGGACTTAGTCCAATTACATGCAGGTAAAAGAGAATTTCCAAATAAATGGGTTTATAGGTTGAAGGAAGAAGATGGAGGAAAAAAAATATAAGGCTAGACTTGTGGTAAAAGGTTTTGCATAGAAAAAAGGTATAGATTTTAATGGAATATTTTCTCTAGATGTAAAGATGACTTCTATAAGAACTATTCTAAGTCTTGTGGTTGTGGAAGACTTGCATCTTGAACAACTAGATATGAAAAAAAATTTCTCCATGGGGATTTAGAAGAGGAATTATACATGCAACAACCACAGGGATATGATTTCAACAGTAAGGAGGAATTATTGTGTAGGTTAAAGAAGAGTTTGTATGGCGTGAAGCAAGCACCTCGGCAATGGTATTTGAAATTTGATAATTTTAAGGTTGAACAAGGTTACAAAAGATTTCATTCTGATTATTGTGTTTCTTTTAAGAAATTAGGTAATGACAACTATATTATCCCGTTGCTTTATGTTGATGATATGCTTGTTGTCGAGTCTAACATACAACATATTAATGAAATTAAGTAGAAATTAGAAAATTCATTTTCTATGAAGGATTTAGGTGCAACAAAAAAAATTCTTGGTATATGAGGATCACATGGGATAGGACAAATAATTTTATTTTATTTTGTCTCAAAGTGAGTATGTAGAGAAGGTGTTAAAAAGTTTTAAGATGCAAAATGCTAAAGTAGTTAGTACACCTTTGCCTAGTCATTTTAAGTTGACTAAGGAGATGTGTCCAAAGAAACAAGGAGGAAGAAAAAAATGCCTAAGATACCATATGCATCAACATTTGGTAGATTGATGTATGAAATGGTATGCAATATGCCAAATGTTGCATATGTAGTGGGAGTTGTGAGCAGGTATATAAGCAATCTGGGAATGGAACATTAGAATCCAATAAAATGGATTCTCCAATATTTGAGAGATACTACTTCAGAGAAACTATGTTTTGGATAAAAAAAATTTCTCTTAAAGGATATGTTGACTCTGATCAGGCAAGTGATATTGATAGCAAGAGGAGTACTATAGGGTATGTTTTTACTCTAGGAGGTAAAAGAGTCAGTTGGATTTCAAGATTGCAAAAGATTGTTTTGCTTTCAACCACTGAAGCTAAGTATGTTGCTGCTACATAAGCCAACAAAGAGATGATTTGGTTACAACATTTTCTAGAGGAATTGGGACAACAAGAAGATAGCCCTTTGTACACATATATCCAAAGTACCATTCATCTTGCTAAGAACTCGGGTTTGCATTCAAAAAATAAGCACATACAACTCAAATACCACTTCATCTGGTCTATTTTGTAGGAGGAACAATTAAAGCTGGAGAAAATTCATACAAGTGAGAATCCTACAGATATGTTCACAAAGGAAGTTACATGAGAGAAACTGATTTCCTCATCAATTTCCATTGGCCTTCATGACTAATAATGGTGGACATAAGAAACTAGCTAGACTTTTAATCTAGTGGGAACTACAAGTGTAGCAGTGTCATCCAGGATCAGTCTCCAAGTGGGAGATTGTATGGTGTGGAGCCTAATCGGTCTCTAATGGGAGATTATTGATATGTGGTGACTGATCATGCAAATATTGAACACTTGTAACGTATCCTCATTAGGGTTCAATGAGGATACGTTACGAGTGTACAATATTTGCATGATCAGTTGCCACATATCAATAATGGGCATTCTTGGGTAGACTACCATGAAAAGATAAATAAATTGCTCAAGCCTTGAGATATCTAATACAATATTTTTGGAAGGATAACACAAAGGTTTCTCCCAATCAAAGCGATGTTGTAAAAAGGATAATTGGTAGTCAAATCTATGAGCCACATCCAAAGCATTTTTTGGATACCACTCACACCCAAATTTTCACTAATTTTGTAGATAGGTATCCTCAAGTTAAAATATGTCAAAGGTTTTTGAAATTATAAAAAATTTTAATGTAAAAAAAAAATCACACACACACACAACTTGTTTTTGTAGAGTACATATTGGGTTTTCTAACCATTATGATGTTTATCAACGTATATGTGTAGATATGCATACTAACAATGTTTTTCTAAAATGTAACATAAGGCCTCAACCTAAATCTTCAAGGGATTTCTTATCTACCATTTTATGTGAAAGAGTGGATGGTCAATTTTTTTACAAGAAATCATGTTTGGATGGCACATGTGATTAGTGTGGTGGCATGCAACATTTTCTAATTTTCCAACACATGGCTAGTACACATGCAATTGAAAATGAAATTGTGGAATTTGGAAAATACAAGACAATGGACCACAACCTAAAAGATGGGAAAGAAGCAAAGAAGTGTGAATTGGTCAGTGATAAGATTTGAGTGTATTAGTTTATGGGAATTTTTCATGATCATGTGGTCTATGAGTATGCAAGACATACACATAGAGCTCGATGGTTGGAATAAAAATTCAATTTATGCAAGGATACATTTCCATTTCATAGCATCATTTCAGTTGTTGACTTGGCAAATAACTACACAGTACAACCATGGAATGAGGTACAATCACAATACCACAACTCCACATAGGTTTCTATATTTGTGCATATAGCATTCATTCATACAAATGATAGTATAGAGGATAACAGGAAGATATTGAGGGGGTATCACTTTTACATTAGTGATGATCACACACATTCTATAGAGGTTGTGCAAGGTTGCTTTTAGATGTTCTATGTTTATTTGGTTAGCAGGGGCATATCATATGGTCAAATAACTATACATTGCAATTCAAGAACTCTAGAATGTTTTACTGGTTGAGTAGGATGCATAGGATCAGTGGTGTTCAACATATGTGTGTTGGACACTAGAAACACTAAGGGGGGGATGAATTAGTGTTCCATAGTATTTTATTTTCAAATCAGATCTTAAACTATCAACATCAATAATTGAACCACAAATAACATTCATAACAGATAAATAGAAGGAAACATGCAAGCACATTAAGGAACACCATAACACCAATTTTTTTTTTTACATGGATACCCTTTTAGGGGGAAAATCACAATGGAGATTAATCCACCAAGTATACTTTGTTAAAATTATGATAAAAAGGGGTATGCACTTGCATTCAGGAACATTGCCTAGAGCTCACTACTCAAAAGAGAAGGCTCACTACCCCATAGAATATATTTGATATTAAAAAAAAATGTTGAAATGAGAATATAGCATCTACAAATGCCCAGATTTAGTTCCAATGAAGCACACAATCAGATTCCAGATCTTTTATCTAGTTCATACTTCAACACTACTCTGCTCTGCACTCAAAAACCCTTTTGTTGTGCAAATAGATCTTCTGATATTAGCTCATATAATTGTTTTGTACTTTTTCACTCTTACACCTTCACTCTTCTTGATCCATAAACACTTCTATCTATGTCAAAAAAATATTTTATGATCTCCTTTATATATTCACTTAACAAGAATTTTATTGTATGTCGGCTCAAGTCACTAATTATAATTGATGCATACCCACACAAGTCAGATAGACTATAGTAGGGACCCAAACCAAAATTCTAAACATAAGAAATATTTAAACACATACTCCTTATACATCCACAACACACCATACACAACAAGTCATCCATAATGAGAGAATAAACAATAAATCATTCTATCAAATTTCTTAACTCGTACTCCGATTAATGCAACCCCACAAAACTCACCAGTAGGATAACATACATGTTGAACAAGCTTCCCTAGGGATCCACACCACAAAATAGTGATCCAGTGAAGTATTCAGATCAACTTATCAACCAAATACCCTGTTCTTCATACTTTTTGCTAGTAGACTACAATCTCTTACTTCTCTTGCTGGTAGGAGCAATTTCAACACTGCGAACCATATTGTTGACTCCAGTTGCCATAAATGACAACACAAGCAACCAAAAACAATCTCTCAAATCCATATGCCAACAATGTGGAATTTATCAGAGGCTAAGCATGGAAAGGGGGAGCATGATGGTGCAGGTGCATGTATCAAAAGAGCCTTAGCATGAGAATAGTTAAAGTACAAATATAATCCAAAGTTGATAGATGCAAAATCAATTGTCCAGTGGTGCGATCATGCAATGGGTCCAAGTAATGAAGGAAATTCTATTTAGTTTGTAGATATTTTTGGTTGGTAGATGATACTAACATTGTAAAATATGAAGATTGTTGTATGCTGATAGGATTGAGTGAGCTACACTCTTTTAGAAGCTCAAATGCAGGTACATGGACTATCCATACATGAAAGATGGCATTCTTTTGTTTTGCATATACACTTCAAGCATAGAATGATTGTGACTCAAAGAGTGGGTTGATGAATAATCTATAAGAATTATAACCCCACTTGACATGTATCAACTCCCAATGGCTCTATAAATCATAGAGATGCAATCATCTATTGACTTTGATCATGTATTAGATCTAATAGAACCAAGTAATATATCTTCTTGTATAGTTAATATAAAGTTCCTACATTTATCTTACTTTGTTGTTTTATTGTGATGTTCATTAAATAAATCAAATTGGATGAAGATATCAATGCAAGGCATGTTTATGCAATGATTGAAAATGAAGACAATGAAGAGGGAATAAATTATTACATGTTTCATTGTATCAAGGCCAAAAAGAAATTGGTGGCCCCAATTATAGATGGAGAAAACATAGAATATCCTATAGTTTTGGTGGTCGTTACGAGAACATGGCCTAGAATGTACCCATTTAATAATGCTCTAGTTTGGATGTTTGAGGAATTTGACACACATTGGAAGATTCTTCACTACTCCAACCTTGTCATCACAACCAACATTCATTTGATCAAATATAGGGGAAAACCTATGAACAAGAACTTGTGGAAGGTGCATGAGTTTGACCATGAGGCAATACTTGACACAATAAAGAGTAGAGAAAACCCAGACGGTTCATTGGATTGATTTGTAAGTATGCACATTGAATTTGTAAATTCATGTTATTGATTAATGTTTTCCTTCATATTTGGTTAATTTTAGTGTATAAGGGTTTCATATAAACATTGGTGAATGATAGTATCTTTATCCATAAAAAATGAGTTATGAATTAACTATCATATTTGATATATTTGATACATAGAATTCAGATTTACTATTTATGTAGCATTTGAGGATGTATACTAGCATTATGATGGGTTTGACTTTGCTATTTGGAAGTGTAAGTTTGATTATACAAGAGTTTGCAATATTGCATTATTGTTAATCAACTAGGGTTTAACATCTACATTGGTCTTCGATTACTATTAATCATATCTTGCTACCTTTCAATGCATTATACATAATGTTCATAGTTTCATGCATAATTTTAATAGTTTCAATGCATAATATTCATGTTTCATTTGTTTTATTATTTTTTTGTGATGTATAGGTATAAGGGTTTAGTTGTTTTGTTTATGACAAAAATGCATTTTCTTGAAGACTATGATGCAGTGAGTGCTTATTGCCCCTATGGAGGATAGTGGCATTTGATTGTCTTCCATTATTTTTCAACACTATTAACCAAAACTCATGGCTGCCCCCTCATTTTCAACTATTGATATGCCATTTTGCACACATGTCATCACACATTTATGCTCTTCATATGAGTACTTAACTTGCATTTCAGCTTTTTGTCCTATGTCAATGGATTTTATTCTCGTTACCATTGATGATGATGATCCCTTTGCTAATTCTTATTGATTTGATATGGTGTTTTTGATATCTTTGAGGCATTTTTCCATGGTGTCCACTTTTCAATTGATGGAAAAAGGGTCAAATGCAAGCAGTGTAAAGTTGCAAAGGGGTGTAACTTTTGTTTTACAACTTGTGTGACCAAAATGACAGTTTTAAAATATCTATATTGGTAAATTTAGCTTAGGAATGGTCCTCTTTCTCACCCAAACATGCCAAAATAGTCTAAGCTACATTACACCAGTGATATCACTTAAGAGTCCAAAGTGTAAAAAATGAAACAATCTTTGACGAGAAGTTACACAGACACCATGTCCCTTAGATGAATTTCATCTAAGGATATGAGATCACATTGGGCCCCTCTACAATAACCTCTCTCAGTTTTTGATATTTTTAAGGCATTTTTCCATGGTGTCCAATTTTTAATTGATGGAAAAAGTGTCAAATGCAAGCAGTGTAAAGTTGCAAAGAGGTGTAAATTTTAGTCTACAACTCATGTGACCAAAATAATAGTTCCAACATGTCCAGATGGGTATATTTAGGCTAGGAATGGCCATCTTTTGCACCCAAACATGCTAAAACAGTCTGAGCTACATTGCACTGACAATATCCCTTAAGAGTCCAAATTGCAAAAAGGAAGCAATATTTGATGAGCAGTTACTCAAACATTGTGTTGCTTAGAATCATTCCATTTGAGGCTCTGGGATCATGTCGGGTCCCTCAAAAATAATTTCTCTTCAGTTTTGATATCTCTAAGGAATTTTCCTGTGGTGTCCAATTTTTAGTTGATAGAAAAAGTGTCAAATGCAAGTAGTGTAAAGTTGCAAAATGGTGTAACTTTCATTCTGCAACTCGTGCAACCAAATTGACAGCTCCAAAAAGTATGGATGGGTACGTTTAGGCTAGGCATTGTCCTCTTTCACACTAAAACACACCAAAATAGTCCAAGTTACATTAAACCAATGAATCCCTTAAGAGTCCAAAGTGCAAAAGGGTAGCAATATTTGACGAGTAATTATTTGGACACTGTGTCACTTAGAAACATTTCATTCAATGATTTCTGATCATGTTTAACCCTTATACAACAATATCTCTTAGTTTTTGATATCTTTGAGGCATTTTTCTATGGTGTCCAATATTTCAATTGGTGGAAAAAGTGTCAAATGCAAGTAGCGTAAAGTTGCAAATGGGTGTAACTTTCTTTCTAAAACTCATGTGACCAAACTAAAAATTATAACACATTTGAATGGGTATATTTATGTTACGTATATTCCTCTTTCACACCCAAACATGTTGAAAGAGTTTGAGCTACATTGAACTGGTGAAATCCTTTAAGAGTCCAAAGTGCAAAAGGGCAACAATCTTTGATGAGTAGCTACTAAGACACTGTGCTTTCGTAGAAATTTTTTTCTAAGATTATGGGATCATGTTGGACCCCTCTATAATAAGCTTTCTTAGTTTTTGATATCTCTAAGGTGTTTTCATATGGTTTCAACTTTTTAATTGATGGAAAAAGTTTCAAATGTAAGCAATGTAAAGTTGCAAAGGGTTGTAACTTTTATTCTGCAACTTGTGTGACCAAAAAAACAATTCCAATGCATCCAAATGGGTACATTTAGGCTAGGGATGGTTCTATTTTGCACCCAAACACACCAAAATAGTCTAAGCTACATTGAACCAACAAAATTCCTTAAGAGTCCAAAGTGCAAAGGGAAGTAATCTTTGATGAGCAGTTACTCGAAAAACATGTCACTTAGAATTTTTTTTTTGAGGCTAAAAAATCATGTTAGTCCCCTATACAATAACCTCTCTTGGTTTTTGATGTCTCTAATGCATTTTACCATGGTTTCAACTTTTTAGTTGATGGAAAAAGTGTCAAATGCAAGCAGTATAAAGTTGCATAGGGGTGTAACTTTCATTCTATAATTCATGCAACCAAACTGAAAATTCCAACACATCTAGATGGGTATGTTTAGGCTAGGTATGGTCCTATTTCACACCCAAAAAACCTAAAATAGTTCGAGCTACATTGCACCTGTGATATCCCTTAAAAGTCCAAATTACAAAAGGGCAGTAATCTTTGACGAGTAGTTATTTGGACACCGTGTCATTTAGAAACATTTCATCTAAGGCTATGGGATCATGTGGAGCCCCTCTACAATAACCTCTATTTTTTTTTTATATCTATGAGGCATTTACCCGTGGTGTCAAATTTTTGGTTGATGGAAAAAGTGTCAAATGCAAGCAATGTAAAGTTGCAAAGGGGTGTAACTTTCATTCTACAACTCGTGCAACTAAAATGACAATTCCAACATATTTGAATGGGTACATTTAGGCTAGGAATGGTCTTGTTTTGCTCCCAAACATGCCAAAGTGGTTCGAGCTACATTTCACCGGTGATATCCCTTAAGAGTCCAAAGTGTAAAAAGGTAGCAATATTTGATGAGTAGTTACTTGAACACCATGTCACTTAGAAACATTACATCTAAGGGTACAAGATCATATGGGGCCCCTCTACAATAACCTCTCTTGGTTTTTTATATCTCTGAGGCATTTTCTTGTGGTGTCAACTTTTCAGTTGATGGAAAAAGGGTGAAATGTAAGTAGTGTAAAATTGCAAAGGGGTGTAAGATTTTTTCTGCAACTCATGCAACCAAACTAACTATTCCAACATTTATGAATGGGTACATTTAGGCTAGACATGGTCCTATGTCACACTCAAAAATACCATAGTGGTTTGAGCTACATTACACTAGAAGCATGAAGCATACACATGAACACATGAAGTATACACATGAAGCATGATACATACACTCGAATACATGTAATACATGGAGTATACATAGTAAACATGAAGCCTACATGTGAATACATGTAATGCATGAAGTATACACAGAAATCATGAAGCATACATGTGAACACATGAAGTATACGTATGAAACATGAAGCATGAAGAATACACATGAATACATGAATTATACTCTTGAATCATGAAGAATAAATGTGAACAAATGAATTATACATTGGAAGCATGAAAAATACATGTGAACACATGAATTATACATTAGAAGCATGAAGCATATACTTGAATAAGTGAAGCATAAATGTGAATAAGTGAAGCACAAGTACTCAAATACATGTAAGCCATGAAATATACACATGAATACAAAGTATATGCATGGAAACACGTACGTCACAAAGTATACATGTAAGTTCTAAAGTATACACTTGAATACATGTAACTAATAAGTTGCAAGTCATGAAGTATACATATGCATACACATTATTGATGCCAAAAATTGACAAGGTAACAATGTCTTATGAGAAACTTAATTTATGGGGGACCTTTTGTGCTAAATTGAGCGACCTTCGGGTTTTTAGAGAATCCGACTTCTTCTATAATGGGGTTTGGAAAGAGAGAATGAAAAAAATATAATAAAATAAAGTCTAACCTAAGGCAATGTGCCAAGACTTAATGATAGACATGATAAATCATAGATCTAAGGGCCGATTGGTATTTGTAGTGTTCTAGAAAGGTAGAAACTAAAGATTAAAGTATAGATAATCCATTCATTGACATAAAATAATACTGCATACATTTATACTACCAAGAAGAGTCATTAGACATGATCTAGATCAACAGACTTGCATTCAATATATATAGAAGTTCTCAAATGAAATATCTAGACAATAGCAACATAGTTTAAAATTTAATCAAATAGCATGAAAGAAAAAAAAGGCCAAACAATTGGGACAGTTTGAAAGTCTTTTACAATAAAATAAAACAATAATAAAGGCTTGGTGTCTTTTCCTAAAATAAGTGTTCCTTCAAAAATCCAATCCCTTTCACTCGAAACAGAGAGAAGTATATATAGTAGAAAACTCCCACCACCTCAAAGAGCAATAACAGAAAAGATTTTGCGATCTCTGGCAATAATGCATAAATGAGTATATTCCCCAAGCCATTGCAACAAAAAAGATTTGAAACCAAGCATCCGATCATTCTAGGCCCAGGTGAATCCTCTACAAATGATGGTGGTGGTCCCAACAAGGTTGAACAGACAAGTGTCATCATCTCGTGAAGTAATTATGACATGTGGTGGTTGTCTTAGCATTTGGCTTGCTTGATTCATCACCTAAATAGCAAACTTGTCGAAGAGACATGTAGCAGCATAGTGCTACCCCATGTAAACCTTTATCTTTCACCATTGAATACTTGTGCCAAGGTGACACGTGTCACGTGGACAAAGCTCTATCCAAAAGTGGAGGAAAACAATCATTGGTTGTGCCCAAAAGAGACGTGTGGCAACATTTCATTGCTCGTGGTCATTATTTCATCCTTTCATTGAAATATTGTGCAAAGTAGACACATAGAAAAATTCATTCCAAACACCGATCATGAGGCCTGCCAAATTTCTTTGGGAAATGAGAGCTACGTGGAACTCGAGCGAGGCCTGATGAGGAAGAAAAAAGGAATGATCAAAATGGCCTGCAACTATGACACGTGGAAGAATAGCGGGGATTCTTAAGATGCGAAGGAAAGGAAACCTCTAGGGTGTGTAGAACAGACACATGGAGGGGGCAACAAATTTTGACAAAAAGGTTGAGTGGATTACTTGAGATGCATGGGCCGATACTTAGAGAAAAATAAACCTCGAGGGATCTTGTTGAATATTTATTCATAGCTTTTGGTGACTACCAAGGGAATTTCGCTTGAGGAACAGAGAACCCAAAATTTCTCTAGTTTCACAGACTAAAGTGTCATTCACTAGGTAATGGAGTCAAAGCTTGGAAAGATCTGCCTGTAGTGGAGACCAAACTTCCTCAAATGGCCTTACTATGTTGCATAAATTCTCCTGCACTCCACCTAGGTCGATCATTTCTTTATGAGGAAAAACATCATGTAAACCAACCCTCACTTCACAATGGAACAATAGTTGTGCAAGAGGATGAACGACTCCTTCAATGTCCACTATAGTAGGAGGATGGTTGAAAGTCTAGAAAGCCTTAGGGTCATTCTCATTCTCTTCTATTCTTTCTGCAATCTATTCAGCTGTAGCGATGGAGCCATCCTTAAGGAATGGAGACTGTAGGCCCATCTCATTCAACTTGGAGAAACTCTCCCACATGTTTTCCATTGTCTTGTTCAGAGTAGTAGTGACTACTTTAGTGCACTAGAAGGAATTGTGGCAATGGATAAACTTATTTGTTGTCTGGGCAGCAACATCCTGATCTTCAATTCCTACCTTGGTGAGGTCTTAATCAGAAACTGAATATAACTTGGTGAGTAGATCCTTCACTTCTAGAACCCTTTCCAAGATAAACACAAAAATTTCTCAATTGTACTATGAGCCTCCTAGCATAGTCTTGATGCTTTGGCGATGAACCGGAGCATGGGCTGCAATTTTAGGAAAAAAGTTTTAATCTTTTCCCAATGAGAAATATAAAGCTTCCTAATTAATGGAATAATATCTTCCTACACAGGGGAGGATAGGAGAAAGCTTTTAAGAGAATAAATCTTCACGTCCTTTGAGTTAATGGCCTTAGCCAACTCTACACTTTTCCTTTTTTTGGATGCTAGTTGCTTCGGGCAGCTACTCATCTCTTTATTCTAGTTTTCCTCAACTCGGGAGTGGTTTGCTGAATGCATGTCAAGAGTGGACATTGTCTCCTAAAGTTCTTTTTCTAATTGGGCCTTTTGGCCCTCAAGCTTAGCCTCTTTTTCTTGTAACTTTTGTTCATATTGAGTTTGCTGCTGCTCCAAAGCCTCATTCTTTTGTGTTATCCCTTGATTATATTCAATGTGAAGCCGCTCCAACTCCTCATTCCTCAGTTGTAAATTTTGCTCTACCTCCTAATTCTTAGTACGCAACTCATTAACCATAGCAGGGTCAATAGTCTAAACCTTCATAAGCTCACCCTAAAGTATGTCTCTTTCATTATCTGCTACCAATGCCCTTTCTATCAAATGTGCAACATCCACTTCTAGGGATTTCTCTTTTTCTCCAAAAAACTAGCCTTTTCTTTTACTAATTTAAGCTTCTCATCTCTTTTCTTCAGCTAGCGACTAATTTTAAGGAAGTCGAAGGTGACCACCTATTGTGTTTCCTCCATTAGCTCAACCTTATCCTATGATCAGGCCACCTTCATGTGAAGCCCTATCTGGATGCATCTCCCCCTATGGCTTGGTTACCATCGAGTACATGGTTGCAAACTTCAGCTCTTGTCGAGTCTCATCATAGAGCGTTTGTATTTTTGGATTAGAAGGCATACTATCATCATTTTCTTTGTGATTTTTCATTCTATTTATGTGTGATTCCTTTCCACAATCAATCTATGCCATGAATTTGGCTGGCAACGAAACTAGCTTTCCTGCGAAATGAGCTCTGTAAGGTAGGGCATATGGATAGGTAATTTTGATAGGCCCAGGAATTTTCTTTTTTTGAAGAGTGACAGTTTGTAGGGAGAAGAGGGGTACATTCCAAAGATTGATTTGAGAACTAGTAGAAGGGATTGCCACTTGCCATGGCCCAATTGGTGAACCAATGAGAGGACTCATGGGCTGGAACAGTGAAGGATTTGTCATTGTGGAGTAGGCCTACTATGAGGGAAGAGGAGGATTTGCAACAATAGTGGAAGTAGGGGTGCCTACAGAGGGTAGGCCTTCAGAAAGTGAGGCAAGGAGGGCTTGAGTAGTAGCAGTTGGTGTAAGGGTTCATGGAGGAGTAAAGGCAGGTGGAGTGATATGTGAGAATGGGGTGAAACCTCCCACATTTGTTGGATCAAAGTTGGGAAATAGAGGGCCAGTACTCATGGCAGGGGTAACCACGGAGATAGTAGATGATACCAAGGATTGGGAAGTAAGAGAAGGAGAAAACTTTACTTGTTGAATAATTGATGGAAGCTCCAAAATCTTTAGCGACTCTTCCTCATCTTTAGGCTCCTAGCTAGCTAGAAGCACCTGTCTTTTGGTGGGTTCTTATGAACTCTCTATGATAATGGTCTCTATATGCTACCATTTTGTGGGCAGGGTTTCCCCAGCCTTGGTAGTTACTGTTGATTGTTGCTATGGTACCCTAGCTACCTTAGAGTCCCAAGTGAGTGTATGTGAAGCCCTTGATACATTAAACCACACATTTGTAGATACATAGGCTGGCTATCAAGAGCTTTTTTCCTGTGGTGCAAAGGATGCAGAAGTAGCCACTTCTTCTTCTTCTTGTTCTTCAAATTCACCTTCTAGGTCATCACCTTTATTGGCGCTCGAGTCAGGGCTGGGATGCCCATCATCCCACCATTTTTAAAATTCTTTGTCATCCTTCAAGCTTTCATAAGGAGCATCCAATTGCCTTGTCTCTTGGCGATATTTCCAGAAAGCTTATATCTTCTCATTAGTCCATTCCTCATTCTTCCTCAATTGGTTGTACATGGTGCATTCCATCTGGACACTATCCTTAGCCATCGCCACAACAAAGTAAAACTTGTACCATGGCTCTTTGATATCATGTGTGGGAACATGCACTAGTTCAACAAAAAATTCATCCTTGTTTGCCCGTAGGTTGCATCTCTTTTCCTAGTAGGGTTGAGAAACACGAGTAACCTTCATGTCCAGCTTTGATAGGTCATTGAAAGGGTTGTAATCCAATTTATCACATACCAAAACCAACCCTAAATGAGCCAATTTATCCTACAACAACTAATCCGATTGTTTCTTTAACAGAGTCACCATTTCAAATTTTTTGGACAAGTGAAGAATCATTTTCTCTTGACACTTGGGTTGTTGTAAAAGGTATAATCAATGATGCACCACCCCTTTGATGAGGATACCAAGATGGGCGAGCTGAGAAGAATTGATTAGGTAATTTTTTATTTTCCATATCATTTCCTCCACTAGGAATTCAACGAAATCATACTAGAAAGTATCGTGTTGTTTGTGGAATTGGAAAGCCGACCCTAGTTGAAAGGTTTCCACCATCTCATTAGAGTCTTGACCACACACAAATGCTAGCATTGACAAGGCATCCTACATGTCTTCACGAAATGAACTGTGCGGAAATGGGATACTCAACAACTTAGCACCTGGGATTCCTTTCCTACCAATTTCCTCTATCAGGATATCTGAGATCTTTTTCATCGCCTTCCACATTTTTTCTCCTTTAGCAAGAGAGGACTCAATTCACTCCTTTCTTTTACTTGGGTTTGGGATACATAACATATGCCAAATAGTTTGTGGGCTGATGTGAACACTTAAGGTTCAACCCTTGATGTAGCGGGTGCTAGGGTTATAACATTGAATGGTGGCATCAACTACCTCTGGGCAATATTGTACCAGTGGGACCATGTATTGTGGAAGATCACTATACCAAACCTTCTTTGTTGTCGATGTGTCTCCCTTAGGCGTGGGTCATGAATATTATCCCATTTCTCTTCAACCCTTTTTTGGTTTTTGTAATCTTTGGGCCTATCCAGCTATATCGTATTTTCCCTCTTTGGCTTGCTTGGTATACCAAGCATAGTATATGACAAATCTTCATAGATATACACTTTTTATTAGGACCGTATAGCATTAATAAAATATTGGCCAATCTCCTCTTGAATTTGTTGTGATGACTCTCTGAAATTTTTCCTTAAGATGAATGCTTTTGCAAGTTTTAAATTCTTCATAATTTTACTCAGCTCTGGGTTTGCTAAAAATCTCTCTTCACTTGGCTTGGCATATTTCAAAATACATTAAGCATTAAATGCTTTTTCATGCGATATTTTAGCTATCTTTTCTCAAGGTGGTAGAAGAAAGTGGGCTTTTTGTATTTAATTCAGCATGTACCATTAATTCCTTGGCTCGTGCAAAAATGAATTACTTGCCATTTCAAAGTAGCAAGAATTTGTTATTGCATTTGGAAACCATGTGATACATTGTGATTTCCTTGAAACTTGAGTCAAAAAATTTCCTTGTAACCTTGCACTAGAATGTGCTGGCAATTAATATCCTAGACATTATGATTAAGCCAAAGCAAATGAACACTACCTGAAAATATATGAATCCTACCTTGGGCTCTGGGAAATGCCTATGAGGTGACACAATAGCCTACAGAATGTGTAGCTTACTGTCGATGAGTGCCACCATTTTAAAATTAATTAATTAGCTCTTATTAACTTAGCATGCATTGGGCCGTAATTCTGCAGATGCAACTAGTCAGGAAATGTGAGCAAATGCAGGCATGCCTTTCAAGTTGGAGCTTGATTATCATCACATTTTCTCAAAATGGACTAGCATGCTTTTTATTATTTTTTCTATAAATAGGCCGCTAAGTAGTGAGGAAATCATAGTTAGCATTTGAGAAAATTTTAGCAATAGATCATTGACGCAATATTTAACATGAGTAAGCAAGTTTTCTCATAGGCTAGGTGTTAGGAAAGTTTCAAGAGTAGTTAGAAGGTAGTAACATTGTGTCAGCATCATGGACACTCTCATTAGGCTATTTTCTTACAAGTCATAGGCAACGTTTCTGGGAGAGATTTGCACTAGGCGCTTGAAAAGGATGACCAAAAATAAACACTCCCTAGTTTTGATAGCCATAAAATGGGTTTTGGATAAGAACTGCATAGAGTATGAGGATAAATACCGTGTAAACACTGATATCTGCTTGCACTTTGTTGCATTAATATTAGACATTGGTATCCCCAGGCCTCTAATTTTGAAGTTGGTCAAGGAAATTTTTCTGAAAAAGTATGTAAATGGTCTAGGTGAGGTCGTCGCTTACGCTGTGTATGGGGTAGGCCTACCAACAACTAGTGACCTCTAACGCTACATTGAAGAAGAAGCAGTCATTGTATGGATGCCATTTATTAGTGGATTCTGCCTCCAGACATGCAAGGAGCAACAAAAGAGGGTTACCTAGGCGTTGCACTTCTTGTTCTGCAGCTACAACGTAGTGCAATTCTACAACATTGATTGGTACACTAACTTCAGAAACCTGGTGTTCCCTCCTCCAATGGTGGTTGCTCCAAGTGATTTTGATCTGTTGTTGATGTACCTACTAGTGAAGACGTCATAGACACTACTATTAATGCATCGATTGCTACTACCCATGCTCTTCGATGAAATTGCTCCTTGTCTCTTTGTTTCCTGCTATTAAGAATACACCACCCATTTCTGAATTTTGTATATAATCTTGAAAAAGGCCATAGATATAACATATATGAAAAGAATAGCACGTATAATCATATACTTTTTGAATTATGGCTCTCTCTTTTCCATTTTTTTCCATGTAAAAATGAAAGAATATTTATATATAATGACATATATCTTTATAAAATCCACAAATCTCTCTTCTTTTTGCATATCTATTGTATGGGTTCTTTTTATTAGCATATTTGCATATTTCCTTTTCATATGGGTGTATTTCCTGATTACTTCTATAAAGAAATTCTATTGCTCTACTCTCTGCAATGATGGGTTGCTTTCTGCCAAAACATGAACTAATCTCTAAAAACACCAGCCAACACAAAGGGAAAGAAAATAAAAGCATTATTCATATATGTACAATAATAAAATTTGACACTTAATGAAAGAGCTTAAGATGAATCTCGTTAACCAAAATTCCCAAGGCTTCCTATTCCATGTTTTCTAACTCAAAAGTGTTATGCTCTTTGCACTGAATGAATTTAAAGGGGCCCTCCCATAGGCTATCAAATTTTCCATGCTGACCTGGCTTAGTAGCCCTTTCATTATATTTAAGCACTAAGTCTCCACACTTTAGGCCTTGGTCAGAAGCCCTCTTGTCAAACCATCGCTTGACCACTTGCTAGTGATTTGTCATGGCTATTAAGGAATTCTCCCTTTTTTCCTGTACTTCTAACAGTTCGGCAAGCCAAACCTCCATGGTGCCATTTTGTTCTATCTCAAGGGATTTCAATAGTTGAAGCGTTGGAATCTCCATAGATATAGGCAATAGTGTCTCTTTCCCATATAACAACTCATAAGGCTAAGTCTTTAGGACTTGCTTAGGAGTTATATGATCTAACCAAAGTGCCACTCAGAGGTTTTTGTGCCATTCTCTTTGGTACTCTAAACCAATTCTTTTAAGGAGTCAGACTAGGTTCTTGTTCACTGACTCTGCTAGGTCATTCCCCTGTAGGTAATAATTTGATGATGTTTTAAGGAAAATGCCATTTGTTAACGCAAAGTGACATACCTTTGTGCCTAGGAAAGCTTTGGCATTATTGGAAATGATCTTGGAAGGACCAAACCTTGTCACCAACCCTTCGAGGAAATCTACTATCTCTGCCTCTATTGCATATTTCAGTGGAACAACTTCTGTCCATCTTGTTAAGTAGTTTGTAGTGATCAGAATCCACTTGTGTCTAGCACTGGAAGCGGGATTAATCATCCTAATGAAGTCCAAGATCCATTGTGCAAATGGTACATCCACCACTATAGGCTGAGAGGCATTGCAGAATTCTTCCTTCTACTTGTAAGGAACTAGCATTCTTTGCAAAATTTTACTAAAGAGAAGGAGTCGTTGAAAAGTGTGGGACAATAGTAACCTGCACACATGATTTTGATGGTAGTGGTCTTAGCGGAGAAGTGTTTTCCCCCAACACCATTGTGGAATGTGTCGAGGATTCTCTTCACTTTCTCTATAGTAACGCATCACGAGAGGAGACAATTGAAATTCCTTTTTAAAAGGACTCCTTCCACTAGCACATATTCGTAATTTTGTAGTTGATAGTATCTCCTCTTTTGGGAGGAAAGAACTAGTGGATACTTTCCTATTTGCATAACCCTGACTCTATCTATTAGTTAGAAACCCTCGAACTCTGGCTCATTCATTAGAACAAGCTCCAGTTGCTCTTCCTTGGCAGGTATCTCTTTGTCATGCACCATGTATTCGTACAGTCCTCTTCCTCAAATAGTTTTAGTGGGTTTGACCTCAATGTCATATTCAAGGATCTTGGTGATCCAATTAGCTCTTTTTTCTATGATTTCTCCCTCCATGATATATTTGCGCACACTAGAATGCGTGACATGGATGATGACTTTGTTGCAGGAAATTAGATGGTAGAATTTCTTTAGTCCCTTCACTATTGCAAAGGCCTGCCTTTGAAAAAAATTATAATTCGTCTCACATTCCTTCAAGGTCTAGGAGTAGAATGCCACCGAATTTTCTCCTTTTCTTTCATTATCCTTTTGAGTTAAGATAGTAGCAATATTGGACTTGCTACTGAATGCATACATTATAAAATCCTTAGATAAGTCTAGATTAACCAGTACTGGAGCTACGGAAATAACATCCTTAACTTTTTCAAAGGCTTCTTGAGCTTCCTTTTTCTGCTTGAATGCTTGATCCTTTTTGAGCATTAGGGTGATCAGCTTAATTATTCCTGCAAAGTCATAAATAAAATTGCTAACGAAATTTACCTTGCCCAGGAAGGACTTAAAGCCTTTCTTGTTAATCGGAAGGGGAAGTTCCTTGATGGCTTTAACCTGCTCGAGATCAATTGAAACTCCTTTTTTGGACACCACGTGTCCTAATAGCTTGCCTTGTGACACTTTGAATACACATTTTTTTGGATTCAAGGAAACCTTGAAATCTTGACATTTTTGAAAAACCATTTCTAAGTGATCAAAATGATCATCCTTAGGCTTAGAAGATATAGTAAGATCATCTAAATAAATTAGGATAATTTTATTTATCAGCTTGCTAAAAGTGATGTCCATTTCTTGCTAGAATGTTTCCCTTGTATTAGATAAACCAAAAGGCATTAGCATATGCAAATGTTCCCCATTTTGTGGTGAACATGGTCTTGCGTTGATCCTCCTCTTTAACTCAGATTTGATTATACCCGAGAAATCCATCAAGCAGAGAAAACATTTTTTGATCCTGCCATTGTTTGTAGGATTGTCTCCATAGAAGGCAGTGGATAGTGATATCTCAGGGATGCTCTATTTAGGTCTCAGAAGTCCACACACAAGTGGATATCTCCATTCTTTTTCTGAATTAGGATTAGATTGGATACCCACATGCTATGCTTGATAGGGAAGACAATCTACGACTTGATTAGCTTTGTTAGCTCTTGCACCATTACTGCTTCAATTTTGGGGTTTATTGGCCTCTACTTTTGTTGGACTAGTTTTGCACCCTTTGTCAGCTCAATGGTGTACTAGATGATGTCGGGATTGTATCCCTTCATGTATTCATAAGACCAAGTCACTACCCCTTCTTATTTCTGAAAAAAATTGATGAGCCTCTGTTTATCATGGTGTAGGACATCTTTCTCGACTCGAAGGTTTCTACCATCTAAGACTTGAAGGTCCATAAAGTAACTTTTGTCTACCACAAAATTTTTTTAACATTTCTTACATCATGTCAATCAAAAAGGTTTTTGAGAGTAACCAATCCTTTCATAAGCTTGTTAGATTTGAGCTACATGATTTGTCCTTCATAAGCCTCTGTGATTTTTGGTTGGAGCTGATTAACAAATTCCACTGACTATTGGATGAATGAAGCAATGTGTTCATCACTTTCAAACACCTACTAGCTTTGATGATGATCAGGAACCGCTAGTCAGACTATTACTCATACAAAGTATTTGTTATGTATTAAATCGAAGATAGGATCAAACTAGGATCCAATTGCTTCCATGCGATCCGCATCTCAATTTTGGTCTTGGGAAACAATCTGAATATTAAAACCTTCAAAACCTTCAACCAAGTCCCATACATAGTGCCGATAGGATCTCATGTGGACATTCCTTGCCATGGAAATTACCTGAACTTGGTTCATGACCAGTTCAAAATCTCTAAACACCATTAATTACTTAATGTCCATTCACTCCGCAAGGCTTAAACCTTGAACTAATCCTTCATATTTAGCTTCATTCTTCGAACAAGCGAACTGGAAGAGGAAAGACCTTAGTATTTGTTCATTTTGTGGGGATATCAGACAAATCCCCACTCCGACACCTACTTTGCATCTTGCTCCATCATAATACAACATCCACAACTCAGGTGCTTGGCCACCTTTGAACTCTTTGGTAACCTTCAGGAGCACTTGGTCTTCATAATAGATTACATAGGTTCCCAATCTTGTAGCACGGTAATTTCTGAAAGGATCATTGTCCATGTGTTCACTTAACAAAGCATCTTCTTGATCATTTCAATCTTTGGTCACCTTTTCTTCCTCTAGTAATTGAACACAATATATTTCTTGCTTGGTGATAGAGGTATGCACGACTTCAAAATTGATCATTGCTTCATCTGCTACATGCTCAAAATGTAATTCTTTTGATTCTATCTTCATATTTGTGCCAAGCTTGGTTTTGAGAATTAGATGTGACTAATCTAGGGATATGTATCCACCCAAATTTGAAGTAAATTATCAGGATAGAAATAGGCTGAACATGGGAGGAACATCTATGATCACAATGTTTTGTGGTATAGTGATACTTGGGCAAGCAAATAGAGTTAAAGGAAGTGCTTTGATCATACTGACAGTTTCAACTTTGTTTCCATTAAGTTAAATTACTCCCCTTTTCATGGGTTCATAGCTATGTCCTAAAGCTTCAACTATTTGTTTAGGCATAACCATAGTATTGGCACCAGAATCAATCATAGCATTGTGCAATAATTTCTTCCCTATAATGAGAGTTAAGAAGAAGGGTTGAGGCTTCGAATTACCTTTGACTTCAGCAAGGGCTTTTGTTGTGTTATTCATAAGGACTTTGGCAAGGGATAGTTGATCAATATCCTTTGTATTGGCTAACTACTCCATTGGCATTACGTTGATCTCTACTTGAAGCACCTTCTATAATAGTGTCTTTTACTCTAGGATAGCTAGAATGTTCCATAGAGACACATTAGTGGATGATTTCTTCAATTGTTCCACCACATCGAAAGGATGACAACTTGGAGGTTTCTGCTCCTTTTCTCTTGTTATGATAATTTCCTTCCATGGTTGATATTGTGGCAACATAGTGGAAGTGTCAAGTATCTGATCGGAAGAACCTTTAAGTTGCAGACTGGCTAGTTGCGGAGCAACTGATTCACCAGTAAATGTCCTCTTTGACTGAGTGTTATAGTCATATTGCACTTGTGATGTTTTTGATATAGATGTATCATTAGCAAGCACTACTTCTTCTTCCATCCATGAGAAGAGCATGTGATCAGGAATGATGTCAGATTCTTGTTCTAGAGACATCCCTCACATTTTTGTGGTAAGGAATGCATTCTCAATTTGTGGTGAGGCATATACATATAATCCGTGGTTTGACATCACACCTTGGTTGCACTGCTCCACCACCTTTTGTTGTAAGTTTCCACGTGGAAAGTTCTAAGGTATATGCACATCACTGCAAGGGAAGCACCATAGATTGATATCATCAATGAGGTTATTTTGTCCCATGGTCAATTCCCTACTCAAGCTTGGTGAAACGTTCGCTAGCGAAGTAGGCACCGACACCATTTGGTTGGCTGTTAGAGCTGGTGGATTAGTGTGGAAACTGCCTTGGTACTAATTTTGTTGATATGAGGACTGTCTGCCTTGATAGTTCTAATAGGAAGGCTTCACAGGCATTGATTGGTTCCACTTGAGGGTGGTTATATCATTTTTCATAGTCTACAACATTTATTTAAGATCGCTCATTTCATCCTTGGAAAAATTGGATGTAGAGGAGACATTTTGTGGCACTACCACATATGTGTACATTGGATAGGGAGTTGTGGGTGCACTTGTTGAAGACACTTCTTGTGCGGGCATCGATATTTCAAAAAATATTAGCATGATGGGCTGGGGAGGTAGCTTTCCACAATCTATCAAATGAATCTTGGCTTTGACGGTGGCACTGTAAGCATCTTGTAGAGTAGCTCCCCGAAAGATTTGATCATCATGGAAATGTCGAGGTGAATAGACTTTAGATAAACTATGAATGCCAACACAGGAGTTGGGAAAATAGTAACAAGGATCCTCTACCCGTTCATGTGGAATTAGGCATTGTAGTCCAACATAGCCTCTTGGGGAGCTTGTTTTATGATAGAGAATTGATAATACAATGAGGAGTGATCTCTCTCATTTGAAAATATCTCATAAAACGGATCACTAAGCTCGTCCTAGGTGTAGATAGTGCTAGGTGTCAGTGTTTGGTACCAATCCAACACCTTGCCTTTGAAATATGTAGTGAGGAGCCTTAGAGCTACGTTCTACACAGTAATCTCATGCACTAGACACACGTCTACCACATCTTGCAGATGTTTTGCGAGTGTTCTTGATCCATCTCTAGTAAACTTGGGTATTGCTTTCATAGCTGAGACCGGGATAGCACCCCTGAGAGTGGGTGCTACTAGAGCTACTAGGGGACTTCTAGCGTCCCATGCCACAATTTCTATTGGTAGCTGGCAACATCATTAAAGGAATGGGCAAAGGGATTGGAATTGTTACCAACTAACTTGTGCCCTACATTGTTCCTAGTGGTAGTATAAGTAAACTGGGGTCTCTTGCGGTTTGGGATCTATTTATAGGCCGATGGATCATACACCCTTCTAAAGTGTAAATTCATTTAAACTTGGTCCCACTAGGCATGCCAGAAAAAGAATAAATTGTTGATGCCAAAATTTGACAAGGTAACAGTGTCTTATGGGAAACTCAGTTTATGGGGGACCTTTTGTAATAAACTAAGTGACCTCTGAGTTCTTAGGGAAGCCAAATTCTTCTATAATGGGGTTTGGAAAGGGAGAATGAAATAGATATAATAAAATAAATTCTAACCTAAGGCAATGTGCCAAGACTTAATGATAGGCATGATAAATCATAGATCTAAGGGCCCGATTGGTATTTGTAGTGTTCCGAAAAGGTAGAAATTGAAGATTAAAGTATAGATAATCCATTCATTGACATAGAATAACATTGCATACATTTCTACTACTAAGAAGAGTCATTAGACATGATCTAGATCAGTAAACTTATGTTCAATATATATAAAAGTTCTTAAATGAAATATCCAGACAATAGTAGCACAGTTTAAAATTTAATCAAATAGCATGAAAGAATAGAAAGGCCAAACAAATGGTACAGTCTGAAATTATTTTGCAATAAAATAAAATAGTAATAAAGGCTTGGTGTCTTTTCCTAAAATTAGTGTTCCTTCAAAAATATGGACCCTTTCACTCTAAATAGAGAGAAGTATATATAGCAAAACGCTGCCACTGCCTCATAGAGCAATAATAGAAAAGATTTTGCGATCTCTGACAATGATGTAGAAATGAGTATATTCCCCAAGTTGTTGGAATAGAAAATATTGAAAACCAAGCATCCAATCAAACCAAGTCTAGGTGAATCCCCTGCAAATGCTGGTGGTGGTCCCGACAACGTTAAACAGACAAGTGTCATCATCCCGTGAAGTAATTATGACATGCAGTGGCCAGTCACAACATTTGGTTTGCTTGATTCATTGCCCGAATATGAAACCTATCAAAGTGACACACATCAGAATAGTGCTACCCATGTGAACCTTTATCTTTCGCCATTGAAGACTTGTGCCAAGGTGACATGTGTCACATCGACATAGCTCTATCCAAAAGTGGAAGAAAACGATCATTGGTTGTGCGCAAAAGAGATGCGTGGCAGAATTTCGCTACCCGTGGTTGTTATTTCATCCTTTCACTAAAATATTGCATAGAGTAGACATGTAGAAAAATTCATTGCATACATCGATCATGGGGCTTACCAAATTTCGTTTGGAAATGAGAGCTACGTGGCACTCGAGCGGGGCCAAATGAGGAAGCAAAAAGGAATGATCAAAATGGCCTGCAACTATGACACATGGAAGCATAGCGGGGATTCTTGAGATGTGAAGTAAAGGAAACCTTTGGGGTGTGCAGAGTAGACATGTGGAGGGGGCAGTAGAATTTTACAAAAAGGCCGAGTGGATTACTTTAGATACGTGAGATGACACTTAGAGCAAAATAAACCTGGAGGGAGCTTGTTGAATATTTATTCACACACATTACAAGTCACAAAGTATTCAAATGTATACACGTAAGTCACAAAGTATGAATACACATAAATCACTAGTATACACATGAAATGCACACTCATATAGAAATGCATTATTGGCTTAAACTTAAGAAGAAGGTTGAATAGTTTATTAAAGAAGATAACATGTTTTAGCATTAGATGTAAACATCAATTTACACAATATGCTTGATAAAATCATTCAATAATAATAATGGTAAAATGAGATTTACAATGATATATGTAAGGTTATACAATGATGTATGTTGATAAAAGTATACAATATATCTAATAAATTCATACAAACTTACTACAAAAGAGCCATATGGATATAAAATGTCACATATATTGATAATACAAAACATATGTTCAAAAATACCATGTAGGCATACAACAAAAGACCCTAACACATATTCATTTCCCTCTAGGGGAAGGAAATAGATCACGTGTTGCCTTTGATAATCAGTTAGATGGAGTTTCTATTAGTTCTTATGTCTTTTGAATGCACTCACTAGTCATCCTCTCTTCACTCATCTAGAGCTTCAAATTATACAATAAGAAGTATATATGTTAATATATAGAAATTAAATTATGGAATGACATATAACAAAATAATCACTTACCGCATACAAATAATCATCACGCTCATTTACAACATTAAAACATTGTTAATCTGGTGTGACAACTCCCTGTAGCAACCATCAAGATAGTAATTAACCTAAATACAAGTATCATGAAAATTTTCAATAATAGACCATATAAGAGAAAATATAAAGTCAAATTGACTAATCTATTACATACCTCTCTCAAAGGATCAGAACTAGCTATTGTTGTAGCAACTCCATGGTCAATCGTGCTAGCAACATTGCTAGGGTTGTCTAATGTCAACATCTAAAAATGAAACAAAAAATATGATTTTTTTATCAATTTCATTAGTTTCTTAGTTTAATTAAAAACATAGACAAGGCATTGAACTATTTGAAAAAATTCCTCAAAGTAATGTGGTCTCATGGTGATGATAAGAAGTGATAGATGCCATGCCAAGAAAATTTCTATGGATTGTCTTGATGTGTATTTTTGGATTATGTATAAGGTAGTTATTAGGGTCTTCTTGAAGGTATATAACCACACATTTCCCATGGAAGCCATAAATAATGGAATTTTTTTTATATTCATTGAATGTTACAAAAAGGCTTATTGAGAGACCTCACGATGACAAATATATTTCACCTACTTTATACAAACTTGTAGTAGATAAGGACCTTTGGTATCAATATGGAATTTTCATAGATAAGGACATTATACAAACTTGTAGTAGATAAAGACGTTATAGAAAATGGAGGTAAAAGTTACCAATGCTTCCAAATTTGGAGATTTTCAAGAAGGTCATCTTCGTATCCCAATGATAGAAACCTTGGATGTAATCTCATTATGACAAATATGCCATAATTTTGTTTCAAGTGTGAAAGCTATAGTGAGAGAATTTAGGTATCTTTCATATCCTTAGATTTATTTAGGATAGAAAATGAATTTGATGATGAGTGGTATTATGCATAAAATAGATACAAATAATTATGGCTACATTAGCTATGAAGAGTTCATAATAATTTGTAAAAAACTAGAACAAACAAGAATGAATACTATAGTGATTCTTGCAAATAGTTTTTATAGGACATGTGACAAAAGATAGGGGTTTTGAAGATTGTTGTAGCCATGGCATAATGATCACACATCGATACAAGTATAAAGCCTATTAGAAAAGCTTAGTTTGGATAAAAAATGGCCTCTTTTATTCTGAGGGTTATACAACCACATGGGAAATTTTATGTTGATGAGGACTACCTTAAAGCATTGATACACATGTATGAATCCCATCATAGGCTACTTTCTCAGTACATAATGAAACACATGAATTCTATTGAACATGATTCTAATAGAGGTATTGGTGTGGATATCATGGTTAAAGTTTCATTTGATACATGCTTCATACAGGGAATCCCAATCAATATACATAAACATGCACCCTTACATCCCAATGTTAAAAACAAATGGATACAAGGACAATGATCATAACCATAAGGGGAAGAGGCATAAGAGTAACTCATGAGTAAGATACAAACAAAGGTTGTAGTCATCATGATAACATTATTATGACAGTGAGAATCTATATTTGCAGAAGTCAAGTGAACTCATTATTCTTGATCACAAGAATAGTCCAAATCATGCATCATCATGCAAGATCAATTATAGTGGTTGTTGGAATAGTACCTAGGATGGGTAGTCATATTTTGATTGTTTGGAAATATGGAATAGTGGATGTAAGTTTCCTATATTTTAAGGGAGATGATGTCAACAATTGTGAAAATATAGATGAGTGCAAAGAAAAGAAGCCTTGTCAATGCTTAGACTGTACAATTGCAAAAAAAAAACATTGGGTATTTATGAATGTAGTTGTAAAGATGACCTCCTATATATAGTAGAACATGATACTTGCATAAGCAAGAAAACAAGAAAAGGTTGATTGTGTTGCAATGTGGGTGTTTCTATTTGGCTTGGCAACTATTGTTATTGGAGGTTGTGTGTTTTTTAAATACACTTAGATCATATATGGAATCAGAAATTAGATCCATCTTGGCCCAATACAAACCTCTTAATAGCCAAGGAGAGACTCCCAATCATGTCCATAAAGAATGGTAAATGGATA
Source organism: Sequoia sempervirens (assembly GCA_007258455.2). Lineage (NCBI taxonomy): Eukaryota > Viridiplantae > Streptophyta > Pinopsida > Cupressales > Cupressaceae > Sequoia > Sequoia sempervirens. The sequence goes on along the minus strand of VDFB02075321.1, from coordinate 135,891,691 downwards.
CTACATGAGGTTTTTTGATGGTAATGGTAAATGGACCATGAGATATGATGGTGGAAAGTCATAAATAAGAAAAAATAATTATCATAACATGGAAAGAGGGTAGTAATTCCATAAAGGGATGAAGATAGTGAGAAGTTAGCTCTAGGATAGAGTAGAAAAGATAGTCACAATGAGACATATTCAAGTTTTTGAGAGCATATTGCACTCAAAAGATGGTGAGGTAGTGTTGTTTGCTAAGAAGTAATATGCATCCACAATCACCAAAGATAGAGTAAAAAGAATTGTGAAGGAAATTGGAATAGGAAGAAGAGGAATTTAAACTAATTGAGAATGAATATTGAAGAAATGAAAAGAATGAAGAAGACAAAGGCTCAAATGCAACTCAGGAGTGAAGATAACATCAGGTTATTAAGAGCTAACTTCAAATAGAAGTTTGAAGAGTATGAATGTAAGGAAAATTATTTTATGGATGTTGGGCACATGAGGATGAAGATAATTCCTTCTACATCACAAAAAAGAGGTTGAAAAGGTAGGAAAAAAAATAGAGGAAAATGAATCTGAAGTTCAAAATCTCAAAAGCAATCTCCTGACAGAATCTCAAGAAGATATAATTGAGAATGCTAGTAAATAAATCAAGAAAATCCTTGAAACATACTTGGTCAAGGCCAATGAAGAGGTTGCAACCATGTTAATGGTATTAGAGAACGTGCAATCTTGTGACATGCCCTTGAGATTTGAAAACACAATGACATAACACAATGCATTATAATGTCTTTGTAGATAGATGCTAGTTGAAAGAACTACATTGATTGATCTCAAGCAATGAAAATAATAGTTTTCAATTGTAAAGAAGACACTGTTGCAAGATGTTGTGTCCCTTGGTATTCTCTATGCAGCATGGTGCTTGGGTTCATGACATGGCTTAACCACCTCATATGGATCTTGTATAAATCAACCGATTGTATCAAGCATTAATAGGTCAATATTTTTGTGCAACAACAACCACCAATGTAACAATTGGTATCAAAGATAAGGTCACATGTTCAAACCCCTCACTTGTGTTGGGGGTATTCTTGCAAGATGGTGTGTCCCTTGGTCTTCTTTATGCAACATGGTGCTTGGGTTCATGTCATGGCTTAACTGCCTTCTGTGAATCTTGTATAAAGTTGGTAATTATATTGAGCATTAATAGGTTGATCTTTTGATGCAATGACAACCACCAATATAAGAAAAACTATCATCAAATAAAAAGCTATAAGATAGAAAAATTAAAATGTGAAAGGGTTTGAGATTGAAAGGAAAGTGAAAATGACAAGTTCAAAACCAAAATATATGATGCATTATTTAAAATACTAATGAATTCTCTTGTACCCATCAATTTAAAGAACCTAGTTATCTAAATTCATGTAGTTTCAAGCATTATTTTAGATTTGTGCACACAAAATTACCAAAACTAGCTAATATTGTTTTACAACACCATTCATGAATAAAGGTTACCTAAGTGAAAGTTGTTTGAGGATGTGAATAGCGAGGTGTTGAGATCGAAGGTCCACTAGAAAAATGTTTGACATCCAAAGTATATTATGAGACAATCATTCAAATAACATTCATCTCTTCACATACAATAATTATTTCTTTAATACTAGTTGCATACTTGTGGACTCAATGTCAAAAACAAATAAGGGTCTACAGGAATGGTGTAGTATCATGAACACTTTGACCTTTAATTTTCATCATATTAATTCTAGTAGTTAGTTATTCTTACATTTCAAAATAGAATTTAATAAAAAAAATTAAATGAACTTATTAAATTTTACCTATGTATCAATGTCAAATGTTTCATTCAGTAATGCATCTATCATAACCATCTTCTCTACAACTGATGTAGGTTGTGTAGTTGCATTCTGAGCACTCTAATACTCATACGTGAAAATAGGACCACAAGAGAAGCAATGGTGGGGTGGAACACTAGGCCTAGAAGTCTCATCCACAATAGGCTCTACTAGATGGCTCACACACTATACAAAGCTTTGAGTGAGTAAGCTAATAAACTCCAATGTTTCCACTTCGACACTATCCTTCACAACAAAAGGAATGGCGAAATGCTCCACCATGGGTTTGTCCAAGGGTCTCAGTTTCAACTATGTATTACATTGTGAACATAGTCTATCATGTGTGGAGCTCCCACCTCTACCCTAAAAATCTAAAATGTCAAAATAATTTGGCGCTTTATAGAGAACAAAATCACAATAGAGTTTCCTCAAAAAATACTATGGTACCTCATGGTTATTGCATGGAGGTTGGTCAATAAACATCCACCACCACTCCCAAAACTTATTTTTTATTAATTCATGGTGGCCCCAATGGATGGGGAACCTCTTGCATGCATGTGATACAAATGTATTGGTTCTCAGGTCTGTAAAAGGCACACAAGTCGAATTTGCTATTTTCACATCTACACATGAAAGACCACTAGTATAAAATTTTTTTAATTCATCCCTCTTATTCAACCAAAAATTAATTTTCTCACTTATTTCTCCTACATGTGATACAATCAACTTTAGCGATTCGACAATCCCTCTCCTATAAGGGTGGGTATCAACATGCCCAGTTAATCTTCCAATCAAATTTCCAATCTCTCTCTTTTTGTTTTTAATTTTATTTAGGATATTTTCTTGGGTTCCTTATGGATTCCTACAAACTAGAAAAGGGGTTTGAGGTTGTTCTTGTTTGGGAGGCTCTTCATGAGGGGGTGGTTATGAATTGTCAATGTTTGGAGGTGGAAATTTATTTCCTGGAAATTAAAACAATTTTTTTTAAAAAAAACCTATTTAAATATACATTATAATTCAAATTTAAAATTAAAACAATAGAAATACATAACTCTTAAATCTATTCAGCCTCTTTGACATCTTGGTGACATCCTCATGAAGAATCACAAGAAAATTTTGATCTCCCTTTGGTGAGCACAAGTTGGAAGAGAAAAAAATGAGGGCTAGGGTTACGGGCTTGGAATAAAATGAGGTTGCAATGATTGTTTCTTAAAAAAAAATTTACATTTTGCGAGCACCAAATTTGGCACTTGAAAAATGGAAAATTAGTTTGGTGCTCACCAAATGGTTTATTTCTATTTTTTTCCAAAATGTGGCATCTTTTTTGTGTTGCAGATTAGTGCATTAACCATTAATCCCAACCTATTTGCTTCAATCAATATTCAAGTAAGCAACCCAACCAAACAGGTTAGTCCCAACCTAGGATTTCAATTGAAAGTGATTCAATGATCAAGTGATCATAAACAAATCATAAAACCTCTCTTTCCATATACCTAAAATATTGTCATGTTTACAATGCTCATTGTATTTGAATATAATCTAGAGGGAATTAATTTGAGAAGGTTTTGTGCTTTTACACCTACAAGTCCTTTTCTCAATATGGCTATGGGTTGGTGGAACATGATTCCTCCTTTGAAATTTTGTGAATAGGAATAGACACTTAACCAAAATAAGAAAATAACATAATCATAAAATACATTTTATCAACCCTATTATTGAATATAGATATTACCATCAAGTTTAAACCCTAACCCTAGGGATAAGACTCTCTTCCTACTTTCAAGGAGATTTTAGTAATCAATCTAGTATATATTGTTAATATGGTTTGGATAACGCCTCCACCTATTGATGATGACATGTTTTATTATACCATCATTCTTATTGTACTGCTAACCTCATTAACTACAAGGGTTTACCTAGCATTATATGCTAACAAATTCAATTCATCTTAAGACATCAACATATTCTACATTTCATGCTACTTACATATAGTATAGACAAACTATGTATAGTTTAAATAGAAACATGATCATATAAATTCCCATAAAGAGTATATATAGAACAACCCAGATAAAGGGGTTTTACCAAAGTAATATTCAAACAACCATTAATAAATAACCTTTCAAACATAAATAACAAGGGAATAGAAACCAACATGCCTTTTCAAAAGCTCCAACTAATAATTCTTCCTTTCTAGCTCAATGCCAAAAATCTGCTTGCTACTTCCTCTAAGATCAACCCAATTCCCACTTCTAGCCTCTTAACAATTCTCTCAATAGTTACAAATGCAAAATAACAAAGTAACTCCCTCTAAGATGAACCCAATTCCCACTTCTAGCCTCTTACCACTTCTCTCAACAATTAGAAATGCAAAATAACAAACTCCCTATCCCTCAAGATTTCAAACTCACTCACAAAGAAAATACAATAGAATAGTGATGGATAAATTAGAATGAAAGGTGTAATAAATGGAAGGGAGAAAACCTCTATATATACTAAAATTTGAGCAACCAAAGGCTAAAAAAAAACTAACAATCTTTCCACTTTTCTACTCCCATGCAATGAATCAGATAATTAACTCATAAATTTGCAACACATGACTATCCTCACATTTCAAATGGCCAAGTCAACTTGTTTCAAGAGACAACAAGATTGTTTTATTGAGTCAATGAACAAAAATCCATTTAGTAGGTTTCCTACTTTGTTTGTAGGTTCACTGCCCTCTTATGTTGCTACCAAATTTACATTGATTGGCTTTATGCATATCAAAACGTATAATACTTCTTATTTGCTTCCACATGCTACAATTTTAGCATCCCCAAGAATTGTGTAGTCAAGACTTATTCTAGCCACTTAAATTCTACATTCAAATTCTCTTGCAATGAATAAAATTTGTTCCTATTCTCATGCATGGTTTTTGACTTGATCTTTGCCTTGTTTCATGTATATATTTGACACTCAACAATGCACTAACATATAAGGTAGTGCATGGCTTCTTATTTTCCATTTAAATTCCATATAAAATGTTGATGCTCTCTACACTATGCACAATCTTACTAAGTTGTGTGTGGTTTTCATATAAACAACATTGCATAACTTTATTAGTGTGACATTTAAGTGCTTCAATATGCTTCCAAATTATTTCATTTGTCCTTCTCTTATGCGCTTTAACTCATGCGCTTGTATCTAGCCTTAGTTTAAGTGCTATGTAAATATTTTCTTAGGTTTTTAGCCTTTCAACATTATAAGGCAGTGCATAGTTTATTCCAGAATATTTATAATATATTCAAAACAATATATATATTTATCTTCACACATTTATAAAATACATTATTTTCCAATCAAGGATATATAACATATATTTATATGTTTATTAAAATAATAATATATACTTTAATACATATAAAAACATAATACTTATTTAAATTATGCGTACACATTAATATATCCATATATATTCCTTACCTAATTTTGATGATATATAGATATATATAGTAGTACAACATATTCATGCAAGTCTCAATCAATTCAGAATACTAGAATCACTTTATAAGTAAGGGTGTGTGCACCAATATATGACACAAAAAAGGTGCCAAATTGCAAAATAAATGTGTAACAATCCATTGCACTCGCCAAATTTGGCACTTGCCAGATACGCTTGGTAATACCAAGGCTATTTGATGAGTGCAAAATTTGGCACTTCCAAATGGCTTGACCTTTTGGAGACTGCAAAATTTGGCACTCACAAAATGGAAAAGAAAAAATAAACATAAGTGAAATGCTATTTTCTACTCAACTCACAACTTCATTTAGGTTCTTTAGCTTTGCAACTCTCACTCATCAAATCTCCTTCATTTTTTGCACTTAGCTTGTGATTCTTCACGAGGATGCCACCAAGATTTCAAAGAGGTTGAAGAGATCAAAGAGGTATGTATTTCTATTGTTTTAGTTTCGAATTTGAATTAAAATGTAGATTGAAATAGGTTTTTTGAAAAAAGTTTGTTTTAATTTTCAATAAATCAATCTCCACCTCCAAACGTTGACAATTTAAAATCACCCCCTCATGAAGACCCTCCCGAACAAGAACAACCTCAAACCCCTCCCTGAATTTGTAGGCATCCATAAGGAACCCAAGAAAATATTTTAAATCAAATTGAAATCGACAAAAGAGAGCAAGAACAATTGATTGGAAGATTAACTTAGCATGCTGCAACCCACCCTTATAGGAGAGGTATTGCCAAATTGCTAAAGTCGACTATATCACATGTAGGAGAAATGAGTGAGAAAATTAACTTTTGGTCCAATAAGAGGGAAGAATTAAAATGATTTTATGCAAGTGGAATTTCCTATGCACAAGTGAAGAATTTTTGTTTAGCAAAGCCAATTTGTGTGCTCTTTTTATAGACCCAAGAACCAATGCACCTTTATCACATGCATGCAGGAGGTTCACCATCCATTTGTGCCACCATGAGTTAATCAAAAAAATGTTTTGGGAGTGGTAGGGGATGATTTTTGACCAACCTCCATGCAATAACTATGAGGTATCACAATATTTTTTGAGGAAACTCTATTGTGAGTTTGTCCTCAATAAAGTGCCAAATTATTTTGATATTTTAGACTTTCAAGGTAGAGGTAGGGGCTCCACACATGATAGATTGAGTGCATGATGTAATCTATAGTTGACACCAAGACTCTTGGTGAAACCCATGGTGGAACATGTCACTGCTTCTTCCATTGTGAAGGATAGTATCGAGGTGGACACACTAGACTCAATCCACTTGCTCACTCAGAGCATTGTACAGTGTGTGAGGCTTCTAGTAGAGCTTGATGTGGGTGAAACTTATAGGCCTAGAGTTTCAACCCACCATTATCACTCTTGCAATGGTGTTTGCACGTATGATTGTTAGAGTGGTTGGGATGTAACTACACAACATGTACATTAGTTGTAGAGAAAATAGTCACGATGGATTCCTTGTTGAATAAAACATTTAGCATTCATACTTTGGTAAAATTTAGCAAGTTCATTTATTTATTTTTATTAAATCCTATTTTGAAATATGAGAATAACTAAATTAGTAGAATGAATATAATGAAAGTTCAAGGTGAGAGTGTTGATGATACATGGACCATTCCTACAAATCCCTATATGTTTATGACGTTGAGTCCACAAGTATGCAAATAGTATTAAAGAAATAATTATTGCATGTGAATAGTTGAAAGCTATATGAATGTTTAGACACTTAAAAATTTCCTAAATGATATACACACTTGAATGAGGTATACTAACATCATTTACTCCTAAAACCCATCCTCTTTTCACTTAATTAATTAAATTTTTCTAGCTATTTAATTAATTGCATCATTTGCATCATTTAATCCATAAATTCTTCTTATTTAATTAAATAACCTTAAGTTATTTAATTAAATATCATCACTTTCCCCCTTTCATTAAATTAATTAATTATTTAATGAATATCCTAATTCCCCTAATTTGCATAATTAAAACCTTATTTAATTATCAAATTACTAATAAATCTAATTCCCCCCACTTGCAAGGAAATATTAAAAGGGAATATTCCTCCTTTGCCCATTCTACTAGAACTGGAAAAATCTCAAAATTTTCACTAGCCTTCACCCACCTATCTCCCATGTACCACAAAAATTTTCCAAGCCTTAATTTCATGATCAATACAAATTGTTGAAATTTGTGTGACAAGATCCATTTTACAACCCACGTTAACTAATGATCCCATTAATTTTTCCTTTGACATATAAGCATCTCTTTGATCATTGTTGAGCAAGAGCTTTAAAACAAATTGATCCTTATCAGGAAGATTATGTGCAAGTCTTTCCTATCAACAAGTCGTAGTCCTTCAATTTGAACATTTTCTGCATATCAGGAAGAGGTGAATCAAGTTACAATGATAAAGGACACTGAAGATAAAATATGTACATAATCGAGAAGATAACACATAACATTTCACCGATGAAATCTTATCAAAAAAAGTAGGCTAGTTAGAAGGAAATTTTCAAATTATACTGAGCTTGTGTGTCACGATGATAGAAACCTCATTGGGAAGAAACATATATACTTTTTCCAATAAAGCAAGAGAAAAATTGTATCGAGGAGATATGTATAATCAAAGTAGTTCCTCAGATCTACTCGACCATGTGGGTTACACCGATGAGAGAATTTTTTGGGAAAAGTCTCACTGACTTGTCCCAATGAATGAAGAGGTGGAGGAAATACGTCGAGGAGACCAAATACATCACGAAGGCATTTTTTTCTCTCAGTGATAGTACATGTCAGCCTGATGGTAACATAGAATGACCACTATTTGTTGAAAAGACATTGGGTGATGAGTAAAAGGATTTATAATGGTTTAGACCACTTTGACATCAAGAAAAATTCATAATTTCCTCCCTAAAGTAATGGAAATTGAAAAGCAAGAGAAAGGGCAGTTGTACAATATCGATAAGATTATTAGGTGGTCTTCCTGAATAAATATGATAATTCAAAGGGACACTTCACATTGAAGGGACATTTAGTTATGTCTTGGTGATCAGTTATGGATGTATAAACAAAGGTGGCACCAAATAAAACACACAGTTTGGCCTAAGATTAATGGGGTTCCAACGATGCAATCTTCTTCTATCACTTTGACATTTTGAAATTCAAAAAACCTATTGCATTCATTTCTAGTGGCAGACATTAATGTTCACATGAATGAACCTTTGTTTAAATATTTTTTGATTGAAAAGAGATTGAACTAAAATAATTTTCAAAATTTGCAATGGGAAGGATAGGAGATCGAATGAGAGTCAAGGAATTTGGTACACTCAGAAATACACAAGTAAGCATATGAAGTTTTCTTGCAATTGATAAATTCAAATTCAAATTTTCCACTTTGTAGAAGATTAGAATGGAAGGTTCAAGTTCTGCAAAAAACAAAAATAGAAAGCAATAGGGTGAAAGTAGCCAATCCAAAAGTAAGAAATAGAAAACTCAAATGGGGGTGAAATCTAAAACAAAGGAATGAAAATTTGAACAAAGACCTCATTGATCAATTGCCTGGTTCAAGACCAAAAGCTAGAAGGTCTGCTCAATTAAGGGTTGATGTAAAAATACTAGAAGAAAAATGCAAACATATAGGTGATGTGTGGAATCCCATTAGGGGATATGAATTGCTCATGTTTTTATTATTGTAGAAGAAGTAGGTTTGAACTAGTTTGCAACCCTTGGAATTTCAATTTGGGAAAGCTGGTTGTTCCCAATGTCTTTGTGAATGTAGAGCTCATGAAACTTCTGGAAAAACATTATAATCCAAACCTTAAAGCCATCTACAACCCGCAAGGAAAGCCTTTCATACATACATCCAAAACTACACTAGGTGAAGTTTTCAAACTAGATGACACATATGATCAGCCTATAGTGCATGAGGATTTGGAGGAGTACTATAGAATGGATACTACTTACAAGGGATGGAGGTTAATGTTTCATAGGCCTAGGAAAGATGGAAACCTAGTTCCACTTGAAGATAATGATGGACCTCCCTTTCATATTGATTTGTTCAAGCCTTATTTGAAACATACTTACTTCTGAGTAGGTCAAATAATGGGAACAAAGGTCTCTGAATTCATGTCTATATGGCCAATGGTGATTGTTGCAGACATACAATGCCACAATGAAAGACCTTTTTATTATGCTTCACACATTTCCAAAGGGATTGACTTAGGGCTAATGGCCATCAAGAATGGATCTCCCAAAATGCACTTTAAACATTATTCCCTTCTCATGCACATGATATTGTACTATGGATAGGAGTTAGGAATGTGGCCAGATGAATTGAGAATCACACAATTGGATAAGGAGGATTCAACACTGGAAGAGGCCTGTGAGCATTTGGAAATGATGATCATCATGGAGATTGTTGCAATGAATGTTGCAGAGGATGCTGACACACACTTGAGTCAATAATATCTAGATCATATAATACAAGTTCATTTGTGGCTCATTAGAGCTTAATTGCTAATGTTTTATTGTTGTTAACTCCAAAAGACACTTATGAAGTGTACCCTCTTCAAGATATTTTTATATAAGTTGGGCATATGATGATTGAATAGTAAGAGTGAATAGGGAGAGAATAGAGATATATGCAAAAGATAATTTCATCATATTTGTCATGTAGATTATATTGTAATGGACCATAATGCATGCATAAATTTTGGCAGAAATCAATAGAAGATTTTTAATTCTATGTGACTCAATATTGGCATCTATTGTTTGTTGATTTAAAAAATTATCTAGTTGTCTCCACATTGTTATTTCTCTCTTATTTGAATTTGTGTATCTAAGTTGATATTCAATTTCATCAAGACACATTTTTTGTTATTGTGTAGTCAAGTTAATTGGTTTCCATTAAATAATTAAAATCCCTTTAATTGATTATAGTAACTTGGAAGTAACATTCGGGTCAGTAAGAAGAGCCCTGTAATTGATAAGATTGTCATATTGTCTCCAAGTCAATGTTATCTTGTTATTCAAATTGAGGATATGCTTCATTTTTCAATACACATTTGATTTCATTGTGTGATTCTTTTTCTTAGTGCCTTCAAGGAAGGATTAAAATCCTTTTAAATAAGTCACAGTAACTTGATAGGATCGATTGGATCAATAAGTAGAGTATTTCAGTCACATTCTTGCACATTTATACAAAGTATAAACAAACCTAAGTGTCAAACAATTAGAACTGTAGCCAATAATATTCACCTATCATAAAATTTCATTGACTCGACTTACCAAATAAAGCACTGTTCCACTTCACATTTCATTTATACATTACTTATCCACTTTCATATTTTAAATTTCTAACTATCGCATTAAGAGTAGGATTAGTTAACAAGCCATCATCTATCCCACACTTTATTCCACTGTGGATAGATCCTTAAAAAAAAAGTCACACATTCTGCTTCAGCTATCAAGGTCCACCCACCTAGGTTTAGAAGAGCCTGAAGTGCAGGGAGTCATCAACCATATAGGTTAACTTTATTCATTGGTTCAAAAACATTGCAAGTTTGATCATAGAGCTTGGAATCCTCTAAGGAATTGTAACCTACATTTTTGAGACCCAACAGATTGGCGTGTCTACTAGGGAACATACCAATTCTGAACCTCAGCCTTCCATCATAGATTCATTCCAAAACATCATAAAAGGGTGAACACTCCACTAGTAAGAAATGAAATCATTTTCCTACTCATGAAAAGTACATGGTGACTCTAAAGGATTTTTATGAATGATAAGATAAAAGTAAGATCGAAAAGGATAGATAATAGACACCAAAGATATTTTATATTATCCAACATGAATGGAAGAAGATATTTGCACTAGGAGAGTCCTAAGAAGAACAATGTTAGGTAGATATATAAGCATGGATCTCCTCATGGAAAAAATAACACAAATAAGGGTGAGATAGTATCCAAATACCAAGAAGATAATGTGAACACATTAGAGCAAACATTCACAATATTTAACTCTCCACTTCACACTGATGGTGGAAATCTTTGAACACCACCTGAAAGATGCTATACAAATGATAATATCTTCAATTTTAGGTTACACCCTCAAAAGGAAAATGAGTTTGAGGAACAGGTGGAAGAAGAAAGAAAATGGAGACAAGAGGAATATGATAGGGTATTTTCATCGTAGCAAGGAGAAGAAAACCATGAGGGGTCTGTTGATCACATTATCATTGATTTTGATAGTATGAATAACCAAGAGATTCAATTACATTTAGAGTGGAAAATAAAAAAACTTGGAAGGAGACAATAGATGATACAAGAAAGCCAAGAGCTAGATCAATAATTGGCACAATTGAACATCCAGGAACCAAAGCCACAAAAATATGTCCCTCCACATAAGCAAGGTGGTAATGTCAATGCACATGGAATATCTTAGAGTACTGGTCCTCTGGGTCCTTCAAAATTACCTCATCAAAGTAGTGGTAATCCAACACAATGAACTCAGTATAATGTGCCATTACAAAGGTCCCAACCCCTAAATGCTAGCAATATTCTCCAACACTATCCACCACCAGGCTAGCAGTATGCCCCACAACATTAGTAGCATATGTCACATTAGAATGTATATCCTCAACAACACATTCAACAAAATGTTTATCATCAGCCTCAATATGGATACCAATACCACCCCAATCCACCACCTCTTAACTTGTACCCACAAAACCCTATGAGCACATGCAAAAAAAATTATCTAATAGGGTGCCAATTATATCCATACCAAATCAACAACAATTGGAGGAATACAATTCCCAAATTCACTGGGAATAATGTGACTTCAGCTGAAGAACATATCAGAAAATTTCAATTCCTTTATACAAGATATTGGTATGGAGTAGGAGGATGTGAGTATGGGATTATTCATGATGTCCCTAACTGAAGAAGCAAGGGATTGGTTTAATGGTCTACCTAATTCTTCAATTGATTCTATAGTAAAAATTCAAAATAAATTTCTAGAACAATATGGAAATCAGTGTGCCCCTAAATTTTCCCTTCGTGAATTGATAAGTATTCAAAAGTACCAAAATGAGTCAGTTTATGACTTCAATCAAAGGTTTCCCAAACTATACAAAAAACACCACAAGGATCCAAACTAACTAATCTGACAGCCTTAAGTATTTATTTAAAGGAATTTGTTCCAAAAAAGGGTATGAACTCAGAAAAAAATGCCCTAGAAGTTTAACTAAAGAAAAAAAGAAAACATTAACCATTACAACAATCAAAACACTGTAGGGATGACTAGAAAAAGGGACAACCTTAGAGTTCCCAAAAACTCTAACAATCCCCAGAATAAGCAGGAGAATTCATACAAAAATGAAAGATCGAGATTGCATGATATGCAATACAATACAAATTTGAAAGATGGAAAACCCATAATTGACAGGCCTAAGTATAAAGAAACCCCTAATCCCTTAAAGAAAAAAAGGAGCCTACATAGTTAATAACAACCCTTGGTGTCAAGTTTGCAAGCTGCCTCATTCCCCAAATCATTGTGTTGTAGCACAATCAGTAGAAGAAGAAGAAAATGAAGAGGAAGATCATAGAATATATCTAACTTCACATACCCTTCATCTAGTCAAACAAGAATATTCATCCTTAGGAGTTGAAGGCTATGAGTATGATGTAAGCAACTAGAGATACAATATTCACATGGTAGAACAACAGGTCTTCTCTTATTAGTATAATGAAGGAAATGATGAATCACATCCTCCTTATACACCACCTAATTCAAGTAAGTATAAATTGAGGAGGCCAACTAAGGAAGAGATCAAAGAATTAACCATTGTTGTAGTAGAGCAAGTAAAAAGCAACTATCGGTTGAGAAATAGAATGACAAATACAAATGAAGGCACTCCAAGAGAATTTTTTGTGAAAGATAATGAAACAACGCAAGAAAAACCAAAAAAGGTAGAGAATAAAGAACCTAATAAAAATGATCAAAGGCATGTTCCCAAAGAAGAAGACAAGGAATTATACAAAAGCATACAGAAACATTATGAAACAAATAAGGAGAAAGAAGAAAATAAAGGAGAACCACTTGAACAAAGGGGGATAGCCAAAGTAGAAAATGCCTTTTCATTTTATTTCACACAAGCATTGTCTTAGGTAAAGATGTTTGTGCCACTATTGTAAAGGATGAAGATAAAAGAATATAGGGATAGTGTTATTCAACTAATATCCAATGGAACTAATAAAAACACAAGCTTGGAGAACAAAGAAATCACCAAAATTAGTAATGGCAAGCAAGGAGACATAAAGGTCCCTGAATTTTTTCTTGGTGACACACTAATGAATCCTCCATAGGTCGATCCATTTTTTACCGCATTGCGCATAAACAACAAATTGGTGAGGAATTGCATGATTGATTCAGGATCTGCTATTAACGTCATGCTAGTAGGGGTCATGAAATAGCTTGGGATTTGGGTAGACACTACTTGTGGTAAATTCTATGCTATGGATAGTAGGCATGTCCCAGTGGTAGGAATCATGAAGGATGTCGAAGTAAAGTTGGTTGTTTATCCACAAGCAACATACACAATTGACATAACTATAATAGAAACACCCCCTCACTTTGGGATGCTCTTGTCTAGACAATGGACTTATTCAGTGGGAGAAAACGTGCAATTTGACTTATCCTATGCCACAATACCAATAAACAATGAAGAGGTTAAATTGTACAGAGAACAAAAAGTCAACCAAATTGTCGAATATGTTGATCAAAATAAGATAAATTGCTTATGTGATGTGGATTTAGGAAGCTTTAGAATAGAGCATTCACAACCTGAATTGTTGAACACTGATCCAATTGATAGGGATGTTTCAAAGAATGAGCATGGTGTATGGTGAATGTATTTTGATGGAGCATGCAGTAAAGAAGGTAATGGAGCAAGAGTGGTTTTCATCTCACTTGAGGGAAAAACATTCAAATATTCATTCTTGTTGACATTTGAATGTACAAATAACATTATCAGAGTATGAGGCCTTGTTGATTGGATTCAACATGGCTATTAAACACAAAATTAAACTACTGACTATTTTTTGAGATTCTGAGTTGGTTATTTTGCAAGTAAGATCAAAGTATGCTACGAAGAACAAAAGGCTAGAGAAGTACATAAATGTTGCATGGGACACCATTTAATTGTTCAATGCTTTCTTTATTGAATGTATAGATGGGTCCAAGAATTTAATAGAAGACTTCTTGGAAAATGTATATTTGAAGAAAAATGATTTCACTTTAGCAGGAATTTAGCAAGTTTAGCTCAAAACAAGACTTGCAATCCCTGCTAACATTTATAGTTGGCAAGTTTTTAATGATGATACTAATCTGATTAAGTTCTTACATTGCATTGATTAGTATGAAGCACCAGAAATCAATTTTAATGCATTTGTGGAAGAGGTAGATGGCAAGCAAACTATGTTTGGAAAGGAAGTTGTTCAACTCAAGACTAATAAGATTTCTAAAGAACTTGTGGCATTAGAGAGGGTGTTTGATGGAAATTACTGAGCCCATATGAAAAAAACACCAGTAAAAAGGGATGAAATTGAAGAAATCAACCTTGGAACTGAATTAGCCCCCCAAAAGGTGTACATTGGGAAAAATATAAGCCCAACAATGAGGAAGATGTTGATTGCACTATTAATGAAATATAAGCATGCCTTTGCATGGTCTTTTGATGATCTCAAAGCATATAGAGAAGATTTGTTCCAACATGAGATACCATTGAAACTAGATGCAAAACCTTTTAGACAGAAACAAAGACCCATAAATCCCACCTTAGAGTCTAAAATGCATGAGGAACTTATGAAGCTTAGGGAAGGGGGTATCATCAAGCCTATTAAACATTCATCCTGGGTCTCTAATTTGGTACCTTTCAAAAATAAAAATGGTGATATAAGCCTCTATGTAGGCTTCTGAAACTTGAATATATCCTCTCTTAAGGATAACTACCCTCTCCCAAACATGGAGGCTATGTTGTAGAGGGTCACAAGATGTGAGCTGCTATCTATGATGGATGGATTTTTAGGTTATAACAAGTGAAAGTTAAGGAATTAGAACAATACAAAACAACCTTCACCAGACCATGGGGAACATATGTATATGTTAGAATGCCATTTGGCCTCATAAATGTTTGTGCAACTTTCCATAAAGGCATGGATGTTGCATTTTCTTATCTAATTAGTGTAATAATGGTGGTATACCAGGATGACTTAGCTAAATATTTAAAGAAGGAAAAAGACTGTGTTGAGCATCTGGGAAAAAATTCATCAAATCTATTGAATATTGCATCTCTTTAAATCCTAAAAAATGTCATTTTGCAGTAATAGAGGGAAAGTTACTGGGGCACATAGTGTCCAAAGAAGGGTGAGGATTGATCAAGAAAGGGTGGAAGCCATAGACAAGAATCCTATTCCTAAGACAGTTAAAGCCATCCAGTCCTTCTTTGGGAAAATCAATTTTGTGAGAAGTCTTATATCAAACTTTGCTGAGATAGTGCAACCAATATCAAAGATGTTAAAGAAGGGTGCAAAGATTGACTGGACAACTGAGGCCATAGATGCATTCATATCCATCAAGAGAGAAATTAAGGAGGCCCTAGTGTTGAAGTCCCCTAATTTTAGTAAGCCTTTTCAAATGTTTTTATTTGCATCTTATAACATAGTTGCAACAGTAATGCTACAAAAAAATGATGAGGGGCATGAACAGTCTATTTCTTTCTTTAGCAAATCCCTCCAAAACGTAGAATTGAAATATGAAATTGTATAAAAATAGGCATATGCATTAGTAATAGCTATCAAAGCATTTAGATCATATCTAGTGGGAGAAAAAGTGACAGCCTATGTACCTAATGTTGCAGTAAAAGATGTGTTTATAAAATCTCAATTAACAGGCCGTAGGTGCAGATGGATAAACATAATCCAAAAATTTGACATCGAGTTTCAAATCACCAAGCTTGTAAGAGGACAAGGATTAGCCAAATTAATGGTTGAAACAAATATTGAATTGCTCAAGTGTGCTATTTAAATGATGAAAACATGATTACTAGTATCAAGCACAAACCTCAAGGTACACTAATATTGTGTATTATCTTAAACATATGAAATGTCATGAAGGATTTAATGATAACAAGAAAAGGACACTCAAACTGTAGGCTTCAAAGTATGTATTCATGAAAGGGGACCTATATTGGAAAAATAGGGATGGTGTTATGTTATTGTGCCTAGATGAAGATCAAGAAAGACATGTTTTGAAAGAAATGCATGAAGGAGTATGTGGAGGGAATTTCTCAGTAAAGACCACTGCACATAAGGTGTTAAGGGTGGGTTATTATTGGTCTAGAGTTTTCAATGATGCCTATGATTATACTATGAAATGTGAAGCATGTTAGAAGTTTTCTTGGAGATTGAATTATCAAAGGGAATTTCCTTTAAGACCTCTGCAATTTGAGGCCCCATTCAACCAATGGGGAATTGATTTCATAGGAGAGATTGCAGAAAAATATAGTGTAGGACACAATTGGATATTAGTAGCCGAAGACTACTTTACAAAATCAGTGGAAGCTATACCTACCAAACAGGCAACTAGTAAGGTGGTAACACAATTTTTATTGGAAAACATCATCACCAAATTCAAAGTGCCAACAATAATTATAACTAATAATGGGATGTGTTTTAGGTCTTGTTATGCTTTGCATAACCACCCCCTTTTATTTTGGAACAAAATGGGTCCCCCTTTTTCTTTTGTTTTCATCGCCTTCGGTTGTTTGGTTGGGTCTTAGGAGTTCTTTCATTTTCCTCCTAAGTCTGTATTTTGTTCTGCCTCCCCCAGAGTTGGGTTTCTTTTTGCTAAAAATTGAATGAAATGATGAAGAATGGTGTATTTTATATGCTTTTTAGGACTAATGGAGGCATTGTTTTGTAGGATTGAATCATACATCGAATGCTTTTTCTCAAGGAAGTCTATTGGAAAGCATCCCTTAGTCAGATTTGGCATAAAATTCCTCAAAGAATAAAGTCGGTGAGACCCTTTCAGTGTCTTGCCAACTGGTTGTGTCCTATTCATTTGAAATACTCCAGTCACCAAGACATTTCGATCACTGTGAAGTTTTCTATATCTCTCTACTTGGGAAGAAGTCTCTTTGATAGTTGTTCATAAGGCCAGTGTCAAAGAGAATGGTTTACAGTCGGTGTGATATCTCACTGACCGAAGGAACTCTTGCCGAAGGACTCTACCTTTGGTGTAATGTCCTACCGACCAAGTGGAGTCTTTCCAAAGGATTCTATCTTCAGTGTAATACCTTGTTGACTGGTGGGAGTCTCGCCAAAAGAATTTGAGCTCGGTGTAATGTCTTGCCAATGGGTGAACTCTCACCAACAGATGTTCATAATATTGTAGCATCAAGGAGACTCCAGACCAAATGATTTTCACTTAGGGAGATGTCTCGCCAAAGGTGGTGGTCTCACTGAATGGATATAATGATATTGGCAAGACTTTTGGCTGAGGGGTTTGCGTTCGATATGATGTCCTGCCGACTGAATGAAGTCTCGCCAATGGTTTTAACTTTTTGGTGTTACTGATGGGAGCTCACTGAGACCTTGTCCCAACTTATTTGTCTTGCTAATGGTTTGGTTGGAATGGTATCTATTATCAGGTGCTTTTGGTATGACCTCTTTCTAAAAGTTATTGTCTCGCCGATGAGTTTACTATGGACTTCTGTGAGGGGATCTCTCTATGATTTTTTTCCAAAATAAATTGTCTTGCCGATGATTTTTGGATATCGATATAAATCTTGCAGGTTGATATGAACTCTCATTGACAATTGTAAGCTATGTCGATTGCTACTATGGAATATAATCGCATCGGGTAGACACAACTAGTGTCTCACCGACATGCGATTCTGTTTGAATAAATTTTGACTGCCTTGAAATCTTATGTGGTATGTGTTCCACCAATCAAAGGGAGCTAAGGGTGAACCATGGGAAGTTTGAGTGTTGTGACCATCTTGTGAGGAAGATCAATAGAGCATAAATGACATGGATCTACTCTGAGATCAAAGGTGATCAATCGGATCAGTGAACAATGGTGTTCGGATCTAGACAGAAAAGTCAGATGCTGCTTCTCAAAGGGGTCAACTTGTAGAAGGATCTAGGGCAAGAGGAAGAAAAAAGGAAAGAGGCCATGAGTCTCAAGGACAGCTGGGATCTGTACTAGAAAAAGTAGATCGATATTAATGACTATACTCCAGAACATTCAAAAGGGCTCTGCAAGGAAGTTCGAGGGTGGACATGGGGGCCAGAAGTTAATGCGATGGTTGCAAAAGATCTAAAAGGCCATCCCTAGAGTGATCTTTCACTGACATGGATAGGGCATGCACATTTAATGCATCGTAGAATTTATTCCAAATGATCTAAGGGCCGACCCTTTTGAAACTGACTCATTTTGTAAACCCTATAGCAGGGACTGACACATTCTTTTTAGGATGTTTTGATTTATGGCACTTTTGGCCTCTTTATAAAAAAATGAGAAAAAAGGGAGATTTGAAGCAAAATGGTAGATAGAAGGAGATAGATAGATTTTCAAGCAATAGGAATTTTCTAAAGGATAGAGGAGACAGAACTGCATCCTATTTCTTTGTAATGGGATCTTCTTTTTTGTCTTCTTGGCTAAGGTTAGAAGGTAGAGAAACTTAAGAGTAGACATAGAGTAGGAGTTAAGTTCAGTAGAAGGAGGTGATGTATCTTCTGGATTCTCTTAGTATAGGTGGAGACAATTTGAATACATGGGTTTTCTGTACACTGGTGATCTTGCCAAATTTGTAAATGTTTCTTATCTATTTCACCAACAATAGAAGCAATCAGATTTAAATCTATGTCATATTGTGTTCCAGAGTGGTATTTATCTTGGGTTAATTATTTGATTTGAAATTTTTTCAAGGAATGGAATTTTATTTTATGTTTTGTTTAAATGATGATTTACAATTTGCTTTTCAAATTAGCACAATGAATGAATGAAACTGTGTGTTAATCACAAGTTAATTTTGTTTTGTAGTTTTAGTTAGGAATTCCTTGAAAGGTAACAAGTCTGATGAAATTGGATGAATTAACATTCTCTTTAGTTCATAATCTTTGATCTATCTTTTTCTATTTCTTTTTAACCACCAGTTAAGGTAGGTTCAAATGAATGTTTGATCTTATCACAATCCAAAAACTCAACACCATTAGGCCCCTTGAAGATTATTGTTCACATCAACCATTGAGTGAAATCAACATAGTCAAGAATTGATTACCAAGACCTTGGGAGTTAGATATCCATGTGTTATTCTTTCTCTTTCAGGAGAACAAAATAGTAATATTCTATTTACTATTGTGCTCATTTGACCGAACAATAGAGACTGGTTCTAGAAGGAAGGCTAGAAGAGAAAGTTGGATAATATTGGGTTTTTGTCACCAAAAAGGTCCCATAGAGTTCTTTGATTAGCATAAAACCCACCACCTTTGATAGAACTCAAGACCCCAATAAGACAAAAGATTCACAAGACTGGGGCAACCATTAGACCACCCTTGTCAGCTCTACTCACTCCACCAGGATTTTCACCAATACCCCAGTGGATACCTATCAATCCACCACCGAATCCATCTCAAGTTCCATTATAGTTGGCTCAACCACCACCACCACCAATGGCATTTTGTTAGAACAATCCCTCTCCATTGGGGACTATTCTTGGAGGCTTTCATGATATGCCTAAGAATCTTGAGAGATTCTATCCCAAATACATTCATGGTGAATCAAGGAGTGTTGAAGAGCACATACAAGATTTTAAGGATGCTTGTACCAGAGCCCAGATAGCTCACCATGATGTAGTTTGTAGGTTGTTCCCTTATTGCTTAGGGGATATGGCATACAACTTGTACCTAAATCTTCCACAAGGTTCTATTCTGAGCTAGATATACCTAGAGAATCCTTTCATCAATCAGTTCAGATTTTATGTGGATCTAGCCATTTTGTTTCACCAATTTTCTACCATTAGGAAGGAGCCATGTGAATCCTTGCCCTTGTTTAATACCAGGTTTTAATAGATGTATAGGAAACTACAGGACCCCTATCTAGTTGTTGAGGATAGTACCATTCAAGCATACTTTAGAGTTATAGAACCCTTGCTTGGCCTATTCCTACAAAGGACTTATCAGTCAGAAAATATTGATTCCCTGTCTAAAGTTTATCATCTAGCCATCAAGCTACAACAACAAATCAACTCTCAACAAGGGAGTTTGGGAGAAGGTTTCCTTCAATAGTGTATCAGATGCCTATCCCAACCCCTCTATTCAATAACATCCTAGGAATGTCTCCTTCCCATTATGGACCTATGTCTAAGTTGCAGACTCAGACCCGTGTTCCATTCTTTTCTAATGGAACTTCTGACTTCTTTCAACAATCACAAGCTCATCATAGTCTGCATGGTCATCATAATCAAGCTGGAACACCAAATCATGTCAGTCAGCCACATGTTGCTAAGAGTGTTGAAAGTGAAAAGACAGTCCAACTCACAAACAAGGTGGAGACCTTAAAGAAAACTTTGTCTCAAGTTATAAATGACATGGCTCAGGTTAAACTGAACCCCTCTCAGAGCCAAGGTAATTATCCTAATCAGAGCAATAACAATCAGGGTAATTACCTAAACAACTACAATCATGGCCAGAGAAATTATCAAGGCCAAAACTCCCCTAATCAGGGCTATCCAAACAAAAAAAGAGGATTTAACTAGAGGCCAAATAATGGTGGAGTTTCTCACAATTATCAAGCTAATGAGGATAGGTCACATACTGCAAATGTGGCTGACCTTAATTTTATGACTAATTGGTGTAGGCTGCATGATACTGCAACCCATTCTGAGGTAAACTACCCTAAAATGGAGAAAGTCATGAAGATGGAACATGAATATTCTCAAACATTCCAAGGGAATTCAAATAAAGAAGGTGACTCAGTAGATATAGTAATGACTTATGACCTCTTTGAGGAATAACTTTCATTCCCAATGCAAAATGAGAATGAACTAGAGGAAGATTCATATGATACCCAATCCTTTCAAACAAAGGGAGGACACTTCCTAAGAAATTAGAATAAGGGTTCGTTCACTACATCAACACCACTTAATCACATGGTGCCTCCGAATCAAAGTGCTAATAATAACCCTCCTCCACCAAAAGGTCCACCCAATTTCCATAACAAAGGTAATTCAACTAGCGTTGTCAAATGTAATGCTGGCTATAACACAAAATTTGATATTGTTTATGAGATGCAGAAATAGAAAACCTTGTTATCATACTTTGACATCCTAAAGTGGTGCCCTGCCCAATGAGAGATAGTGTTGAAGGCTTTGGAAGAAGCTGATAAATCAAAAGGGAAAACCAAGGTGGCACCTACTACATACATGAACGCAGCTTTGTATTGAAGCAAGGTAGGTACCCCACCATTCCTTTTAAGTTTGAGAATCTGTGGGAAGAATCTACATAATTGTCTGCTAGATTCAGGGGCTTCTAACAATGTTATGCCATTTTCTGTTTGCAAGAAATTGGGATTGAACCCTATCCAAAAAAACAAGGTCATCCAACTTGATAAAACAGAGGTTAATGTAGTTGGAGAATTGAGAAATATACATGTGCAAGTAGGGTTTGTCCCTAGGGTTTTAACCAATATAGATATTCAATTAGCAGACATTCGTGAGACTTATGGTATGTTGAGCAAGTATTTGATGAAAAGTATAGGGGGATATGTCTCCCTTGAATTTTCATATATGTGGCTACCATGGAGGGGAATTCCTACGCAGATTAGGATTAAAAGTGAACCTCACCTTAAGCATATCATCACTGAATATGATTGTCCCAATGAGGTGGCTTATTTTGAAACCGAGATAGGGGTTTATAAGAGAAGAAATTTTGACCTTTTCGGTTCTTGATTCTAAAGATTTGTCAATACAAAAATTCCCTGATCCCATGATTAATGAAAATCAATAGGTATTGATCAATAAGCTGCAACAAGATCAATTGGTGTTAGGGGAAGATATCGATTTGCAGAGTCTTCTACTCCCTAATTGGTGTAGGGTGCACTACCAAAATCATTTAGAATTGACTTGCCAACCCTACTTCAGTATTTTAAATCATATTTCACAAACTAAGGAAACTAGCCTAAGTCACCCTGAGACTGTTTCAGATCACTTCTCATTTGAAGCCAAAAATGCAATAATGTTAACCAGGGATAATATACCTCCAAAGGAAGTCCATCCTCAAATTGAACTTACCCCGGTCATAATACCAAACCAACATAGCTATGAAGAACAACCCCAAGGGTTGTTTGATACCCTTGCACTCACAAGTATGCCAAAACCTAAGGGACTAATCAAAGATACGAGTGACTGTCAGGAGGATAGCCATGGATTACATAATATATCTAAGCAGGAATTAGAGATTGCACCTGAGGAACCTATTGAACACCCTTTCCCAATATTTGATGCAAAAGGTCAAGTGGTCCCACCTATCACTCATCTTACCCAAACACCCACAATAACCTCAAAGGGATCAACCCCAGCTCATGATCAGCTATGGACCCTCACATTTGATGGATCCAAATCCAAAACAGGCTATGGCGTTGGGATTGAATTAACTAGCCTGAAAGGGAAAACTTTCTTTGCTTCTTATAGGTTGCAGTTTAGATGCACTAATAACATAGTGGAATATGAAGCTTTAGCTCGGGGGCTGATGTTTACACATAAGAAAAAAAATTTTGCCTTGATGGTTAAAGGAGATTCAAAAGTAATTATCAAGCCAGTATACAACCAATACACATGTCACAAGAAAAGACTAGCAACTTATAGAAATCAGATATGGAACCTGATTGAATACTTTGATGCTTTTAGGATTAGTTTAATCCCTAGAGAGGAGAATCAAATAGCTAATTCATTAGATGTTGCCGCAAGTACCCTGGAACCCATACAAGGCTCCAAGCTTAAAAGATTATGGGCAGAATTGATATCCACCCTGGCTGTTCTTGATAACATGAAGAACTTTCAAGTTCTTGATGATGATTGACATATCCTTGCTTTTCTAGCAAGCTTAGATGTTTTTGAAGGATAGATCATCGATGAGTCCTACAAAGATCAAGGAGACTAGAACCCCAAAGACTACGATACAAAGGGGGTCCTCAATTTAAAAAGTAATAGCATACCTAAGGGAATGGTGGCCTTAGAAATAATTTTTGATTCAGACCCAAGAGCTCAAGAAAAGGTATCAATCGAAGATAGAGGAGGTGAATATGAAACTGTTAACCTAGTTGATTCTGGTCCTAAAAGAAATGTTTACATAGGGAAAGCCTGCCCTGAAGCGATCAGAAAAGATATAGTGAGGGAACTTAAGAAGGATATTTTCGCAATAGCTTGGGGGTATGAAGATCTAAAAACATTTGATGCTTCTATAATAACTCATACTATTCCTTTGAAGCCTGAAGCTAAACCATTTCGGCAGAAACAACGTCCTGTCAACGCCCTGATTAAACCACTGATCTTCAAGGAAGTTCAAAAATTGCTTTCTGCAAAAATAATCTTCCTTGTATGACATTCAACATGGGTGGCTAACTTGGTTCCAGTCCATAATAAAAATGGAGAAATTAGGCTATGTGTAGACTTCAGGAATTTGAACAGGGCTTCAGAAAAAGACAACTACCCACTCCCTTCTCTGGACAAAGTCTTACAAACTGTCAATGGGTATCAGATGATATCATTCTTGGATGGTTATTTTGGATACAATCAGGTGATTGTTAATTATGAAGATAAAATGAATACAACCTTCACTACTAAGTGGGGAACATTTACTTATAGAAGGATGTCATTTGGTTTGATAAATGTTGGAGCAACCTTTTAGCATTCCATGGACATAGCATTCAAATATTTGATTGGTAAATGCATCATCATCTACATGGATGACCTGACAGTATTCTCTAAAGATAGAATAAACCATGCTGTAGACTTGGCTAAAGTTCTTGAAAGATGTATCTAGTATGGCGTCTCCCCGAATCCTAAAAAGTGTGTGTTTGGGGTTTCTGAAGGGAAAATTTTGGGACACATAATCTCAGAAAGAGGAATATCGATAGATCTAGACTGAGTTGAGTCCATTCAGAAGATAGCCATGCTAGCAAGTAAGAAGGAGATGAGATCTTTCTTTGGAAAGATCAACTTTGTGAGAAAGTTTATCACAGGTTTTACAAAAATTGTTAAGCCATTGAATGAAATGATGAAGAAAGATGCCAGAATAGAATGGAGTAATGAGGCAAAGGCCATGTTTTCTCAAGTCAAACAATCCATTTCGAAAGCACTAGTCCTCACCAGCCCTGACTACTTGAAGCCATTTTATATTTTTTCTTTTGCTTCTAAACACTCCTGTGTAGCTTTCCTAACTCAACGAAGAGGGGAAGGGGATGAGAGGCCAATCGCCTTCATGAGTTCTCCATTTAAGAATGCCAAAGTCAAATACCCACCTCTTGAAAAATAAGCTTTTGCGTTGGTTATAGTTGTCAAGAAGTTCAGGCATTACATCCTCCGAAGTCAAATTATTGTTGTAGTTCCTGATGCTGCTGTGAAGTCTCTACTTATGCAGAGCAAGTTGGGAGAATGAAGCTAGAAATGGATGGCCATTTTGCAGGAGTTCGATTTGGAGATTCACCCTATGAAACTTGTTCGAGGTCTAGGCCTGTCTAAATCCATAGCAGATACTGGTGAGAACCTTATTTGTCAGCAATACACAACTCAATCCTTTTCCAATAACCCTTGGTATGTTGATATCATTAATTTCATGATCAACAATCGATGCCCAGAGGGAATGAATACAACTTAGAGGTGAGCGTTGAGAATGAAAAGCTCCCATTATATGCTCAAAGGAGGATTGCTTTACAAGAATAATTTTGAGGAAGTTTACCTACGATGCCTTGATCAACAAGAGGCTAAACATGTAATTGCTTAATTTCATGGGAAACATGGCACAGGTCATGGTTCTGCAAATTTGTTAGCACATCAGATCCTCAGATCTAGTTATTACTAGTCATTTGTGTTCAAAGATTCCCACCAACATGTAAGAGCATGTCACATATACCAAATTTCTGCATCAAAAGAATGCTATTCAGCCATGCCATTGTAGCCTGTTTATGAGGTAAGGCCATTTTCCCAATAGGCACTAGATTTTATTGGGGTCATTAACCCAAATTCTTCTATAGGACACATTTATTTTGATTGTTAGGGATTACTACATGAGATGGATAGAGACTATACCTTGTAAGCATAGAACAATAGAGGTAGTAATCAAGTTCCTCATCGAATGCATCACAACTAGGTTTGGAGTACCCTTCGCATTGGTATGTGAAAATGGCTCTTCCTTTTCTTCTGTTGAGTTCATTTCATGGGCTTATGATCACAAAATTATTTTAAAGTATTCCTCAAACTATTACCCACAAGGAAATGGAGTTGCAAAATCAACTAATAAGAATCTCTTAGGGGTAATTAAAAAATTGTTAGAGGATAATCCTAGGGACTGGCATACCCAACTAAGATTTGCATTATGAGCAGATAGGACTAGGATCAAGGATGCTTTAAATACTTCACCATTTAAGCTAGTATATGGCCAAGAGTCTATATTCCCTATTCACTTGCAAATACCTATCCTTGAGTTATGCTGAAATTTTACTCTAGTGATGATAGGATAGAAGTAAGATTAGATGGCTTGTTGAAATTAGAAGAGTAGAGAGATGTCGCCTTGCAGCAATTCTTTAGACACCAACCTATTGTCAAACATTGGTTTGAAAAAAGAGCCAAAATCAAGGCTTTCAAAATATCAGACCTTGTGCTGTTGTGGGATAAAGCTAATGAAAAGAAGGGAAATCATCAAAAATTTGATAAGCTCTGGTTGGGTCCCTATCAAATTGTTGAAATCCTAGGAGAAAATGCTTTTCAGCTGAGTAGTTTAATGGGAGAACCCATTCTATTTCCTGTCAATGGACAGTTTCTTAAACATTATTTTGATTCGTAAACTTTTGTATTTTTGTTGGGTTGTGCATATATGTAAATAATTTGATGTTCTGCTCGTAAATAGTTTTGTTGTTTGTTTGATTATTCTTTCTTTCTGTCCTTTCATACCCTTTGTTCTTTTGTGTTTGTCTTGTTTAGTTCTTTAGGGTTTCTCTGTTCTTTCCACCTTCAAATGGTGGGTTATTATCTAAAGTATACTTTAGTTAAGAGGAGAGAAGTGGTTTAGATATTTTCAATTTTTCTAATTGGATGATTTTGTCCTAAATTCATTGTTTTATGCCCATTATCAATAAGAGTTGTGGAAAGTTTTGAAAACAAGGTGCAAAGTAAACAATCTTCATTAACTACCTCTGAATCTATCACAAATCATCAAAATCATCTCCTTTTGTAATGGTATATTTGTCCTAGGACTATGGTGTTGTAAGATTTGAGTGAAAAATCCTATTCTTCAGATGTTTTTATGAGGTCCATGGTAGTTTTCAACTCAGAACAGATGTCAGACATCTAACATATTGAGAAAATTGAATGAAATATCTGAAACTCCAAGAGAAAAGAAAAAAAGAACTATCTAAAATAAAAGAAGACTGAATATGAATGGGTGATTCCAATATCACTATCGAGGTTATGGACGCCTGATTGGCAGTAGAGCAATGTTGTGAGAAAAATAGAGGTATCTCCGTCGGGGCTATGGACGCTTCACTGGCAGTAGAGCAATGCCCAAGATATCATTGCACAACAACTAAAGGGAATCAACTCATGTAGTTCAAATCTTGCACATTTTTGTTCAAAAGATGAGGAAAACTTTATAAAAGGGTGAGGCACCATCAAGCACACACATAGATTTAGGGATAGCCAGTGTTGATTCACATTTGAGATTCTAGCTCAACCTTGGTTGTTAAAACTGGCCCAACTGGAGTTGTGATGTCCATAAACTAGGAGTTCTGGGTAGCTGAATCCTTCAATTTCTTGAATTTGGTTAAACCATTTTCCTAGCCAAGTCGCCATTTGTTATGCTTTGCATAACCACCCCCTTTTATTTTGGAACAAAATGGGTCCCCCTTTTTCTTTTGTTTTCATCGCCTTCAGTTGTTTGGTTGGGTCTTAGGAGTTCTTTCATTTTCCTCCTACTTTTGTATTTTTTTCTATTGGATTTGGTTCTGCCTCACCTAGAGTTGGGTTTCTTCTTGCTAAAAATTGAATGAAATGATGAAGAATGATGTATTTTCTATGCTTTTGAGGACTAATGGAAGCATTGTTTTGCAGGATTGAATCATACATCAGATGCTTTTTCTCAAGGAAGTTTGTTGGAAAGCATCCCTCAGTCAGATTTGGCATAAAATTCCTCAAAGAATAAAGTCGATGAGACCCTCTCAGTGTCTTGTTGACTGGCTATTGTGTTCTATTTATTTGAAATATTCCAGTCACCAAGACCTTTCGGTCACTGTGAAGTTTTCTATATCTCTCTGCTTGGGAAGAAGTCTCGTCGACAATTGTTCACAAGGCTGACATTGGGGAGAATGGTTTACAATCGGTGTGATGTCTCGCTGACCAAAGGAACTCTCGCCAAAGGATTTTTCCTTTGGTGTAATGTCCTGCCGACCAAGTGGAGTCTCGTCAAAGGATTTTTCCTTCGGTGTAATATCCTACCGACTGGTGGGAGTTTCACCAAAAGAATTTGAGCTCGGTGTAATGTCTTACTAATAGGTGGACTCTCGTTGATAGTTTTTCATAATATTGTAGCATCAAGGAGACTTTGGGCCGAATGATTTGCACTCAGGGAGATGTCTTGTTGACGGTGGTGGTCTTGTTGAATGGATATATGGATATCGGCAAGACTACTGGCTGAGGGGTTTGCATTCGATATGATGTCCTGCCAATTGAATGAAGTCTCACCGATGGTTTTAACTTTTTAGTGTGACTAATTGGAGCTCGTTGAGACCTTGTCCCAACTTGTTTGTCTTACCGATGGTCTGGTTGGAATGGTATCTACTATCAAGTGCTTTCAGTATGACCTCTTGCCAAAAGTGATTGTCTCACCGATGAGTTTACTGTGGACTTTGGTGAGGGGATCTCACTATGATGTTTTGCAAAAAGTGATTTTCTTACTGATGATTTTTGGATATCGATATAACTCTTACAACTCAATATGAACTCTTGCCAATAGTTGTAAGCTATGCCAATTGCTAATGTGGAATATAATCACATCGAGGAGACATGGCTAGTGTCTCACCAACATGCGATTCTGTTTGAATAACTTTTGACTGCCTCAAAATCTTATGTGATATGTTTTCCACCAATAAAAGGGAGTTGAGGGTGAACCATGGGTAGTTTGACCATTGTGACCATCCTGTGAGGAAGATCAATAGAGCATAAATGACATGGATGTACTCTGAGATCGAAGGTGATCAATCGGCTTAGTGAACAATGGTGTTTGGATCTAGATAGAAAATTCAGATGCTGCTTCTTGATGGGGTCAACTTGTAGAAGGATCTAGGGTAAGAGGAAGGAAAAAGAGAAGAGGCCATGAGTATCAAGGACAACTGGGATCCTTACTCACAAAAGTAGATCGATATTAATGACTATACTCCAAAACATTCAAAAGGACTCTGCAAGGAAGTTTGAGGGTGGACATGGGGGCTAGAAGATAATGCAATAGTTGCAAAAGATCTGAAAGGCCATCCCTGGAGCGATCTTTCACCAACATGGATAGGGTATGCACATTTAATGCATCGTAGAATTTATTCCAAAAGATCTGAGGGCCGAACCTTCTGAAACTGATTCATTTTTATAAACCCTAAAGTAGGGGCTGACACATTCTTTTTGGAATGTTTTGATTTATGGAACTTTTGGCCTCTTTGTAAAAAAATGAGAAAAAAGGGAGATTTGAAGAAAAAAGGTAGAGAGAAGGAGATAGATGGATTTTCAAGAAATAGGAATTTTCTGAAGGATAGAGGAGAAAGAACTGCATCCTATTTCTTTGTAATGGGATCTTCTTTTTTGTATTCTAGGCTAAGGTTAGAAGGTAGATAAACTTAAGAGTAGACATAGAGTAGGAGTTAAGTTCAATAGAAGGAGGTGATGTATCTTCCAGATTCTCTTAGTATAGGTGGAGATAATTTGAAGACATGGGTTTTCTATACACTGGTGATCTTGCCAGATTTGTAAATGTTGCTTATCTATTTCACCAATAGTAGAAGCAATCAGATTTAAATTTCTTTCATATTATGTTCCAGAATGGTATTTATCTTGGGTTAATTATTTGATTTGAAAAGTTTTCAAGGAATGAAATTTTATTTTATGTTTTGTTTAAATTATGATTTACAATCTGCTGTTGAAATTAGCACAGTGAATGAAAGAAATTGTGTGTTAATCACAAGTTAATTTTGTTCTGCAATTTTAGTTAGGAATTCCTTGAAAGGTAACAAGTCTGATTAAGTTGGATGAATTAGCATTCTCTTCAGTTCATAAGCTTTGATCTATCTTTTTCTATTTCTTTAAAACCACTAGTTAAGGTAGGTTCAAATGAATGTTTGATCTTAGCACAATCCAAAAGCTCAACACTAGCAGGCTCCTTGAACATTATAGTTCACATCAACCATTGAGTGAAATCAGCATAGTCGAGAACCAATTACCAAGACCTTGGGAGTTAGATATCCATGTGTTATTCTTTCTCTTTTAAGAGAACAAAATAGTAATATTTTTTTTAGTGTTTTTGTGCTCATTTGACTAAACAACAAGTCAGATGAATTCAAGGGATTTTCCAATCTAATAGAATAGTGATTTCATATTCTTCACCATATCATCCAAAAGCGAATGAGAAAGCTGACTCCAACAACAAGAGCATCCTAAAGATCATAAAAATAATGTTCGATAATAACAAAAGGGCCTGGGATTCCAAATTGAAACTAGACTTATGGGCAGATAGAATCACTGTAAACATGGCCATTGGAAAATCACCTTTTGAACTTGTGTATGGGACTCAAGCTAGGATCCCTTTGCATAACTTATTACCAGTGTGTAAGTTCATCTTGCAAGAAGACCTAGACATTGTCGAACCTATGGAGGAGAGGATGGAAGAGTTAATGGAACTTGATGAGGTCAGGAACCAAGCTCAACAACACAATAAGAAGAAACAATTACAAATGAAATACCTATATGACAAAAGGGCTAAAAATAGAAAATTTGAAGTAAATGACATGGTTCTCATGTGGAATGCTAGGACTCAGGACAAAGGAAAGCATGGGAAATTTGAAGCTTTATGGTTAGAACCATTTGTCATTGTTGGCAAGGCTGGTGAAGATTCATATTACCTCCAAAACATGATAGGAGAGGAATGGGAATTTCTAGTGCATGGAAAATTCCTAAAACATTTCTTTTCTTAATATTCCATGCATAGTAGTCTAGGAGAAGGTCGAGAATTCCTAGTGCATGGAAAATTCTTGAGAAACCTCTTAAAATAATTCTTTTCCATGCACAATAGTATAGGATTCCACTCCACCTCCATTTCCCACCATTCCTAAATTCACTTCCATTTCCATACCATATAAATAAGACACTTAGTCTACTTCCTCAAAGACCTGGATTCTTGCTACACCCATAAGGGGTATACATCCCCAATCAGAGCCACTATCAGAATTGGAAAAATCTCACATTTTTCTCTAGCCTTCACCCACCTATCTCCCATGTAAAATAGAAATTTTCAACACCTTAATTTCATGATCAATACAAATTGTTGAAATTTGTGTGACAAGATCCATTTTACAACCCATGTTAACTGATGATCCCATTAATTTGGCCTTTGAAATATGAGCATCTCTCTGCTCATTGTTGAGCAAGAGATTTAAAACCAACTAATCCTTATTGGGAAGATTATGTGTAAGTCTTTCGGATCAGCAAGTCATATTCCTTCAATTTGAACATTTTCTGCATATTGGGAAGAAGTGCATCAAGTTATAACAATCAAGGAACCTAAGTTAACATATCTACATAATTGAGAAGACAACACATGACATTTCACTGATGAAAGCATATCAACAAAAGTAGGTTGGTCAAAAGAAAATTTTCAAATCATACCGAGCTCATGTGTCACAATGATAGAAACCTCATCGGAAAGAAACATATATATGTTTTTCAATAAAGTGGGAGAACAACTGTATCGGGGAGACATGTACAATCAGAGTAAGTTGCTCAAATCTCCCTAACCTTTTGGGTTACACTAATGCAAGAATTTTTTGGTGAAATTCTCACCAACTTGTCCCAATGAATGAAGCGGCAGAGGAAATACATAGGGGAGACCAAATACATTAGAAAGGCATTTTGTTCTCTCAGTGATAGTACATGTCATCCTGATGGTAACATAAAATGACTAGTATTTGTTAGAAAGACATTGGGAAATGAGTAAAAGGATTTCTAATGGTTCAAACTACTTTGACATCAGGAAAAATTCATAATTTTCTCCCTGACGTAATGGAAGTTGAAAAGCAAGAGGAAGGGAAGTTGTACAATATTGGTAAGATTATTAGGTGGTCTTCCCGACTAAATATGAGAATTCAAAGGGACACTTCACATCGAAGGGACATTCAGTTATGTCTTGGCGATCAGTTATGAATGTATAAACAAAGGTGGTGCCAAATAAAACACATAGTTCCACCTTGAGATTAAAGGGGTTCCATCAATGCAATCTTCTTGTATCACTCTGACATTTCAAAATTCAAAAAACCTATTGCATTCATTTCCAGTGGTAGACATTAATGGTTACATGAATGAACCTTGTGTAAATATTTTCTGATTGAAAAGAGATTGAACTAAAATAATTTTTAGAAGTTGCGGGAAGGATAGGAGAATGAACGGGAGTCAAGGAATTTGGTTCGCTTAGAAATATGCAAGCATGTGAATTTTTCCTAGAATTGATAAGTTAAAATTCAATTCTATCACCTTGTAGAAGATTAGAATGGAAGGTTCAAGTTCTGAAAAAACAAAAAATAGAAAGCAATAGGATGAAAGTAGCTAATCCGAAAGTAAGAAACAAAAAACTGAAATGGGGGTGAACTCTAAAACAAAAGAACAAAAATTGAACCAAGACCTCATTGATCAATTGTCTGGTTTAGGGCCAAAGATAGAACTTTTTCACAATTAAGGGCTAATGCAAAAAGACTAGAAGAAAATGCAAACATGTAGATGATGTGCGGACTCCCATTAGGGAATATGAGTTGTTCATGTTTCATTATTGTTGAAGAAGTAGGTTTGAACCAGTTTGCAACCCTTGGAATTTCAATTTGGGAAATTCGGTTGTTCCCAATGTCCTTTTGAATGTAGAGCTCATTCAAATTATGGCCAAACATTATAATCCATACCTTAAATCCATCTACAACCTGGAAGGAGATCCTTTCATACATACATCCAAAACTGCACTAGGTGAAGTTTTCAACCTAGATGACACATGTGATCAACCTATAGTGCATGAGGATTTGGAGTAATGGAGAATGTATACTACTTACAAGGGATGGAGGTTACCATTGCATAGGCCTAGTTCCACTTGAAGATATTGATGGACCTCGCTTTCATGTTGATTTTTTTGAGCCCTATTTGAAACATACTTCTAAGTAGGTTAGATAATGGGAACAAAGGTCTCTGAATTCATGTCTATAAGTCTAATGGTGATTGTTACAGACATACAATGCCACAATGCAAGACCTTTTGATTATGTTTCACACATTTCCATATGGATTGACTCAAGGCTAATGGCCATCAAGAATGGATCTCCCACAATTCACTTTAAACATTATTCCCTTCTCATGCACATGATATTGTACTATGGATAGGAGTTAGGAATGTGGCCAGAGGAATTGAGAATCACACAGTTGGATTAGGAGGATTCAGCATTGGAAGAGACTTGTGAGAATTTGGAGAAGATTATCATCATGGAGATTGCTACGAGGAATCTTACAGAGGATGTTGACACACACTTGAGTCAAGAATATCTAGATCATACAACACAAGTTCATTTGTGGCTCAATAGAGCTTAACTATTAATGTTTTATTGTTGTTAACTCCAAAAGACACTTATGGAGAGGTGTACCCTCTTAAATATATTGCTATATAATTTGGACATACGATGATTGAATAGTAAGAGTGAATAGGGAGATAATAGAGATATGCAAAAGATACAAGTTCATAATATTTATCTTGTAGATTATATTGTAATGGACCATGATGCATGCATGAATTTTGGTAGAAATGAATAAAAGATTTTTAATTTTGTGTGACTCAATATTTTCATCTATTGTTTGTTGATTTAAAAAATTATCTAGTTGTCTCCACATTGTTATTTCTCTAATATTTGAATTTGTGTATCCACATTGATATTCAATTTCATCAAGACACATTTCTTGTTATTGTGTAATCAAGTTATTTGGTTTCCATTAAATAATTAAAATCCTTATAATTGATTACAATAACTTGGAAGTAACATTTGGATCAGTAAGAAGAGCCCTGTAATTGATAAGATTGTCATACTGCCTCCAAGTCGATCTTATCTTGTTATTCAAATTGAGGATATGCTTCATTTTTCAATACACATTTGTTGTCATTGTGTGATTCTTTTGATTGGTTCCTTCAAGGAAGGATTAAAATCCTTTTAAATTAGTCATAGTAACCTAATAGGATCGATTGGATCAATAAGTAGAGTATGTCAGTCACATTCTTGCATGTTTATACAAATTAGAAACAAACCTAAGTGCCAAACAATTAGAATTGTAACCAATAATAGTCATCTATCATAAAACTTCATTGATTCTACTTACTAAATAAAGCATTGTTCCACTTCACATTTCATTTATATATTACTTATCTACTTTCATATTTTTAATTTCTAACTATCACATTAGGAGTAGGAGTAGTTAACAATCCATCATCTATCCCACACTTTATGCCACTATGGATAGATCCTTAAAAAAAAAGTGACACAAACTGCTTCAGCTATCAAGGTCTACCCACTTAGGTTTAGCGATGTCTGAAGTGTAGGGAGCCATCAACTATATAGGTTAACTCCATTAAGTGGTTCAAATATATTGCAAGTTTGATCATAGAGCGTGGTATCCTCTGAGGAACTATAACCTGCATTTTTGAGACCGAACAAATTGGTGACTCTATTGGGGAACAAGACAATTCTGAACCTCAGCCTTCCATCATATAGTCATTCCAAAACATCATCAAAGGGAGAAAACTCTACTGGTAAGAAACACAATCATTTTTCTACTCATGAAAATTACGACACGACTCTAAAGGATTTTTATGACTGATAGATAAACATAAGATCAGAAAGGATAGAAAATAAACATCAGAGATATTTTATATCATCTAAAATGAATGGAAGATCTTTGCACTAGGAGATTCCTAAGAAGAATAGTGTTAGGTGGATAGATACACATGGATTTCCTCATGGAAAAAACAACACAAATAAGGTTTAGATAGTATCCAAACAAGAGGATAATGTGAACACATCATAGCAGACCTTCACAACATTTAACTTTGCACTTTGCACTGATAGTGGAAATGTTGGAATCAAGCAACACTGAGAGGGGGGTTGAATCAGTGTTGTGCAATTTTTAACTTTAATAATTTGATCTCTAAAGCACTTAAAAAATTCAACCAAAATAAAGATGCATGAACATAAGACATATAACCACAACACCATAACACAACGATTTTTTACATGGAAACCCTATTAGGGGAAAAACCATGGTGGAGGTCAATCCACAATTTTTTCTGAGTATACTCAAAAGAAAATTTTACAAAATGAGAATGCACTTGCATTTAGGCACACTTCCTATAGCTCATTGCTCAAAAACAGAAAGGCTCACTTCCTTACAAAAGTTTGGAATACTTCCAAAGATTTGAAGTGAGAAAGTAGCATCTACAAATGCTTGATTATAGTTTCGATTAGGCTCGACAATCAAATTCTGGACCTTTTGACTAATTCTACTCTTCCTCTCTTTTTTGCTTCAACTCGCATCAAAAATTCGTAATGTTGAAGTGAAATTGTGCATAATCGCTCTACTGACCTTCTAACATTTGCAACATACAACAACTCACATTGAACATATATCAAAATGATATAATCGATCACTTATATATATCCACTACAAAAGATTTAATCACTTCATGTCAGCTTCAACAAAATAAGAAATATTGATAAACTATCAGCTCAAATCATGCATAATATTCAATGCACATCCAAAAAAGTTGGCCACAACATATTGAGGACCCAAATCAAAATGCTTGAACACAAAAACACTTAAACAATAACTCCTTAAATATTTGTGACACAGTACATTCATCAAGCCGGTCTTCATACACTAATGAACAAAAAATTAGTCAACCGGACCTTCTAACTTACACTAAAATTGATATGAGGCACCAATATTTATAGATAACATAGATTATGTATCAAACAATCTTCCTTGAGATCCATAACAAAAGATAATAACATAAAATTTGCTTATGAATCAAAGAACACAAATCTATTGGATTCTCTATTCTAGCTTAACAGACAATCATTGATCTTCAATCTGTCTTCTGGTATGAACAAATGATGATATGTGGATCAACTTACTAAACAGGGTTACCATCAATGACAACACCAGAAAACATGTGCAGTTTCTCTTGCCAACAATCACCCCCTTTAGCATTGATGGCAACACTTAGTGAAAAATGACTAAGTGTCAGATCAGTACCAATATAAGTACATTTCCAACCAAAACTCCAAAAATATCTTCATCCAAAGCTCAAAAATATAGCTCCCCCTTAGATGAATATACATTTTTCACTATTCTATTCTCCCCCTTTGACATCAATGGCAAAGATGGGGAATCTGCATACAAAACTTCTATAAACAAACAAAAACTTCAAACTACATATGTACAAACTTGTTTCACAAACTTACACAAACTTGAAAATATCTTCAAAATTTGTCTTCAACAGGTTCAAGCTTGTGTCCCAACCCTTTTTGAGACTCTCTAGAATAGTCATGTGACCATAGAATAAATAATATTGCATTTTTGCAAATTGAAGGTTCACTGGATCACTGAACACCATAGCATCTTGTGCTTTTTTTAAAGCATTCAACATGGTTTCCATATTTGTACCAATTAGGCCTCTAAGTTCACAAGCTCTTTCCACAACTCTATCATTTTCATGCTTCAAACTCTATATCTTGTCAAGTAGGGCTATAACTTGACCTTCTTGCTCTCCAACAGAAAAGATTAAAGGATCAAAAGAATAAAAAATAGTAGCTAACTCTTTCTCATGATCCTTGACCTTCTTCTCATTGTCCTTAGTAAGTTTAGACAATGACAAACATGACTTATAAATATTTCCTCCTTCAGATAGTGCATTTTGATCATTCTTCACACAGGTAGCTAATAGAGATTTATCATTAGCTATCATTCCTTTCAATCTATTGAACCTTGACCAAAGCTAACTTCTCAAGTGACTCAAAATGAGTACTTACTAAATTAACAAGTGTCTTCAGCTCACCAGAGGAAGAACAAAATGGATCCTTAACATGAGTGGGCATGATCTTCTCTAGAATACCAGATGCAAGATTCAATAACTCATTGTCCTCAATGTGGGACTTCAAAACTTCTTCCCTAGCCTTAGCTTGTGCAAATGATGTGACTTTCATTTTTTGAATTGGGGACAAAGTAGACAAATGAACAAGACCTTCTCCCAACTCAAGATCAAATTATTTCTGTTGTTCTTCCAAAAACTTCTTCATTGCCTCTACAGTGTCTCTTTCTTCCATTGGAACTCCCTTAACTTCAACCTTCCCCAACCATAGATTTTTTCTTGTCACTTGGAATTTCAACCTCTTCAACTGATATCTCCTTTTCTTCAACTGACACAACTTTAGGAGCTTTAGTCTCCATAGGTACTTTTGTATCATGCACATCAAGAGGAATCTAAGTGTCCTCAACTATAACCTCTTCATTTACTGGACCAAATGAAATATCTTCCACACACACTTCTTCAGAAACAACATCAATTTTGTTCTTTAATAAAAATTCCTTCAAAATTATTTTAGTTTCTTTTGCAACCTCTTTAGTCCTACCAATCATAAGCTTGTTTACTGTAGTTTTTCTCTTGAATTCTCTTTTTGCTTCTTTTAGGATTATCTTCATTTCCTCAATAGACATTACCATACTTAGATTTGCAATAATTCATTCTCTCAGGTGCTCTTGTTTAGTTCTAGCATTAACTCTCCTCATCTCCAAAATTTCATACAATTCCTTAGGCAACTGTGTCATTATCTCAACAAGAGTCATATTGAAATTATTCAAATACTATATTATAGCCTCCTCAAGAATTCTTTGACCAAAAGTATCAAAGGTACCATACACTTCACATAGGGGCTTAATATTACCATCCTTGATTATACCTCTTTCATCTTCTTTCAGAGACATATCTGGTTTGTCAGGCTTCATCTTCTTTTTTTCTTTCTCCTCTTCATTGTAGGATTTTTCCTTAGTGACTTTTATTGCTACCCATATGCTTTATTTCTCTAAATTCATCATATTTTGTCTCTTCATCTTCTAAAATAGCTATATACACTCTTGTGCTCTTATCCTTCTTCCTCTTACCAGATTCCTTAACTTGAGCTTTTACAGAGGATGACTTCTTTGCATGACCAGATAGGGGTGCAAAGGTCCTTTTTTATCTAGTTCATATAGAGGATGCCACCAAACTATCAAATTTATTTTTAGTAGGCTCCTTTTCTTTTTCAGCTTCAACCTTTTCTCTCATCCTTCTAGCTTCTCTTACAGCTTCTGCAGATATACCCATGCTCTTTGCAAAGACTTCTACTTCTTTCCTTACTCTCTGAACTATTATTGGTTTCTCCAAACGCTCATGGACTTGCATATTCTTCTCTACATATGTTACAAACCTCTCTTCAGATGGATTCAAAGGCTTACTCAAAAAATTTTGAGCATGTAGCTCCAAGATGCTCTCCTCAACTTCATAACCCATTGGCATAATCCAAACGGTTCTAGGTTCTCCAACTTCCATCAACCATTGATCAATGTCCACCATAGAATAGACTATGTCCTTGTACTTCTCCACAATAGAAGAATGAATTCTTTCCTTGGCTTGCCTCACATTCTAAAAGTTCTTGAAATATCCCCAGATTGCAATTTTCATGGCTTGCATATCACCAATTCCATGCAAGATATCTCTAATATGAACAAAAAAAGGCTTATCGCTTTTCTAATTCACTTTTCCAACTCCTAGAACTTCATTCATGAAATAAAAGAACAAACACAACAACAAATTACCATATTTAAAGGAATTATTCTTGTCTTTCTTGATCTTACCAAGATTCTCCATAAGCTGACTTTGAAGCAACTCACATAAATCATACTCTCCATTCTCCTTCACCATCTGATATGTTACATATATGGTTGTACCAAATACAAAATTTTCTCTACTAGAGTGATATATCTTGTAACCAATGACCATCAAGGAAAATTTCACACCCACATCAATGATATTATCAATTGTCATTTCTCTTCTATCAAATACGAAACTAGTTGCATTAGTGACTATTTGATTATTCATGCACTTCAAAATCAGCAATCCATTAGAGAAATTTAAGCCTCTAACAATGCTTATGGCTTCTTTTGTAATCTTGAATGGTTGACTCAACCACATAAATTTTGCATGAACCCGACTTAAGATATACTAAACCCATTCACTTTCATCAAACAAGGGGAATTTCACAATCTATGTGAATTTCTTCTCCTCTGGGGTTTTGTATTCAAGCTTAACACAAAAATCCTCTCCAACAATGTGTTTGGAATATAAATTCAGCAATTGTGAGCTCCCTAACTCCTCAATATTAGTATGAATGTATTCCCTAATGTCTTCAATATGCAAGATGTCATATGGAATAGATGAAAATGCACCTAATGGATTGGTCTCAATAGACTTGAAAGGATGCCACTTGAATTTTGAACGAGGTCTATCATTGACTTCAACTACCAATGGAGTAGCCATTCTCAAAACTTCATAGGTTTCCAAGTTTTCCCAATAATACCTTTTTTTTGGATTAGGCTTTGATCTTCAAATCACCTTGACACTTGAATCCTTGCCAAATTTTGCCAAATTTTGTTTTAGAGCTCTTCAAAATTCTTCTCAAAATGCAAAGTGACAAATGAAAGATAGAAATGGCCTTTTATCATTCGCACACCTAACCTTTTTGACGCAATAAATTCTTTTTCCCTAACTCATCCAGATACCCTAATTCCATACACTATAAAAGATAACTCTTTTGTGGACCTTCAATTCTATATAAATACTTTCTCCAACTGTTCAATAGCATATGTAGATCATCAATACAATCATTGCACTCATCCACATCCCAGTGTCAATTATGGCAATAGGTTTGAAGGATTTTTCTTGACAACTCCCCGTAGGCCATAGACCTTAATCTAATTCCTGAAGGAATTAGTAGAAGCTAATTCTAGTGTTGGCTCATTTTCTGCAATAGAGGGATTCTTCTTCACCCATGTCTTCTTCATCTGCTTCCTGATCTAGTCTGTAGTGACTTTCCCTTTTCCTTTTTCATCCTTCTACATGTTTCTTCTTTGATTTACCACACCTTTTCTACAAAATCTAGCAATATGGCCAATTTTGTTGCAATTGTAGCACACCATATTTCTTTGTCTAGTCTGGTTGTTCCACTAATTTTATCTTGATCTACACTGGTTAGCAATATGGCTAAATCTATTGCACACATAGCATCTAACATCTTTGTAAGAGTTGTGCATCATGTTTCTGCATTCATTTGACTGATGACCATACTTGTTACAATTAAAGCACTAACTGGAGAATGATGGACCACTTGAATTCATTCTTCTTCTACATTGAGCTGCCGTATGACAAAATTTATTGCAAACATAATAGTTACCATTAAATATTTCAACATTAGGTTGTCTTACTAGATACCCTCCAGGTTGATTCATCAAATTTCTTTGTCTAAATATCCTTTGTCCAAATCTAGAACTTTCATCTTTCTCATATCCAAGACCTCGCTTTTCAGCATCATTCCTCTAACTTTAACTTCTCCTTTAATTCATTTTCAATAGAAAGTTCATTTCTAAGATCATCAATTTGCTTTTCAAGCTCTTCTTCATTGTGTCTGGATTGCTCTAGCTCAAGTTCCAACTGAATGAATCCATCAATAATTTAGTTGCATTCTTCATATTTCTCTTTCAAGGATTGAGCAAGCTTCTCTTCATTCCTCTTCCTATCTTCAATCTCCTTGGTCATCCTCATCATAATAGATTATGTCTCATGCTTTAGGACTACATTATCTCTAGCAAAATTTTCACATTCTTTTGTCTTTTCCTTCAAGGCTTGACTCAGTTGTTCATCTATAATGCATTTGTTGTCTTCCTGCTTGATTTGATCAAAGAGTTCCCTTCTCTTCTCCCTATACTTGTTGATTTTTTCTTTCAATGACTCAATGAATCTCTCAACATTCATGAGATTTTCTTGTAATTCCTAGACTTCAAATTTTTCCTGATCAAAATCATCTAGGGCCACCATAAGTTGTTCTTGAAGACTACTTGAATCCATTGAAACAATTTCCAAGATCTTCCCCAAGCTTTTAAACTTCCTCCAAGGAACTAAGCTCTAATACTAATTGTTCAAATCAAGAAACACTAAGAGGGGGGGTGAATTAGTGTTGTGCAATTTTTAACTTTATTAATTTGATCTCTAAAGCACTTACAACATTCAACCAAAATAAAGATGCATGAACATAAGACATATAAACACAACACCATAACACAATTATTTTTTACATGGAAAACCTATTAGGGGAAAATCCATGGTGGAAGTCAATCCACAATTTTTTCTGAGTATACTCAAAAGAAAAGTCTACAAAATGAGAATGCACTTGCATTCAGGCACATTGCCTAGAGCTCACTGCTCAAAAAAGAAAGGCTCACTTCCTTACAAAAGTTTGGAATACTTCCAGAGATTTGAAGTGAGAAAGTAGCATCTACAAATTCCTAATTATAGTTCTGGTTAGGCTCGACAATCGACTTCTGGACCTTTTGATTGATTTTTCTCTTCTACTCTATTTTGCTTCAACTCGCATCAAAAATCCTTAATGCACAAGTGAAATTGTGCATAATCACTCCACTAACCTTCTAACAATTGCAACATACAACAACTCACATCAAATATATATCAAAATGATATAATCGATCACTTATATATATCCACTACAAGGGATTTAATCACTTCATGTTGGCTTCAACAAAATAAGAAATATTGACAAATTGTCGGCTCAAATCATACATAATATTCAATGTGCATCCACAAAAGTTGGCCACAACATAGTGAGAACCCAAATCAAAATGCTCGAACACAAAAAAAATTAAACAATAACTCCTCAAATATCCGCGACACATTGCATTCATCAAGTCATCCTTCATACACTGATGAACAAAATATTAGTCAACCAGACCTTCTACCTTACACTCAAATTGATACGAGTCACCAAGGTTTATAGATAACATAGATTATGCATCGAAAAATCTTCCCTAAGATCCACAACACAAAATAATAACATAAAATTTTCTTATGAATCGAAGAACACAAATCTATTGGATGCTTTGTTCTAGCTTAAAAGATAATCACTAATCTTCAATCTATCTTCTGGTATGAACAAATGAAGACATGTAGATTGACTTACTAACAAGGGTTTCCATCAATGACAACACCAAAAAAACATGTACAATGTCTCTTGCCAACAAGAAATCCCTCAACACCATTTGAAAGATGCTATACAAAAGATAATATCCTCAATTTTAGGTTAGACCCTCAAAAGGAAAATGATTTTGAGGAATGGGTGGAAGAAGAAAGGAAATAGAGACAAGAAGAATATAATAGGGTATTTTCATCGCAGCAAGGAGAAGAAAACCATGAGGGGTCTATTGATCACATTGTCGTCGATTTTGATAATATGACTAACCAAGAGATGG
Source organism: Sequoia sempervirens (assembly GCA_007258455.2). Lineage (NCBI taxonomy): Eukaryota > Viridiplantae > Streptophyta > Pinopsida > Cupressales > Cupressaceae > Sequoia > Sequoia sempervirens. Next base: position 135,849,168 of record VDFB02075321.1, on the reverse strand, counting down.
AATTACATTTAGAGTGGAAAAGACAACTTAGAAGGAGACAAAAGATGATACAAGAAAGCCAGGAGCTAGATCAAAAATTGTTACAATTGAACATCCAGGCACCAAAGCCACCAAAATATGTCCCTCCACATAAGCAAGGTGGTAATGTCAATGCACATGGAATATCTTAGAGTATTGGTGCTCTGGGTCCTTCAAAACTACCTCATCAAATCGGTGGTAATCCAAGACAATGAAATCAATATAATGTGCCATTACAAATGTCCTAACCCCAAAATGCTAGCAATATTCCCCATCACTATCCACTACTAGGCCAATAGTATGCCCCACAACATCAGCAACATATGCCACATTAGAATGTATATCCTCAACAACACATTCAACAAAATGTTTATCATTAGCCTCAATATGGATACCAATACCACCCCAATCCACCACCTCTTGACTTGCACCACAAAACCCTATGAGCACATGTAGACAATTTGATCTAACAAGGCACCAATTATATCCATACCCAATCGACAACAATTGGAGGAATACAATTCCAAATTCACTGGGAATAATGTGATATCAACTGAAGAACATATCAGAAATTTCAATGCCTTTATACAAGATATTGGTATGGAGTAGGAGGGTGTGAGTATGAGATTATTCATGATGTCCCTAACTGAAGAAGCAAGGGATTGGTTTAATGGTCTACTTGATGCTTCAACTGATTCTATACCAGACTTTTAGAATCAGTGTGCCCCTGAATTTTCCCCTCATGAATTGATAAGCATTCAAAAGTACCAAAATGAGTCAGTTTATGAATTCAATCAAAGGTTTTCCAAACTATACAAAAAAATACCACAAGGATCCAAACTAACTAATTTGGAAACCTTAAGTATTTATTTAAAGGCCTTTGATCCAAAAAAGGGGTATGAACTCAGAAACAGATGCCCTATAAGTTTAACTAAAGCACAAAAGACAACATTAACCATAAAGAACAATAGAAAGGCTGTAGGGATGACTGGAAAAAGGAAAAACCTTAGAGTTCCCCAAAACTCTAACAATCCCCAAAATAAACAAGAGAATTCATACAAAAATGAAAGCGAGAGATTGCATGATATGCCATACAATACAAATTTGAAAGATGAAAAACCCATAATTGATAGGCTTAAGTATAAAGAAACCCTCGATCGCTTAAAGAAAAAAGTAGCACACATGGTTAATAACAACCCTAGTGTCAAGTTTGCAAGTTGCCTCATTCCCCAAATTGTTGTGTTGTAGCACAATCAATACAAGAAGAAAATTAAGAGGAAGATCATACAATATATCTAACTTCACATACCCTTCATCTATTCAAACAAGAATATTCATCCTTAGGAGATGAAGGCTATGAGTATGATGTAAGCAACCAGAGATACAATATTCACATGTCAGAACAATAGGTCTTCTCTGATCAGGATAATGAAGGAAATGATGAATCACATCCTCCTTATACATTGTGCCTAAGTCAAGTATGTATAAATTGAGGAGACCAACTGAGGAAAAGATCAAATAATTAACCATTGTTGTAGTAGAGCAAGCAAAAAGAAACTATAGCCTGAGAAACAGAATGAAAAATACAAATGAAGGCACTCCAAGAGGATTGTTTGTGAAAGATAAAGAAACAATGCAAGAAAAAACAAAGGTAGAGAATAAAGAACCTAATAAAAATGGGCAGAGGCATGTTCCCAAAGAAGACAAGAAATTATACAAAATAAAATAGAAACATGATGAAAAAAAAGGACAAAGAAAAAAATAAAGGAAAACCATTGGAACAAAGGAAGATAGCCAAAGTAGAAAATTCCTTTTCATTTCATTTCACACAAGCATTGTCTTAGGTAAAGATGTCTGTGCCACTATTGGAAATGATGAAGATAAAAGAATATAAGGATAGTGTTATTCAAATAATATCCAATGGAACTAATAAAAACATGAGCTTGGAGAACAAAGAAATCACCAAAATCAGTAATGTCAAGCAAGGAGATATAAAAGTCCTTGAGGTTTGTCTTGGTGAAACACTATTGAATCCTCCATAGGTTGATCCATTTTTTACCACGTTGCTCATAAACAACAAATTTTTGAGGAGTTTCATGATTGATTCGGGAGCTACTATTAACATCATGCCAGTAGGGGTCATGAAACAACTTTGCATGTGGGTGGACACTACTTGTTGTAAATTGCTATGCTATGGATAGTAGGCTTGTCCCAAGGGTAGGAATCATCCAGGATATAGAAGTAAAGTTGGTTGCCTATCCACAAGTAGCATACACAATTGATATAACAGTAATAGACACACCCCCTCACTTTGGGATGCTTCTGTCAAGACAATGGACTACTTCAGTGGGAGGAAATGTACAATTTGAATTATCCTATGCCACAATACCAATAAACGGTGAAGAGTTTAAATTGTATAGAAAACCAAAAGTCAACCAAATTGTGGAATATGTTGATCAAAATTAGATAAATTTCTTCTATGATGTGGATTTAGGAAGCTTTAGAATAGAGCATTCACAACCTGAATTGTTGAACACTGATCCAATTGATAGGGATGTTTCCAAGAATGAGCATGGTGTATGGCGAATGTATTTTGATGGAGCATGTAGTAAAGAAGGTAATGGATCAGGAGTGGTTTTCATATCCAATGAGGGCACAACATTCAAATATTCATTCTTGTTAACATTTGAATGTACAAATAATAAAGCAAAGTATGAGGCCCTATTGATTGGATTCAACATGGCTATTAAACACAAAATTAAACTACTGACTATTTTTTGAGATTCTGATTTGGTTATTTTGCAAGTAAGATAAAGTATGCTACAAAGAACAAAAGAATAAAGCAGTACAAAAATGTTGTATTGGACACCATTGAATTGTTTGATGCTTTCTCTATTGAATGGATAGATAGGTCCAAGAATTTAATGGAAGAATTCTTGGCGAATGTAGCTTTGAAGAAAGATGATGTCACTCTAGTAGGAATTTCACAATTTGAGCTCAAAACAAGACCTGCCATCCTTGATAACATTTATAGTTTGCAATTTTTTAATGGTGAAACTAATTTGCTTAAGTTCTTACATTGCATTGATTAGTATGAAGCTCAAAAAATCAATTTTAATGCATTTGTGGAAGAGGTAGATGGAAACAAACTATATTTGGAAAGGAAGTTGTTCAACTCAAGACTAATAAGATTCTTAAAGGACTTGTGGCATTAGAGAGGGTGTTTGATGGAAATGACTGAGCCCTTACAAAACAAACACTATTAAAAAGGGAAGACATTGAAGAAATCAACCTTGGAACTGAATTATCCCCTAAAAAGGAGTACATTGGAAAAAAGATAAGCCCAACAATCAGGAAGATGTTGATTGCACTATTAAGGAAATATAAGCATGTCTTTGCATGGTCTTTTGATGATCTCAAAGAATATAGAGAAGATTTGTTCCAACATGAGATCCCATTGAAACTAGATGCAAAACCTTTTAGACGTAAACAAAGACCCATAAATCCTATCTTAGAGCCTAAAATGCATGAGGAACTTATGAAACTTAGGGAAGGGGGTATCATCAATCCTATCAAATATTCATCTTGGGTCTCTAATTTGGTACCTATTGTTGATGGTGTTTTTGCACAGCAACAACTCAGACAGAATACAATATTCTATCTCTCTTGAAAGGTAATTCTCAACAATAAATCACTGAAGATTACCCCAAGGTCTCTCGGGTGTTAGGTCATAACAATGCATAAAACAACTCAGATAAAATGTGAAATGCTGATAATCACAATCTGTATCTTTCAATTTACCTTACTACAAGCAAACTGTATCTTTCAATTTATCAAATAACCAGTTCTTATTCGACCCACAATGCAATCTTACAAGAACGGTGCAATCTTCTGAGGAATTCAGATTTTCAAATCATAGACATGCATCTACAATCGAACTTAAGCACATTGAATATACGGTCCAGGTTGACTTTTCCAGCCTACTACAATCAGATAGTTACTGGGAGTATAGACCAGAGATAGCTACAAACATTCCAAATATGAAATCATAGACATCATTTATCCAATTGAAACTAATCTATTTCTGAATACTAAACCCTAAATCTTCAAGTAATTTAAAAGATGGAACAATAAGAACCATGCACGATGAAATAACACAAAGGATTCCACCAGGAAAACCACAATGTCTCCAATTGTATTAATCACCAAAATCTGCAACAATTCAACTGTTCTGATACAATATTTTCTTCAAGAAGAGACTAAGAAATTCTAACTATTGCTTTTGCTTATCTCTATTACTGCTTAGCTAACCAATGTCTAACCCTTACAATGAGGCAAGAACACCTATTTATAGCAAATTCCCCCCAAGACATGTCGGCCCAGCCAAACATTTTACAAAATAATAAAACCGCCAAAACAGGTCGGCCAAGGAAACGAACCAAGGCACACATTAAATGCCATCATCCAAGTCAGCTTTGACACAGTCCCCAAGGAAGTCTGGTCCAATGCATGCCCCATAGTAATAGGGAAGCACAAATCTCAAAATGAGCATTAACTGCCGCTCCCTTTATCCTTCTTCTGTCCGGATGACCCTTGGACCCTCAAGAATATTCCGTCCAACTCAGCAATAGGTGGCAATGGCAAAACCCTAAGTCGGCATTTAATGGAGTCTGCTTCCTCCTTGGACCGTTCAACAATCTTGTTCCAATCCTCCCTGTTGGCCATGTATCTATCCATCACTGCCATGTAGGTGGCTGCATCATCAAGTAGGTGGCCAGTGACAGCTTCATCAGAATCTGGGGCATAAATTTCATGCCACCACTCCTTCAATTGGTCCAAGCTCAGATACTTGGGAGCTATCTTCTTCCTCCCTATCATTACCTCAAAGAAGGCAATGCATCCATCATAAACTACAGTAAGCTCACCATCAATTTGCTTCTTTCTCTTTAAAATTTTCTTCAAAGCCTTCTGCCTGATCTGCAGTGCTTCGAACCACTCCCACGGTTCATCCACCCTTGAGGAAGGAAGGATTCCATCTTTAGCCAATTGATCCTTGCCATGTCCCAAGATAACCTTCAATTTCTGTAGCAGGAGATCCATATCATTCTTATCCTGGGACAGAATATACTCCAACAGCTCCTTTGCCCAGACTGCATCCTTCCCTACAGATAAAACTGTCTTGATAGCATCATCTCCTTTTGCTTGTACACTCATTAACCAGTCCGTGGTAGCCTGAGCAGAGGTTTTCATCTTTTCAATTCCAGAAATTGTCTCCTTAGGCAGAAAGCCATGGGTAGCAGATGAAGAAGGGTGAAGTGACTGCAAAGGTTTCATAACCTCCTCCAAACACTTCCTTAACCGTTCATTCTCCTTCTTTAGCTCATGTTTAGTTTGGGTCTCCTTCTTCAACCTATCCACAATTACGGCGCTAGATCCCTCAAACTCCTCAATATCCTGCTCCATGGAGGCCGGCCCAAGGTTAATCGTCTGGACATTATAGTCCTGGCTTGTAATATCCTCCCTCATTTTATCCGCTGCAAGGGTGGCAATGTGGACTACCCTATTGTGCGCTTCATCCCTTTCCACCCAGGAGATGACCTTTGCAACCTTCTTCTTCTTTCCTTTTCCAATTTTTGACAACATTTCATCCCAGTCCAAGGGGGTGTCCTCAACAATCACTTGCTTCTTCCTCGCAAGTTCCTTTTCGAGCCAGTCTGGGGCTACAGGGTTAGTCCAGATTTCTTCCACTCCGGCATTTTTTGGCTCCTCTGTCACTTTCTCTTCCTCTGTAGTTGTTGCCTTATCATCCTCCTTCTCCGAAAGCTGCTCACCTGGATCCACCTCTTCAAGTTCCACCTCTTACTGCACCGGTGAGGGAGTCTTGGCAGGGATATTCTCCTCTGGCTCTGGTGATCCGCGGCCTTGGTCAATCTCCGGAGAATCTTCATATTGCACCAACGGAGAAGTGTGTCCTTCTTCTATTCCCACCTCAAGCTCAGCCGCCTCACTGAAAAGTGTTCCTTCCTTGAACTGTTCTGCCTCCCCGCTAGTTTCATGCTCATCCGGATTCTCCGGTTCAGGTGCGCTTGGTGGTGGAGAAACAGACTTTGGTGGCTCTTCAACTACTAACTTTGGGGAGGAGTCCCTCTATTGTACAGCATCCTTGGGAGAGGGAGTCCTTGATTTTCTTGTGTAGACCTTAGTTTTTTCCCCTCTGGAACTCTCCACATCGACAATTGGAGGTTCATCCTCCGAAGCAACTTGATCTTTCCTCTTGGTGGGCCTTGTCGTCCTAGCTTTCTTAGGTGGTGGAGGAGCATCCTCCTCTTCAGCTTTCTCCGTTTCTTCCTCATCAGAGGACTTGCTGATTGTCAGAGTCTTCCATCTTCTCTTTCCCTTCGGCTTCCTCTTTGTCTCAGGTTCAGCCCCTTCCTTAGGACCTCTGACCTTGATCTTGAATGGCGATGTTTTCACTGTTTTCCCTTTGGGGTCGTCTTCCCCGGATTCCTCAAAAGTTGACATGGGATTTAGATTTC
>VDFB02075321.1:135590023-135842514 GCA_007258455.2 Sequoia sempervirens | reverse complement strand
TGTTGATACATTATTACCTACATTTGATGATCTCTAGTACTTTTTCTTATGATACATACATGTGTTTGTGCTTAAGAATATTCATCTAGATGTATGCATGTTTTCTTATGTTTATATGTTTATTTTCGTGATCTACGTGCATGTACTTGTTTGCTTATAATGTTTATGTTTATGTTCATCTATCTACATGTGTACATGTGTTTGCTTATGTTTAAATGTTTATGTTAATCTACATGCACATACATGTTTACACTCAAGAGTGTTTATACATTATATCTATATTTAGAGAACTCATGCTCGTATTTAGGATTTATATATGTTAAACATGTTAAATGTACATTAAATACATTATGTGTACACATATGTAGTTCTACACATGTACACATACTATATATATGAGGCAAAAATTGATCCACATGTACCTTGACATGATCTAGTGTATGTTTCAAATAGAATCTAACCTACCAAATTGTTTCAAGTATTCATTGGATGTTCTACAAAAAAGACCTCAAATGTATTGTAAGAAGAGAACTAGAAAGATCCTTTTCTATGTGAATGAATCATGTATATATTTATTAAATCTTAACCTCATTTAATTGTACAAAATGCCAATATACCTTGAATTTAATTCAACCATCAATATCCACTCTCATAAATTTTCTATCTATATAATCCTAAAGCCACAAGGAAATTAAATATGTAGTTCATTGTGATTGAATCAATGCATGGGATATGGTTAAAAATTATATGGATATATAGATACACTTATAGTGCAATGTAAATTTTTTATATCTCATATTATTTATATACATGCCATAGATGATATCTAGGTAAAGTGGACTCTGGACAAGTTAATTTTAATAGTACATCATCCTTTAAAGTGTACCACAAATTTTAAATAGTACTTCATCCTTTAAAAAATTGTCACAAATTTAGTAAGTTTCATATACACAAATAGTCATATTTATTTTCTTTACCTCATTTAATTGTCATCAATGCAAAATGCCAATATATACCTTGAATTTAATTCAGCCATCAATATATCCACTCTCATAATTTTTAGTAAGCCCTAATATGTACCCCATCAAAGTACTACAATTTTAAGTCCTAGATTCTAAAGCTTCTATTTAATTTCTATAAAGGATAGTAATCATCTTTTCAAGTCTTTAGTAGTTACTCTAGATTTAATATGAGAACTTAATGGGACAAGCCACACAAATAGTCATATTTATTATCTTAACCTCATTTAATTTTCATTGCAAAATGCCAATTTATAGGTCTTGAATTTAATTCAACCATCAATATCCACTTTCATAAATTTTTTCATACTCAAGCCCTAATATGTACCCCATCAAAAGTACTACAAGTAAAACAACTAGATTCTAAAGGTTCTATTTAATTTCTATAAAGGATAGTAATCATCTTTTCACCTTTAGTACTATTTATTAAACCTAGATAATTTATGAGAACTTACTATATTATAGATACAAACTTTTCAATTGTTGTAATGCATATGTATAAAATTAAGCATCATTCAAATCAATTTATACTTTTTCATCTCCTATTAAATATGTACATATTATGTTCAATATCTAGGTGAAGTGGACTAGATGGACACTAATTAAATAGTACAACATCCTTAAAAGTTTGTACCACAAATTAAATAGTACTTCATCCTTTAAAAAAGTGTCACAAATTTAGTAAGTTTCATCCTTAAACTCTAAATTAAGGTCAAATGTTTAAATTTAAACATGTACACACTTCAAGTTTCTAAGTTTGGATCTTTTGAGAACATAGATAGAAATTAAAAATAACTTACACCAATGTGTTTCAATCACTAATTTGTGTCCAAAAAAAATTAAAATATTCATCATCAACATATTATAAAAGTAACTAAAACAATCTAGAGTTCAAACAAGTTACTATAAGTTCTCACTTGAACATGTATGTAAATGTACAAGTGAACTTGAAAATCATGGATATATCTAACTCAAACATTTTGGTTCAGCCTACTCTTCAATAACATGCAATATTTTCTGATGATCATCACTATCTAGTCTCCATTTTTTTGTCCTCATGCAAGTGGAACTCCATGAAGATGTAGAGTGGTAGAAATTACTAGGTGACTATATTAATATACCCTAGTTGGTACTGAATAAAATGAATCCCATGTTGAACAATTTTGACTTTTTTGAGATATGTCTTAAACTATGACATAACTTGCACAGTAAACAACATCAACCTGAGGTAAGGCATGTGCACATAACATTTTCACTCAAGGTTTGTACAATATATTTAATGTTTAAGGTAATGTATATGTACATAATGTATATATAAATTTTTAAATTCAAACTCACTTCTGGGAAAAAACATTCCATTGCTTGTATCATTTTTTTTTAGCTTATTCCTCTCTTCTGTGCAATGCATTGAATAATAACTAACACCTTCTATGTTTCCAGGCTTTGCTATGACTGCAAAAACATCTCTTGTACACCAAAAGTAGATAACACTGTTTTACAACACCATTAATGAATAAAGGTTACTTGATTGAAAGTTGTTTGAGGATGAGAATAGAAAGGTGTCCAGGCTAAAGGTCCACAAAAAAATTGTTTGACATCTAAAGCATGTTATGATACAATCATTTTGTGACCGATGGATTAGTATGGGATGACTACACTTGGTCCATGAGGATACGAAGCATATTCGAGCCACTAAACATCAATCCCAATAAGATCAATCAATAAAAACAAACTAAGCATCCATTAAAACTTAACATATTAATCTATGAAAGCTTTAAAAATGCCTATTCTAATCCATTCAAACTTATCCTATTGGGGGAGTGGTTTCGTATTGATGTGGAATGCCAACCCTTTCCCAATCTTGTGGATAAATGAACTTGTTCTAATCGATTCTATTGAAGAGAATCGATGAAATCAATGATAGAGGTGTGATTAAACATGATTTAAATGCTAAAATAACATGATGCAAGCTATTTTATCATGATTTATGCTAATATGATCAAGATGTGTGAGTGTAAAGCTAATCTAAATAGATTTTAAGCTAAAAAGATTCAAACCCTAATCAACCGATAAGCTAAATGTATGCATCTATGTTATCATGGAAGCCATTAATGGAAGCTAAGCTAATATGAAAGTAAATTAAGCTAAAATGATGTTGAATGTGAGTGCAAATGCAAATTGTTTTAACATAGGTTTGTTGTTAAAGATGGATCCATTTATCTCCAAATAGTGACCTATTTATAGGAGGACAAATGCAAAATGGAGGGTTGAGATTAAAAAGGTTAATCAATGGCCAAAAAGGAAGGAAGAATGAAACATGGATCATGGATTCTTGTAAATGGATGAGAATCAATGATCACATGGATCAAGGAAAGAATCAAGGGCTCATATTCTTTCAAATAAACACACTTTTAACTTGCACAAGAAGTCTTATGAGTTAACTTGCACAAGAAGTCTTGTAAGTTTGTTATAAAGGAGAATATTCCTTTTATCAAATGAGTGAGAAAATAGAATATTCTTTAGAACATTATCATGGGTGAGGAAAATAGATATTTAGCAAATTAAAACAAAGTTTTAATGTGCAAAACGGGAAGGAATATTCCTTTTGGAGGAATATTTCCTTGCAATTGGGGGGAATTATATTTATTAGTAATTTGATAATTAAATAAGGTTTTAATTATGCAAATTAGGGGAATTAGGATATTCGTTAAATAATTAATTAATTTAATGAAAAGGGGAAAGTGATATGATATTCAATTAAATAACTTAGGGTTATTTAATTAAATAAGAGGACTTTAAGGATTAAATAAAATAATTTGATGTATTTAATTTAATAAGATGAAATGTTAGCATGAAAGGGGGTGAATTAACCGAATTAGATTAATTAGGTTAATAGATACAAATGATGCAGTTAATTAAATAGCTAGGAAAATTTAATTAATTAAGTGAAAAGAGGATGGGTTTTTTGAGGAAATGATGTTAGTATACTTGATTCAAGTGTGTACATCATTTAGGACATTTTTAAATGTCTACATTTTCGCCCTCTTTGAAGCGAGGTACTTGTTACGTTGGTTCAAAGACTTACTCTTTTCGGATTAAATACTACTACTCGGATCAAATTTTTTTTTTTTTTGGATGCCCCACTATTGCCCTAGTGGAAAGAATAAGCTGGTTCCCTATCCCCTAGAGAAATTGGGTAGAAATTTTGAATTTTGGGTTGATTTCTCGACAAAGGTAAAATATAAGTCCAAGATCAGTTTAGGTCAGAGAGGACTAGAAATCACAAATGTCTAATGTCGATAGATTTGATGATGTATAGAAAATCATCAGCCATGGGTAGCCTCATGTACATTTTGATATATCACACAAATTCGATAGCTGGATAGAATTATTAGTAAAGATAAAAGAATAAGAATAATGGAGTGATTATTGATTTTGAAGATTGACTCAAAAAAGTTCAACAATTCTATGATCCACCAAGACTTTAATATTATAGATGGTGATGAGAAATTATGATGATTTGCTCATATCTTGGGATTTGGATTTTCTGTCATTCCTTATTTTTGATATAGCACATAGACATGATGTATCAAGCTATTAATAACCAAGATGGCTATGTATCTAGTGTAATGGAATTTGACACAACAAACATATAGGATAGTTTTTGTTCATATCTTGACATAAAAACCTCATTGGAATGTAGTTTAGAAGTTTAGAATATCTTGGACCAAAGCATACACAAGAGTCAACAATCTACTCCAAACAACCTCCCTACACACTACTAAGCAAGTATGCGCCAAGATTATTTTACAAGAATACCAAAAAGCACAAAAAATGAAAGATAATGATTGATTCCCCATTCCTTTCTCTCTAAATCATTTTGACATCATCAAGAGGTCCTTGGAATGGGTCAATAAGATAAATCATAATAAAAGATCAAAGATAAATAGTCAGTGTAATCTATATATCTTGCTAGTTTAACTTAGCTAAGGTGACTTTTGATGCTGATGTCCACCCTAGGAAGGATTCATCCTAGGACATGTTGATCAGGTTTTTTGATTAGGATGAGGTGTTTGATAAGTTGTTGATACAAACTTCACTGACTCGTTTACCTATGATTTAGGCTTTATAATTTGACACTTAGGTTTTCACATTACAACTTGCTATACTTGCTTCCTATTCATTTTGCCAAAGGTTGAAGGTGATGCTTGATTTATTATGGGTGGAAGTTTATTATAGGTGAAAATGAAATGGGATGGATGGTTTTGGATTTTTTGAAATATTTCAATACTTTTTTGGGGATTTTTAAAAATGTTTTGAGGCTATTTTGGCTCTTTTTGAAAGTTTATGTGAATGTTTATGTTTTCGATCATTTGAGGTTGTTTAGGGTTTTTCTGAGTTTTTGACCAAGAACCTAACCTAAAAGAACTATTTTAGGGGCCTTGGGGGCTAATCAAAGATTATCCTAAGTGCCTATGTTATACACGTAGAGACCATGTAGTTCAACTAACTTGACTTATTTATGATGAGATATGAACAATTGATGGATTGCTAGTTTATTATGATAGACTCCTAAAGGACTAACCTAAGGTGTCTTGGGGGCACATCAATGATGGCCTTGCCTACGTTCAAGCTCAAAGATCTGTAGTTTGACTAACTCAACTTATTTATGATGAGATATGAATAGTTGATGGATTTCTAGTTTATTATGATGGAATCCTAAAGGAGTAACCTAGGGTGTCTTGGGGGCACATAGTGATGGCCTTGCCTACGTTCAAGCTAAGAGACTCATAGTTCGACAAGGTTCTATTTTTGGATTTTTAATATTTTGACCTGTTTAGGGATTTTGATGTGTTTTGAATGTTTTGGATTTTGACTTTACAATTTTTGAATGTTTTTGGATTTTAGTAGTACAACATTTTTTATGTTTTTAGATTTTGTTGAGATTTTATGAATGTTTTTGGGATTTTTGATGAGATTTTGAGGTAAAAAATACCTAGATCATGATGTCGATGTCATGTTGTGAGATATTCGACATTGATCAAGAGTTATTTAAAAACAAGAGTGTAATAACTTGCCCCTAGTTTCTAGCAATTCTTCATAATGCAATGGATAACCAAGATATGTTATGTATATGAAAAGAGTTTGACAGAGTTTTATCGTGCTAGATATGGGCTATGGGACTTCACGAGATAAAATGAAGAGCCAATCAAAATTTTTCCATGAGTAGAGTTAGTATACCTTTGAATCTTTGTCAAGATCAAGATAAAGTGGAATATCTGAATAAATCTGGATTGGATAAATGGAGAACATTAGATTTATCGTGCTAAGGATGAGATGCTTTTGTCTAGGAAGGATCATATAGAAACTCGATTCTACTCATGACACTTGTTTTCTAGTTTTTCATCATATTGCTTTCCCAAAGTGCCACTGTAGTGGTTTTCACTAGAGGATGACTTTTATTTTTACTATTTTTTTTTTTAAATTATTATTTTTATTTTTTGAAAATTTACCCTTATGTTGAACCACCTGGTGGAACTGATGTAGAGGCCACTATCATAACTTGCTAGTGATATTCTACTTGAAAAAGCTTCTTTGCTAAGATATGAGCACTTGAATGCAACCTTGAAGAACTCTGATCTTCCTTGTGGATACCAAACTTAACCTTGTCTATGTGCACATCGCGATAATGTGCCTTCAAAATCCTTATGATGAAGGGTAGCTACCAACACATGGTCAATGCGAGAGTTGGATATCATGAATGAAGTATACGGTGTCATGAATGAAGGAATATGAGATGTATTGGTTAATGGTTTGGAACTTTTGACCCTCAAAAATTGGGAAGATGAGAAATGATGGGTGGGAATAGAGGTTTTCATGGAATTAGGATCAACCACTGGATATACTTTGTTCCTTTCTTGAGAAGCTTGCTTTTGTATTTGAGGATGCTTGTGATGGATACATTTTCATTTTTTATTTTTCCCCATAGTTTCTTTGACTAATGGAGTTTTGGAGGGATGATTTTCTTTATTTTGTTTTGGTATCCATTTATACTTGATGTGTCCTTTTTGATTTACTACTTCATTTTATTTGATGATCTTCTCCTTGCTTTGATAGGAATTCTTCTATTTATGTTGGTCCCAATTTGTGTATGAGATGATGGGTGAATGCCAACTCAATATACAACTAGTTGTAGCATTGATAATATTTTCATCATAAAGATCCTTCATGCCCCATATGTTGATGTTTGTTATAGACAAGACTTCCCATGACGCTGTGAAGGTATTATCAATAACTAATCCTTTTCCTTGATAATGTATCCTTTGATCCATAGCCACAGAATATGACTTGTCGTGAACACATGATATTGCTATAGGTTTCTTCTATTTAGGAATATGAACTATTTTCTCTGATTTTATGACATCGTTATCTATTGATACTGCTTCAAAAGATATTGGTGTTGATTCAAAAGATGTTGATGATGCACAATCACTATAAGAATCAAGAATCTCAACTGTTTCTTGCTCTTGTGATGGTATATCAAGAATGGGAGATTCTTGTTTTGCATGAAGAACATCTATATGTACATATCAGAAAGAAACATCTCATGGGTGATATCAGGGACATATTTAGAGTTTAAAATGGTTTGGACAATGTCCCTTAGCCCTTGGTGAAACTCTGGGGATAGGGGTTATTGATCTTGACTTGATTTGGAGTAACTTTCATTATCCTCATGAGCCTCCTCTTGACATGATCCTTGAGTGGATGTTATATCATCGGTAAACGAATCTTTGCAATAGTTGGTAGTGTTGAAGGGCACAAGAAAATTGAGAGGGGGTGTATCAGTTATAACCAATCCAATCACAAATCTCAAACAATTATCAAATTTAAATCCACTTTATTCTATTATTAAATGTGAACAAGAAATGAAAATAATAGAAAGAAATATCAACACAAGAAACACTAGATTTAGATGGAAAACCCAATAAGGAAAAAAAAACAGTGAGGATTGACTCACAATATAAAGTAATTCCAAAACTAATTACAAGGAGGCTCATTTCCAAAGGTCACACTTCCCAAGATACAAGGCTCACTGGCACCTATAGATAGGAATCACTATCAAACAAGGAGGATCACTGCCTACAGATACAAAAAGATAATAGAAAAATCTACCATAGCAAATTACACACATCCACAACCTTAATCAAAGAATTGCAGATGTAATCTAAGGGTAAAATTTATGGAATTAATACTATCAAAGGAATTGAAATCATAAACCCAAAGAAGTAATAAAGAGCAAAGGAAACGTAAATGAAAACATGAAAAATGGAAAGATCTCACCCAATGTCTTCAATCTCCATGGCTAACCTCCATTGCACCTTCTAACTTGCTGATTGTGTTGCCCTCAAATCGAGTGTGTGAGCAATCCTTGCCTATGCCAATGTCCTAAACAAGCTTTGAAGGATTTTTCCTAAATGCCTATGCATATGACAAAGATGAAATGACTAAAATCCTAAATGGTAAAATGGCTATAATTCTTCTCCTAGCTCTCAAGAATTATAAGAATCATGAATCCCTTCCTTATGAGCAAGCCTGCCATTTTATAGAAAACCCAATTCTGAATGGATGGATCAGATTGAGTCTTGACAAAAACCTAAAATGAAGGGCCAAGATTAAATCTGACCATCCCTAATTAGGGTTAGGGAAAGATCCTTAAATGAAAGGTCAAGATGCAATCTGAAGAGAATCAAATCAGTGGTGGAGAAAATGTGTGAGATAATTAATTTTTAAAAATAAAGATTTTTAAAATTAAAAGATAAGGTGACACACTTTGTGAGATTTTAAAAATCACAAAGATGGAATGTGGAATGTCCACTTATAAATTACATAATAATCTAATTCATAAGTGGGGGATTAATAAATAATTGTCATAATTATTTATTTTAGTGGAAAGGGAAATGGGATTAATAAATAATTAGTGAGAATATATAAATAAGTTAGTGGAAATAATTCACATTATTAGATTCATAGTGGAAATAATGCAAATTAATAAATTCAAGGTGGAATGTCCATTTATGAATTAAATAATGATTTAATTCATAAATGGGACAAACAAATAAGTTTATCCAAAATGTGGATTTTAAAAACCATAAATAATCCCTTTTTAGATTATTTATCCAAAATGGACAATTAATTAAGAATGTGATGACATTTTAAATAATTTCATTTATTTAAAATGAGAGGAATATTAATTCAGACAATTAAATAATTAAACATAATTATTCAATTTAGAAGATATGGATTTAGAAATTAAATAAATCAATGAATTTATTTAATTGTGATAATTAGTGACATATTAACTAGATAAATGAAATTCATTTATTTAGTGAGGAGGAAGAATTAACGAAGGAAGACTTAAGACAATTAACGATGATTAAATAAATAAACAAGATTTATTTATTTAATAATCATGAAGAATAAAATGCCATGAATTAATTAAACAATAATGAATTATTTAATTAATAGTTGGACGTAGATCCAGGACATAATTAAATGTCTTAATTATGCTAGGATGAAAGTGGTAAGATTAGAACTCGCAGGCCTAGGACATTTTTAAGTGTCTACAACAGACACCATCAACTCACTACTTTCAGGAATCTGACACATTAAATTACTACTGCCCCAATTCACTTTTGCACACTTTTTCTTCTCACACTTGTGGCATGTATGATACATCCAATCCATAACAAATCGACTTGTATTTATACTATCTTCAACCTTACAAAATTTCTCCAAGGTTGGCTACACACGCTTCAATTTATAAATTCAAATTAGGTCAAAAACTCAACATTCCCTCAATAGAAGAGAATGAGAGCAAACCAAACGAACACTTGACCAAGACCCAAAATAACATCTCAGATCAATCACATGCTTCCTTAATTGATACTTATCCTCCATATGACATGTAGACACCAGGTTGGCCAAACCTAATGAAAACAAAAATAAACTTTGAACTACACATTTCCACAACAAGAAATAACATGCAAATCACATAACACACTTCACCATACACTGGAACACATCTCGAATACTTGCAGATTCATCCACAACAAATGCAAAAAATTTCAAACATAGAACACTTTCCATTAGCTCATCTAGAATGTACAGACACATACAACAATTTTAAAACTAATCTTCTAGAGTACCAAACCATGAACACCTTTGACAGAACATAGATAACACCATTATAAGCCTTCATATAGATCTACAAGACTTGAAATGAACTAGGGGAGGACTACGAAGTAGAAGCATTTTTCTCAGTCCACAGACAAACAATTCTGCCAGACCAGTTCAATAATCAGTGAACACAAATTTCACTCTTCATCAAACCAAAAGCTCTAATCTAGGATATATCACCCAATGATTCCCATAAACAACACTTCAGATCCACACAAGCATAGGATCAACATAGAATAAATGTAGAGCACAAACTAGAGCACATTCTAAACACACACAATTTTTTCTTCACTATTTCTCAAAAGCACTTGGAAACTCATCATATTAGCAAACCTACAACACCATAAAGATAGCTCTGTGTACTCACAACATCTCAACATTATCTCAACTATACATGCACAACTTGATTCCATTCTCTACAACAACCTATACTATGTTGACATCAATGAAAACATCAATGACAACACCAAAAAACTCACTCATACTTGCAACAATCTCCCCCTTTGCCATTGATGGCAACACATGACGTGAAAAAACACCAAAGACACAATACACACTCTCCTTTATTTTCTAGATTAGACAACCTACACAATATTCCTGCACTTTCTCTCCCTTTCAACTTTTCCTTTTTCACATGAGTCTCTCTCCCCCTTTGATATCAATGGAAAAGAACCAAAGTTTTGATCACTCACCCTTAGGAGTGAACCCACACATCTCATACTACAACAATGATACTTCCTACTCCCCCTACAGAGTAGACCCAATCATCAGTCTAGATAAATGAAGAATCTATAGTTCCATTGGACTAATGCACCTCCATGTGCACCTAGTTCAAAGAAAGAGGGGCAGTAACCCCCAACTTCTCCTTGAGATAATCAGAAGTATCCTTCAGAAGAGCCTTAGTAAATATATCAACAATTTGATCCTTTGTAAGCGCATACTCCAATATGACTTCATTCTCCAATACCTTTTCTCTCAAGAAATTATTTATGATAGATATGTTTTTTTTCCTTGAATGCATTACCGAATTCTTTGAAATATTTATTGTACTCATATTATCACAAAAGAAAGGGATAAGCTCATCACACATCATTCCTATATCCTTCAATGTTTTCTTCATCCATAATACTTGTGTGCAACAAGATGATGCAACAATGTACATAGCTTATGCAGTGGATAAAGAAACTGAATCCTATTTCTTGCTTAGCCATGAAACCAATCTTCCTCCAAGAAAGAATGCACCACCACTTGTACTCTTTCGATCATCCACACAACCAACCCAATCTGCATCAGTGTAAGCACTCAAAGTGAAATTAGTATGCTTACGATACCACATGCCATAATCTGGAGTGCCTTTAAGATATTTGAATATCCTTTTCACAGCTATAACATGTGCTTCTTTAGGTTCTTCTTGAAATCTAGCAACCAAACATACTACAGGCATGATATTTGGTCTAGTAATAGTAAGATACAACAATCCACCAATCATAGATCTATACATGCTCTGATCAACATTAGGAGATTCATAATATTTACTCAGTTTGCATCCAACCACCATAGGGGTACAGATCAGTTTGGAGTCATCCATTCCAAAATTCTTCAACAAATCTTTGACATACTTTGATTGCGAAATGCATATTCCCTTATGAGTTTGATTCACTTGAATTCCAAGGAAGAAATTCAACTCACCAATCATTTCAAACTCCTTTTGCATTTCTCTTGCAAATCTCTTGCACATACCTTCATTTCCTCTGAAGATGATATCATCAACATACACAACTACTATCAACATTTTGTTTCTTTCCACCTTGAAATAGAGATTAGTGTTTGTAGAGCCTTTGCTAAACCTTTTTTGCATCAAATATTTTCCCAACCTTGCATACCATGCTCTGGGAGCCTGTTTAAGTCCATATAATGCCTTTGTAAACTTATAGACTATGTCCAATTTATCTGATAACTAAAATCCCTCTAGTTGTTCCATGTACACCTCTTCTTCCAACTCTCTATTCAGGAATGCAGACTTAACATCCATCTGATATACCTTGAAATATTTGTGAGTAGAAAATACCAAAAACATCCAAATAGCCTCCAATCTTGCCACTAGGGAAAATGTCTCTTCAAAGTCTATTCCTTCAACCTATGAATAAACTTTGCACACAAGTCTTTCTTTGTTTTTAAAACTTCACCATTCTCATTCAACTTATTCCTAAGCACCCACTTTGTACCAATTATGTTCTTATTTACAGGTCTAGGAACTAATTCCCATTCCAATTCTTCTCTATCTTCTACAACTCCACTTTCATTGCTCTAACCCAATTTTCATCTTTGTATGCTTCACAAACTGATTTAGGTTCTATCTTGGAGAGTAAACATAGATTCACCACAACTGGTACCACTTTGTTTCTTGTCTTTATAGCTTCAGTTTTATCTCTAATTATCTGTTCTTCTCGATGATTCTTCTATACATACTTTTGGGTCTTAGGAGCAGGTTCCAGAGCTTCTTCTTCTTCTCCAATCTATTCTTCTTCTTCCTTATTCTCTTCTTGTACTTCTCTATAGATAGGTTCATCTGGTTCGACTTCACTTATCTCAACTGGTTTGTGCATATCTTCATCTACTTTTACATTTGCACTCTCAACAATCTTCCTCAATATTTTATTGAAGCACTTATAAGCTTTGCTATTAGTTGAATATCCAAGGTAAATGCCTTCATCACATCTAGCATCAAACTTTCCAAGGTTCTCATCATCTCTTTTAATGTAACATTTTCTTCCAAACACCTTAAAGTACTTGACAATAGGAATCTTTCCAGTCCACAACTCATAAGGAGTCTTTGTGTTGTTACCTATGATCGAAACTCTATTAAGAATATAAACATTAGTGTGAATTGTTTCTCTCTAATATACATTAGGTTCATTTGATTCTTTCATCACAGTCCTTGCAACCTATTGAACAATCTGATTCTTTCTCTCAACAACTCCATTTTGTTGAGGTGTTCTAGGAGTAGAAAATTTCTCTTTATACAATGTTGTTCACAAAATGTATTAAACTCACTAGAAGTGAATTATCCACCTCTTCTAGACCTTAAACATTTGATTCTTAGGTTCACTTCATTCTATACCATAGCTTTGAACACTTTGAATCTATCTAGAGCTCTTGCTTTATCCCTCAGAAAAAGTAACCCATGTCATTCTAGAATAATCATCAATCAAAAGCATGAAATACCTGTCACCATTAAGAATTCCTATTCGTGTGAGACCACAAAGATCTATATGAACTAATTCTAGCATTCCAGTAGTTGATTGTTCCTTTCCTTTAAAGCTGCATCTTTTTTGTTTTCCCAACTAACAACTTCTACAAACAGTATTTGTAGGCTTTGTGATTTTAGGAAGATCCCAGACATCTCTTGAACTAATCCTGATAAGATTGTCAAAGTCTACATGTCCCATCCTCCGATGCCCTAGCCAACTTTAATTAACTTGAGATACAAAACACTGACCATCAACACCCTTAAGCTAGAAAATTTTTCCATTTGTTCTTCCTGTAGTAGCCACAGTTCCAGACCCTTTTATGATCTCACAAGTGTTATCCTGATAAACAAGCTTAAATCCTTCTCTACACATTTATCCAACACTCAAAACATTATGCCTTAAGCCCTTAACATAATAGAAATCATCAATATTATGTTTTCCATCAAAACTAATTGTTCATTTTCCAACAATCTTTGCTCCAGAATCTTCTCCAAACATGACTAATGCACCATCATATATTTCAAGCTTAGTAAACCTACTTTTGTCTCTATTCATGTGATTTGAGCAGCCACTGTCAATCACCCATAGTCCTCATCTTTTCTAGCATGAAAGAAAGTAACCAGAGTACCTTCCATCTCTTCCTTCTTGTTCTTTAGACCACTTTCCATTTCACATCTTCTAGAGTTAGTAGATACTGATTTATTCTCTAAGGCTAGAAATAAGCATTCATAATTATCACCCTCAAAATCAGATTCATCATCAAAAATTCCAGCATCTTCTCTAACATAGTACAATTTCTTGAAATTCTTATCCTTTTTGTCTTTATTGTCTCTATTCTTCTTGTGGACAACTCTATTTGTACATCTTGAAGCATAGTGACAATATTTCCACAAATGAAACATTTAAAAGGTAACATACCTTTGTACTTACTGGTAGCTTTCTTCAACTTATAAAATTTTCTTCCAACTCTTATGAACTATCACCATCCAGATCATCTTATGTCTTTGTAGCTTTAAAAGCTGATTTTTTCTTCTTTTCTTTTCCAAACCTCCTCATCTCAAATGAAATCAAGGTGCCAAATAGTTGTTCTCTAGTGGACTTCTTAGGATCATACACTTCCTCAATGGCTAAGACTTTATCACTATAACTCTTTGATAGAGTCATTAGAATCTTCTCCATTACATCTTCATCAGTTAGGGTACCACCTTGATTTTTGAATTCATTCACTGCAATATCAACCCTCTAAATATAGCTTGCAATATCTTCACCTTCTTCCATTTTCAAGTTCTCATATTTGCACTTAGCTGTTAACTTCTTTGACAATTTCACTCTATCATTTCCTTCATAGATATCTTTCATTTTTTCCAAACTTCGTAAGCAGTGCCTAAAGAAATAACTTTTATCCACTAAGTCTTAAATAAAGCACTATAGATTGCATACCTTGCTTGTTCATTTTCCTCATAGGCATAAATCTCATCTATAGAAGAAGGACCACTTTTCAATGTAACATATTTTGTCTCAATAGCTTTCCAAGTCTTATAACCAAGAGAGATCAAGTAACCTCTCATCTGCACTTTCCAGTCACGATAGTCAGATCCATCAAACAAAGGGATTGAAAATTTGTGTGCCATTGGATCTACCTCAAGTGGTTAAGATCTTCTTAGAGGAACCAAAGCTTTGATACCAATTGTTGAAAGGTGTAAGACAACTGAAAGGGGGGGTTGAATCAGTTGTCACCAATCCAATCACAAATCTCAAACAATAATCAACTTGAAATCCACTTTATTCTATTATTAAGTGTGAAAACGAAATGAAAATAACAAAAAGAAATATCAACACAAGAAACACCATATTTACATGGAAAACCCAATAAGGGAAAAACCATAGTGAGGATTAAATCACAATATAAAGTAATTCCAAAATTGATTACAAGGAGGCTCACTTCCAAAGGGCTCACTGCCCAAGATAAAATGCTCACTACCTACAAATATGACACACTATCCAACAAGGAGGTTCACTACCTATAGACAAAAAAAGGATAACAAAAAAATCCACCACAACAAATTACACACATCTACAATGTTAATCAAAGAATTGTAGACAGTATCAGCGCACTACTTTCAAGAATTTGACACATTAAATTATTGCTACCTCAATTCACTTTTGCACACTCTTGCTTCTTACACTTGTGGCATGTATGATACATCCAATCCATAACAACTTGACTTGTATTTATAGCATCTTCAACCTTAGAAACTTTCTCCAAGGTTGGCCACACACGCTTCATTTTACAAATTCAAATTAGGGTGGAAACTCAACATTCTCATGGTGGAAGAGAATGAGAGTGGACCAAACCAACACTTAACCAAGACCCAAAACAACATCTCGAATCAATCACACACTTCCTTAATTGATACTTATCCTTCACATGACGTGTAGACACCATGTCAGAAAAACCAAATAAAAAAACAAATGATCTTTGAAGTACATGTTTTTGCAACAAGAAGATAACATGTAGACCACATAACACTCTTCACCATACACTGGAACACATCTTGGATACCTTCAGATTCATTTGGAGCAAATGCAACAACCTTCTGGTGCAAGAGCACCTAGGGAAATGATGTCTCCAATAGGAAATGTTGTGAAATTTGAGTTATCACCATGTAAAAGACTCATGTTTAGATTATTTCAAAAGTATTTGAGACCTTAAATAGGTCTCTAGGGTGTCAAAGTAGTTAAATTGAAAAAAATGTCTTTATTGTTGTAAAAGATGCAAACTTGCACAAATGCAAAATTTCAAGAAGATGAAGAGTCATCTCATTGTAGAAGGTTGTTAGTTAGTTGAAGATGGAAGGGCAGGTATTATAACTTATGTAAACCTCTTTAAAAGAGTATTGTAAGGCTGAGACAACATTGAAGTTTGTATTCTTGAAGAGTTTCTATTAATAAAAGTACCATGTTCTTAAAATACAATGTTTCTCTCTGTTATTTACTAGTTTGTATGGCCCGTATAGAAGTATTAGGTCCTAAAATTTGTTTTTTTAAGTAGGAAATTGAAATAGATTTCAATCAAGACCATTCAAGAGAGAATCTATTAAATATATTATTTGTTTGAGCAGCTTTTCTGTATCTCAATTTGTGAACCCTCAAAATAGGGGTTTGAGAGTCTAGATAGTATTCAGTGACTACTCCACCAATTTAGGTAGTGTGGATTGGTGGAGTAGGTTAGAATAGGATGATTTAAATGTTGTGTGTGATTGTAGGTACAAAGGAAAGAAAGAATGCAAAGGTTGAGTGCTACTATAGGTGGTTATTTAGTGGTTTCCATTGAAAAGAATGATGTTACATGCTAGGGTTTGGCAAAATAACAATTAAAAAGTTTGGGAGGATGTTAATTTGGTTTGTGTAGACCTTTTTCAAGGTGCTTGATGTAGTGGCAGAGTATATGGAGGTCTGGAATGTTCTTTTCCTTCAAACCCTCACTATTTGGGCATTATTAAAGCTTTAGGAAAAGGTTTATTGATTTTTTGTATTAATGGGTGATTACCTCATTAAAAATTGATGATTTGTGAGTTTTACAAACTGATAAAGGACTGCTTATGGTTATTTGAAGATATGGAGTTGTTTTAAAGGTACTTGCTTCACAAATCAGGCCTAATTAGGGACTTAATCTGTGGGACAGTCAATTTTTCTGGGAAAATTTTCAAAATGGCCTTATCAAAGATTTTGATATGCTAAAAGAGATCAAAATGGGTTCCTAAAAGTGTGTTTATTTTGTAAAGATTCAAGGTGGTTTAGGTAAAACACCTGATTTAGAGGCTTGGAAACCTACTAGGAATGTTGTCTAGACTGCAAGAAAGAATGTGAAATTGAGAAAACAATTATTTGAGTAATGGATTTTGGTTTGAAACTATCAAAGTTATGTTGTTAAAGATGTCTCAAAGTTTGGGAAAAGTTTAGAAAGAAAAATAATTGATTTGATGATTTTAGTAGTGTGGAATCATGAAGTAAAGGGTGTCTTGGGTGTGTATGTTGATCAAGTTGATTGAGACAGAGTTTTCTCACAATGTTTTTTTTTTAATTAGTCAAAATGATGATAATAAAAGTTGTTTTAGGATCTAACCAAAGTTTAGAAACAAGTTGGGTGATTGATGTCTTTTTTCCAAATAGAAACAAGTGAAAAAGTGTATACCTTATAATTTTATCCTACTCTAATGCACAAAATAACTCAAAAATGCAAGTGATAAAAGACAAAGGACACCTCAAGATTAGCCAAAAGAGTGAAAAAACAAGAAGGAAAACGGATAAAATGAAATGGAAATGATTTCACCTTCCTTGTTGTTGATGTCTCCTTGATTGGCCCTTGCTTGGGATGATTTTGTGTGCTCCTTAGATGATTGCTTGAGTAACTAAATGCAAGATTAGATGTGCAAAATGATTAAAAGAGATGGCTAAATGATGGCAAAGGATTGAGAATGCAAATTGGCAGCATGTAGTTGTGAAAATCCAAAGTGTTGAAAATGCCCTTGAGGAGGGGGTATTTATAGGAGAATTTGAATTCTCTAGAGAATTCAACGATCAAGATGCATCCAACAAGGCCAAGATGAAGGGCTATAGTGGTTTGAGAACCCACAAGCCCTCACATCTTGACATGTGGAGGGTGAAGTGGACAAGGGGATATGAGGTGTGAGTGAGGTGTCAAGAAGGTACATGAGGTGGAGGAAGAACATGCACCTTGGGGAGTGAGGAGATTTCCTCAAAAAGGGATTCCTTGTCCCCAAGTGGGAGTGAAAGGGACATTTGAGGAATTTTGGAATTCCTCAAAAATCTACATGGGAAAAGGAAAGGTGTTTGGGGATATAAATGTGAATTAAAAATTCACATTCCTAGGAGGATCTAGAGGATAAAAGGTGGGCTCCAAAAAGGTGGGACTTGGTCACATGTGGAGATTGTGACAAGTCCAAGGTTCTAGAAGCCTTGGAAGATGGAATGTGAATTAAAAATTCACATATAAAGGAGGGGAATTTAGGACAAATAAATGTGAATTAAAAATTCACATGGGAAAGGGGGTCAATGCCAAAAGATGGTAAATGCAAAGGTTGGCTAAAAAGTGGTGCTAAATCTAGCTAATGACCTTGGTTAAGGTTGTGCAAACATTGGATTAGGCTAATTAATGGAAGATTAGAGGCAAGTGGCAAATGTAGGAGGATGTGACATTAATCTCTGATTAAGAGGATGCACATCATAATCATGAATTAATTAAATTAATTCAGATTAGGTCAAGGTTATGGAGGATGTGACAAGGAGAGAGAAAGTGAGGAATTTTAAATTGATTTTAAATCAAAAGGGTTAAAATGAATAAATTAAATAAATTAGCATATTTATTTAATTTAGAGAGGAATAGGGTGAAAGATAAAGTATTAATTATTAAATTAAATACTTTACCAATATGAGACAAAAGGTGTAATATTAATTTAATAAATTAATATTATCACGATAGACGGAAAGACAGTAAATTTAATCATATGGAAGTGATTAAATTTAGATGTCTACACTTTGCCCCTCTTCGAAATATTGTTAGGATAATAGTGTTTCGAAGAAAAATAAAATGCGAATGAGGCAAGAGGTGACAGATGGTGATGCCCCTAGCGTGGAAAAGGTTAATGATGCCCCAATGACCAGGCTGAATGAAAGCACAAAATAACTAGGATGTCAGGTAGATAATGATTAAGCCCTCTACGGATGACGCCTGTTGACAGGTTTTCACCATCCATACTTATCCAAGGCACCACCAAGAGGTGGTTTTCACCATAGGACAGATTTATTTCTCTTTACTATTTTTGAATTTTTTTGTCACTTTTTTGATTTTTTTGATTTTTTTGATTTTTTGACTTTTTTGATAGGGTAGATCAAGCGGACTTACGCGTAGAACCTTTTCAGATGGAGAATATTGACAGGTTCGTCAAGGGGGTCTTGTTCCAGAGTAGTCAATCTGTAGGCTCCAAATCCATATTTGGCAGTTATGATATACGGCCCTAACCAGGTTGCCTCAAATTTTCCTTTTTTATCATGATCCGGTTGAG
This sequence comes from Sequoia sempervirens, assembly GCA_007258455.2. Lineage (NCBI taxonomy): Eukaryota > Viridiplantae > Streptophyta > Pinopsida > Cupressales > Cupressaceae > Sequoia > Sequoia sempervirens. Next base: position 135,822,921 of record VDFB02075321.1, on the reverse strand, counting down.
TGTGTTGGTTTTCTTTGAGGACAAGCTCACCAACTTGGAATTGTCTAGGGCGGACCTTTTTATTGTAATGCCGCTTGAGGCGATTCTGGTATGCTTGTAGGTGGTCATAGGCTCTTATTCTCCGTTCTTCTAGTAATTCTAGTTGTGCAAGCCGTGCAACACGAGCATCTTCTTCACCGACGAGGTTCTTCAAAGAAATTCTCAATGAGGGGAGCTCAACTTTGATTGGCAAGACGACTTCAGCACCATATACTAAAGAGTATGGGGTGGCACCTGTTGGGGTGCAGATAGATGTACGGTATGCCCAGAGGGCGGGATGAATATGGAGGTGCGAATCTCGTCCAGTGTTATTGACAACCTTTTTGAGGATGCGGATGAGGGTCTTGTTGGTTGCTTCTGCTTGACCATTACCCTGAGGATAATAAGGCGTCGACCAACGATGCTGGATATGGAAGGTGTCACAAAGGTGTTTCATGGCTTGGTTTTTAAACGTCTTTCCATTATCAGAAATGATGGTGAATGGGATACCATATCTGCAGAGAATATGGTAGAGGATGAATTTGGAAATCTGAGTACCGGTGATTTGTGAGAGTGGCATTGCTTCCACCCATTTGGTGAAGTACTCAGTTGCGGTGATGATGAATGTATGGCTGTTGGATGATGGTGGGTGAATCTTGCCAATCAAGTTGAAACCCCATTGAGAAAACGGCCATGGTGCTAGGAGAGGCTGAAGATCTTGTGCTAGAGCGTGGATCAAATCCACATGCTGTTAGCATGGAAGGCATTTCTTCACAAATTCGCAAGCATCGTGTTCCAATGTAGGCCAATAGTATCCAGCCCGTAAGATCCTTTTGGCCAGAGCCATACCATTTGAGTGAGCCCCACAAATACCACCATGTACTTTTGTTAGTACCGTTTGGGCCTCGGTCTCATTCAGACATCTCAGGAGGATTCCATCATACCCGGGATGATAAAGCGTATCACCAACGATGATGTATCAAGATGAACGATGGATAAAGGATTTAAGTTGGTTGCGTGTAAGTTCTGGGGGTATGATATTGTCACGAAGGTAAGTATATATGTCTTGGTACCACGGGGAGGCGGGACCTACAATATCGCACACCATGTCAGTCTCAGGAACATCATATGCAGGGATTAAAAGTTGTTCGACAAGAAACTCACACTCTGTTCGATCCTTGGGCATGTCAATCAAAGAACCAATAGTGGCCATGGCATCTGCTGCTTTATTCTGCACCCGAGGGATTTGGTCAAACTGTATGGAGGTGAAATATTTTTTGAAATCATCCACCATGCGTTTATAGGGTAACATTTTATCATCCTTTGTGAAGAATTCATCATTAAATTGTCTGATAACTAGCAAGGAATCCCCAAAGACTTTCAAATGTGTTATGTGCCACTGTTTTGCAATTCTAAGGCCGATGAGGAGAGCTTCGTATTCTGCCATATTGTTGGTACATGGAAACACTATCCTAAATGATTTTGGGATGTAGTCACCTTGAGGAGTGACTAATAGAATTCCTTCCCTCGATCCATTATGAGTGTATGAGCCATTGAAATATAATGTCCAAGTTGGTGCTTCTGTCACTATGTAGATTTCTTCATCCAGGAATTCAGTGTCTACGGGGTAAGCAACTACCAATGGTGCTTCGGCCAATTGATCAGCAATAACTTGTCCTTTTATGGCTTTGCGCTCTACATACTCTATGTCAAATTCACTGAGGAGCATGACCCATTTGGCCATGCGGCCAGTCAAAGTGGTTCTAGATAACAGATACTTCAAGGGATCAATTTTAGCAATTAACTTGACTGGGTGACTGAGCATGTAATGGCGGAGTTTCTGTGTACTGAAGACTAGTGCGAGGCACACCTTTTCCATAGGGGAATAATTTAAATCATAGCCAACTAATGTTCGGCTGATGTAATAGATTTCCCTCTCTTTGAGTGACTCATCATGTTGCACCAATAATGCCCCCAGTGTGACTGAAGTAGCAGAGATATAAAGCAGGAGGGGTTTTCCTAGAATAGGCGGCATCAAAATCAGTGGATGAGCTAAATATTCCTTAATTTAATCAAAACTCATTTGACACTGTGGGGTCCATCGGAAGATGGAATCTTTCTTCAAAAGATGGGTAAATGGCTGACATTTATCTGTGAGCTGGGCTATGAACTGACGGATGGACTGCATCTTTCCCTGGAGGCTTCTTAACTGCTTTAGATTGCGTGGAGGTGGCATGTCCAGAATAGCCTTTACCTTGGCAGGATCAACTTCAATACCTCTGCGAGAGACTATGAAGCCCAGCAATTTCCCTGACGTGACCCCAAAGACACACTTTTTCAGATTCAGCCACAACTTATAATGCTCTAACCATTCAAATATCTTTTTCAGGATGGCGGGATGTTCTGCTCGTGTTCTGGATTTCCCTAATAGGTCATCAACATAGTCTTCCATGATGATATGGATGAGGTCATGGAAGATAACTGTCATGGCTCTCTGATATGTTGCCCCAGCATTTTTGAGACCAAAGGGCATAACATTGTAACAAAAAGTGCCCCAAGGAGTTGTGAAGGTGGTTTTGTGTTGGTCTTCAGGTGCAATTCGAATCTGATTATAACCGGAGAAGCCGTCCATAAGGGATAACATCTCATGTCCTGCTGTTAGTTCGACCAACATGTCAATGTTAGGAAGAGGGAAATCGTCTTTTGGGCAGGCTTTGTTGAGATCCCTAAAATCCGTGCAGACCCGAATGTCTCTGTTGGGTTTGGAAACTGGAACTATATTGGAGATCCATTCGGAGTAGTCAATTGGTCTGATAAAACCCGCGTCTAGTAACTTCTCCAATTCCTTCTTAACTAACAATGCGACTTGTGGATGCATCTTACAGAGTTTTTGCTTGACAGGTTTTGCGTCTGGGCGAATGTCTAAGTGATGAACCACTAAAGCAGGGTCTAAGCCTGGCATGTCTGAGTATGACCAGGCAAAGTTAACGATTCCTTCTCGGAGTAGCTGCACAAAGATCGGATACTCTTGTTCGGAGAGTGACTTGGCTACATAGGTGATCTTCGGACTTTCAGCAGTTCCCAAATTAACTTCTTGTGTCTCTTCAATCAGGATAGATGATCTAGCAGATAGCTGAGTTCCCACAAGGGGAAGATGAACGTCTCCATCTTCCAGTGCCTCTTCGAGGTTTTCTCCTTCAGATGCATCCTTTATTTTTACTTTTTCCAGGTCAGGAAGTGCCTCAAGAAGGTTTTCACTAGATGACCGCTTTTTATTTTTCTTATTTTTATTTTTGCGACTAGAGTGTTCATCCTCCCCCAATCCCATAAGGTTGGCATACGTGTCTGCAGACATACTGACAGGTGTGGTATTATGTAGGTCCCAATCAATGAGTTCAAGGTAATGAAGGGATAGGCTGATGGTGCAAACGGATAGGCATTCGAACATGGATGATAAGTCAGTGTGATCGACATCATCGTACGCATGTATGATGGATTCCTCCTCGGGTATGTCTACCAATGAGCCCTCATCCTTGGTGATACTATTAGAAGTATTAGATGATGTTGCGAGGCTTTTCTGTTTGCTATCATACCCAATGCCTGCTTTCTTTGGTAACTGTGGTGTATCAATGGGTTGCAATTGCCCTTGTTCCTCTTTACCTAGGCCTCTACCTTGGTAGTTATGTTTTTCCATGAACTTTGTTGGCCAAGGATACTTTTCCTGAAAATATTTCTTTAAAGGAGTTTCTGGTTTGGGCTCTTCTCGGTAGACCCATTGACTTATGTCTTCCTCTGATGCATCGACCTTGACACTCAGAGATCTAAAAGTGGTAGTATGAATGTTTTTACCACTGAAGGTGATGATCTTGTCTTCCTTTTGTGTAGCATGTGAAGGTTGACCGTACTCGTGCGGTGACAGTGGCATGGTGGCTACATTGAGAGCCGTATGCATCTCATATTCACCACACCCTTTGTCAATGATTTGGACTCTAGTGACTGAAGGATTAGTGGCAGAGGATGGAGTGGTGATCACAGTGGATGATGGATTGGAGGATGACGACTGGGATGCCCCCATTTCGACCCCAGGACAATAATGTAAATGGGGAAAAGATGCTTCTAAAGATCGACAATATTCAAATGGTTGGGAGTCGGCATAGATGGTGATCTCCTACCCGTTGATGGGGAATTTCAGGAATTGATGATACGTGGAAGGGACGGCTTACATAGCATGGAGCCATGGCCGGCCAAAGAGGAGATTATACGGTAAGTCCAGATCAAGGACATGATAGGTTATATATTGGAGCACAGGTCCCACTTGGATAGGAAGACTGATGATTCCTTCTGAATTTTTCTCTACATTGTCATAAGCTTTGATTGTAATGATCTGGTTGCTTAAGTCTACTTGGGTATACCCTACCTATTTTATGAATTTCAAAGTACATAAATTGAGGGCAGAGCCATTATCTACCAAGACCCTTTTTATTTTATGATGGGAAACTATGACTTCGATGTGTAAGGGGCGATTATGGTTGACATCGATGTTTGGCATGTCGTCTTGGCTGAAATGGAGGTGATGAGACAAAGCCAAGTGTCCCACCAAAGCTTGGAATTGTGTGGGGTCAATGTCATTTGGTACATGGGTCTCCTGCAAGGCTCTATTGAGGATCTCTTGATGTACTGGGGAAGACTTAAGCAAATCCAAAATGGATATATGAGCGGGGGTCTTCCTTAGGTGATCAAGAATGTTATATTGAGAGTTTACAGAAGTGGGTTGGATGGGTGCGGAGGCTGTAGGGACGGTGATGCGGGCTCGTCGTGTAGTCACAGCACATTGAGGGTCTTTGGCTTTAACGTGTATCATGGATATTCGGGGTTCCACTTGCTCAATGTAATGAATAACACCTTCATAATTGAAGGGCACATTCTTGTAATTCACATTATTTGTGTTGTTATTTTGGGGATTACTGTTGGAGGTGCTAGGGCCTTGACTATGGTTTGGGAAGGCATTTTGATAGATTTGCAGTTGAGCATTGGACAACGAAGGTTGACTGGGGTCAACCTTGATATCTCCTCGATCAATGAGATCTTGGACATAATTTTTTAAACCCTGACACTTATTTAAAGAGTGTCCCTTGATTTTATGAAAGTCACAATACTCATTTTCTTTAAACCATGCCGGTTTGGGTTTGGACTCATCGAATGGTTTGGTGACAGGGTATGTGATGGGGTAATTGATTTGTAACAATTTATTAAAAACAACACTCAAGGGTTCACCCAATTGGGCATATTGACGTTTGGTGTTCCCCTAATTTTTTTGGTTTGACTGTTGAGGGGGACGAGGTGCCCCCTGGGGTACCGATATGGCATTGGGTACAGACTGTTGTTGCCTTTGGGATGCATTAGCCACTTGGACATGTTTGGTGTCTGTCACTCCATCATTCACCACATTTTTGTTCTTATTCCAGAATCGTGGTTTATCTCCAAATGACCTTTCTTTATCATGACTGTGTATTTTGATGTGTCCTTTGGCAATAAGGGCACGTTCAAGGATAGGTCCCTTTTCCACTATCTCTGTGAAAGTGGTGACACAATGTAGTCTAAAATTGTGGGCCATGTCAGGATGAGAATTTTCCACGAAAAGGGTGACCATGTCTTTTTCTTTCAGAGGATTTTTCATTCGACTAGCTAATGCACGCCACCATTGGAGGTAGCTGGTAAAGGTTTCTCCATCACGTTGTTTCTCTTTTAGGAGATCTAAGGTGTCTGTATCCTTCTGCAAATTGAAAGAGAAGTAGGATACAAACTTCTCTGATAAGTCTGCAAAAGTTTTTATGGACCCCTTTTCGAGAGTCATGAACCAATCTAGGGCATGACTTGCTAGGCTTCGTGGGAACAAGCGCAAGAGATAGTTATCACTGTACATGACTTCTTGACACTGTGAATAAAACTCCTGCAAGTGAGCCTTAGGGTCTTTGTCTCCCTTGTATTTGTCAAATTTTGGTATCTTGAAATGTTTAGGAAATGGGATCAATGAGATGGAGGGATCAAACGGATATGGGCATATATCTTCAAATTTGAATGATTGTTTTGTAGCCCCAGCTTGAAGATCCTTAAGTGCGGCTTTGATTTCCAACAAATCCGAGCTAGCTGGTGGTAGGTTGGGGGGATATTGATGATAGAATGATGAGGGATCTTGCTGAAAGTGCGTCAGATTGTTGAAATACGAGTTTGGATGATTGGATGAGGACATGGTTTGCTGGTAAGGTAGGGGATTCTATTGATATGGGGGTTTTTGTTGTGGGGCATAATATGAATTTGTTTGGTAAAAGTGTGGGGTAGGTTGTTGAGGAACTTGGATAGGATGTTGGGTTTGTTGGTATTGAGGGTATTGTTGTGATGGATGGGAGGTTGTATAAAGCGGTTGTTGGGGAAATTGTTGTTGGTTGTGATAGTAGTAGTGTTGGGGACGTTGTTGTTGTGACGTCGAATGTTGTATGGACTGAGGTGGGATATTGTGTTGTGGTTGAGCCTTTGGACGCAAAAAGGATGCGAGAAAGGGAGATATGGTCTGGGCAATAGGATGAGATGGATTGCCTTGTGATTGGTAGGATGGTTGTTGTGAAGAGGCCAAAGCATTATGTATAGGTTGTTGCGGATGAGATGGCAGAGGCAGCGTAGGCATATTTTGTAGAGGGGGTTGTTGGGTACTGCTCGGAATGTTCAGCTGGGGTGTGCCTTGTGGAGGTATTTGAGGCAGAATGGTAGATTGGTGAACCTATTGAGGTGGTATATTGGTGGCCCCAAGAGGCGGAAGGGATGTGGCAAAGGAGGTGCCCCCAATGTTGACTGGAGGTTGGTTGGAAGGAGGAGGTGTTGTTAATGTTAATGGACGAGGTTGCAGAACATTTTGTGGCATGTCGTAAGCAAAAGGATTATTGGGATCAGGCACTTGAGATCCTCCTATAGTTGAGGTTGGAGTGTGTGGGGGATAGTTAACCTGATAAAGAACGGCATTGCCAAATTCAGGTTGATGCCAACCCTCAACTGGAGGAACATTGGAGAAGTATGAACCTTCTGGTGCATTTTGGGACCCTTGGAGTACGTTAGATGGGGCACCCCTATATTTGGACAAGTCAACATTGGAGGGGGGTTTAACACCCTTCTCAATTAAGTGGGCCAAGATTTCTTCCCCATGTTTCTCAAGAAAATGGTCAGTCATTTGCACATTAGCGGGATTACTAAAATGTTCCTCAAGTGTGAGTTCAGGTTGATTAACCATACTCTCTTCTTCATGTGGTGAGTTATTCTGATTCTCAGTGTTGGAGTGCGATGAAGTACCATTATGAGGATCGTGAGAGATGTCGGTACCCTTGTTAGGATCTGATGAGATGTTGATTGTGTTTTTGGGATCTTGAGGGTTGTTTGATTGGGTATTTTGAGCTTGACGGTCGGCCATTTTCTTCGCCTGTGAACAGGTCTGAATGGGCATGCAAATGCGGGATGAGTAGATTAATGCCTTTGTCAAATGATTCGATTGTGATTGGATAAGGTGCAATTTGGATGAGGTTTTGGAATTGGATCAGATTTTGTTGGGATATATAGGATCGGATTGGATTTCGATTGGATTGGATTTGAGTTGGATTGGATTGGATTTGGATTTGATTGGATTGGATTGGATTGGAGTTGGATTGGATTGGATTTGAGTTGGACTGGATTGGATTGGATTGGAGTTGTATTGGATTGGATTTGAGTTGGATTGGATCGGATTTGATTGGATGGGTATGGTTGGATGATGAAAGATGTGAGAGAGAGACCTTAAGCTTGATCACGGGAGGTTACCCTTAATGACCCTAGAGCTTTGACTGATTAGGAGGATGATTATGGCACCAAATCCACCTTAAAATAGGAATGGATTGATTGGGCCAAGGATGATAACTTACAACACTGAATTCACCTCAAGATGGAAGTGAATTGATTGGGGTTGAAGTTAAAGACTAATAATCAACTTCAAGTGTTATAGTCAATTTGGGTAACCACTTTGTAATACAAGGTTAGGACGGTTTGGCTATGGGTGGTGTTTGGCGATGTGAATGGTAAAATTGTGATGTTTGCTAGGTGGGGGTATGGACTTTTGAATGGAAAATTAAAATGAAAAAGGTGGATTAAAGATGATTGTGGAGAATGAATGGGGATTTATAATGGTTAACGAAGATTTGGAGTGATAGAATGGAGGTTTAAATGGATCAAATGGAGGTTTCAGGAGGCTTAGAGTGACAAAATAGAGGCTTAGGATGATGGGATAATGGTTGGGAATGATTAAATGGTGATTTAGAGGCTAAACGAATCCAAATGGGGCAATTTCGGATGTTCAAGAGGGCAAATCCGCCCCTCTACAGCAAAAATCAAGGGCGTCGACAACTTTCTACAGCAAATCAGGGGCGCTTCCACCTTTCTGCAACAGATTCAGGGGCGCTTCCACCTTTCTGCAGCAAAATAGGGGTGCTTTCGCCTTTCTGCAACAAAAATAGGGGCGCTTCCGCTTTTCTACAGCAGAAACAGGGGCGCTTCAGCCTTTCTGCAGCAGAATCAGGGGCGCTTCTGACTTTCTGTAGCAAAACAGGGGTGCTTCTGCCTTTTTGCGGTAGGATAGAGCTTGGTTTTGATGGTAAAGGCTATAGCAAGGATGCAAAATGATAAAATAAGGCCAAAGTATCAAAGATTTCACAGATTCTTCATGAGAAAAACTTCAAGCAAGCACAATCCTATGATTAATATTAAGGGTATGGCAAGGCAAGGTCTTAATCTAGGATGCACAAGGCTTCTAGCGATTCCTCGATATACTCTCGGTACGTGAGGCACTACCATGAACACCAGCCCGTCACAAGCGTGAGTCGGGAACCCCAGCGAGATACTGAAAGGCTCGGACCAACTCTTCACATCTATCTAGGTATTACCTTAGCTTTGACGCTCCACCAATTACGACGTGACTGGATTAGGGTACAACTTTCGTTCTCCCCCTCTTTATATACCCCACCGGTACGCGTGGTTGGAATCGTCCCTTGGGGTGATGAAATCCCCAAACAGGTCCCACTAGAAAGAAGACACTAACCATTTCCAACTACTCCCCAGGCTCACATGAAGTACAAGGGGAAAGCGAAAACAAATTAATGCCCCCTTGGGTAACACAAGAACATACAATCACAGCAAGCAATGAAGTTGATTCCCCCTAATTAGACTATGTTCCAAAACAACAAAGATAATTTTCAAAAATCCGATCAAATAGATGGTCCTGCAAGCAAATGTTAGTTGTCTTCTTCTTCGTCCTTGGTCAAATTACGCCACAATATGCTACAAAACGTTAGCAAAAAACACCAATATCCTTGCCAAAACAATGTTAGAGGGTTACTACTTGAAAATAGCAAAAAACGGGAGCAAAAACGAAGCTAAAATGACTGTTTTACTTTCCAAACTATGTTGTTTTGGGGTGCTTCCACCCTTCTGCAACAAAATAGGGCCGCTTCCGCCTTTCTGTAGCAAAATGGGGGCGCTTCCACCTTTCTGCAACAAAAGGTTAGAGGGCACTTCCGCCTTTCTGCAACAAGAGGTTAGAGGGTGCTTCCGCCTTTCTGCAGTAAACTTTATCAGATTTTCAAGAAAAAAGGAAAGTTGTGCCCCTCCCACTGCAAGAAACGTGTTAGAAAAACCTTCTAAATTTACCCCTAATTGCAGAAAACTTGTTAGAAGAAAGTAAAACTTTCAAATGTAGGGTGCTTCCGCCTTTCTGTAGCAAACCAGAGGGCGCTTCCACCTTTCTGCGGCAAGGCAGAGGGCGCTTCCGCCTTTCTGTAGTAGGATAGAGGGTGCTTCCGCCTTTCTACGGTAAAGCAGAGGGCGCTTCCACCTTTCTGCAACCTTTTCCTGCACAATTCTTAGCCAAAACAAAGGTTAAATGCAAGAACCCGTTTGTGTGTCCCATCGAGCGTGCCAGAAATGTATACCTTAGAATTTTATCCTACTCTAATGCACAAAATAACTCAAAAATGCAAGTGATAAAAGACCAAGGACACCTCAAGATTAGCCAAAAGAGTGAAAAAATAAGAAGGAAAATGGATAAAATGAAATGGAAACGATTTCACCTTCCTTGCTGTTGATGTCTCCTTGATTGGCCCTTGCTTGGGATGATTTTGTGTGCTCCTTAGATGATTGCTTGAGTAACTAAATGCAAGATTAGATGTACAAAATGATTAAAAGAGATGGCTAAATGATGGCAAAGGATTGAGAATGCAAATTGGCAGCATGTAGTTGTGAAAATCCAAAGTGTTGAAAATGCCCTTGAGGAGGGGGTATTTATAGGAGAATTTGAATTCTCTAGAGAATTCAACGGTCAAGATGCATCCAACAAGGCCAAGATGAAGGTCTATAGTGGGTTGAGAACCCACAAGCCCTCACATCTTGACATGTGGAGGGTGAAGTGGACAAGGGGATATGAGGTGTGAGTGAGGTGTCAAGAAGGTACATGAGGTGGAGGAAGGACATGCACCTTGGGGAGTGAGGAGATTTCCTCAAAAAGGGATTCCTTGTCCCCAAGTGGGAGTGAAAGGGACATTTGAGGAATTTTGGAATTCCTCAAAAATCTACATGGGAAAAGGAAAGGTGTTTGGGGATATAAATGTGAATTAAAAATTCACATTCCTAAGAGGATCTAGAGGATAAAAGGTGGGCTCCAAAAAGGTGGGACTTGGTCACATGTGGAGATTGTGACAAGTCCAAGGTTCTCGAAGCCTTGGAAGAATGGAATGTGAATTAAAAATTCACATATAAAGGAGGGGAATTTAGGACAAATAAATGTGAATTAAAAATTCACATGGGAAAGGGGGTCAATGCCAAAAGATGGTAAATGCAAAGGTTGGCTAAAAAGTGGTGCTAAATCTAGCTAATGACCTTGGTTAAGGTTGTGCAAACATTGGATTAGGCTAATTAATGGAAGATTAGAGGCAAGTGGCAAATGTAGGAGGATGTGACATTAATCTCTGATTAAGAGGATGCACATCATAATCATGAATTAATTAAATTAATTCAGATTAGGTCAAGGTTATGGAGGATGTGACAAGGAGAGAGAAAGTGAGGAATTTTAAATTGATTTTAAATTAAAAGGGTAAAAATGACTAAATTAAATAAATTAGCGTATTTATTTAATTTACAGAGGAATAGGGTGAAAGATAAAGTATTAATTATTAAATTAAATACTTTACCGATATGAAACAAAAGGTGTAATATTAATTTAATAAATTAATATTATCATGATAGACGGAAAGACAGTAAATTTAATCATATGGAAGTGATTAAATTTAGATGTCTACAAAAAGAATGGATTTTATGGAAAAGATAAGTGAGTTTTTGGTGATTGTTTGAATGGATCTTCTCAGTTTGTGATTAGGGTCAGAAGTAACCTTAAAGGTTTGTTGAATTGTATAGATTCTCTACACCAATTGATATCACAACCAACTGATCTAGTTTTTGTTAAGTGTTGTTGAGTTGTAGGTTGTAGATGCTTGATCCATCTTAAAGCTATAGAGAGGAAGAGTTCTAAGAAGTTTGTTGGTTACAGACAAGCTGAGGTATGTGTTCACCATCCTCCAATGAAGATTAAGCTAAGGAGAAGGTGCATAGAAAGAGTGAGGCATCTTCCAGGATCTACTATTGGGTAAGATGGATGGTTTGTTGAGTTTTTGTGGTGAAGCAGTGAGGGAGGTGGATATCTGTTTGAAGAAGCACTTGAGTTTGTAGCCATTTGAAGAGTTCAAATTCAGTTTGAGAGTACTCAACTGATGGGAGTAGATGCAAAGATGATTGGTCAGAGAATGTAAAAGATGAATTGTTGGAAAAGAGGAAATATTTCTTAGAAAGGCAATGTGAAAGGATAGTCTTGTGTTCTTTGAGAGAGAAAAGGTTAGTGGAAAGTCAAGAGTTGTGAAAGGATAGTCTTGTTTCCTTTTGAATGAGAAGAGTGGTTGTGAACTTGATGGGAAAAGAAGAGATGGAAAAAGGAAAAGAAGAGAAAAGTGAAGATAAGTGAAGACAAAGAGCATGATATCAAGAAGCAGTAGCCCAAGACAAGATTGAAAAAGGTATGAAGAATCAGAGTCAATGCAACACATTTCCAAAGGGACTTGGAATTTTTTTTTTAGGTTGGTTGTTTGGTGCAAGAGCACCTAGGGAAATGATGCCTCTGATAGGAAATGTTGTGAAATTTGAGTTATCTCCATGTAAAAGTTTCATGTTTAGATCATTTAAAATGTATTTGAGTCTTTAAATAGGTCTCTAGGGGGTCAAAGCAGTTAAATTGAAAAAAATGTCTTTATTATTGTAAAAGATGCAAACTTGCACAAATGCAAAATTTCAAGAAAATGAAGTCATCTCATTGTAGAAGGTTTTTAGTTAGTTGAAGATGGAATGGTAGGTATTATAACTGATGTAAACCTATTTAAAAGAGCATTGTAAGGCCAAGACAACATTGAATTTTGTATTCTTGAATAGTTTCTATTAGGAAAAGTACACTATTCTTAAAATGCAGTGTTTCTCTCTATTATTTACTAGTTTGTACGACCTGTATGGAAGTATTAGGTCTTGAATTTTTTTTTTAAGCAGGACACTGAAATAGCTTTCAATAAAGACCATTTGGGAGAGAATATACTAAATATATTATCTGTTTGAGCAACTTTTCTGCATCTCGGTTTGTGAACCCTCAAAATAGGGGTTTGAGAGTCTAGATAGTATTCAGTGACTAATCCACCAATTTAGGTAGTTTGGATCAGTGAAAAAGAAAGAATGAAGAGGTTGAGTGCTGCTATAGGTGGTTATTTAATAGTTTATGTTGCAAGTATGAGAAAGCTTTGGTGGTGTTGTCATTAATGTTGTCATTGATGTCAACACAACTCATCATGTTGCAGATTGTACATGAATAGATGAGATGCCACTAATATGTTTTGATACATGGAGATATCTTTATGGTGTTGTAGATGTGTTGGTTTGATGAGTTTGCAAGTGATTTTGAGAAAACTATTAAAGAAGAGAAGTCAGAGTGATGAATATGTTTAGAATATGCTCCACATTTCTCTTGTGTTGATCCTATGCTTGTGTGGATTTGAAGGATTGATAATGGTGATCTTGTGTTGATATCTCCTGTGTTTTAGCCTCTAGGATTATGGTATGTGAAAGTTACGTTCATTGGTGTGTGAATTGTTCTGGCAGAGTTGATCTTCTGTGGACTGGGAGAATTTTTTTTGCTCCACAATCCTCCGCTATTTTGTTTCAGATCTTATGGATTTGGGATATGTCTTGAGATGGTATTCTTTGGGTTTTGGAAAAGAATGTTGAAATTTGGTGATCTGGAAGTCATGTTTCAGTGTTTCAGTATGAGTTTTCACAGTCCAAATGGACTAGTGAAAGGTGTTTTGAGTTTGAAGCATATTGTATTTGCTACAAATGTATCTAGAGTAATTTGAGATGTATCCTCATGCATAAGAAAGCATGTTATGGAGTCCATGTGTCATCTTCTTATTGGGAACCGTGTACATCAATGTTTATTTGTGTTTTCATTAGGTTTGGATGACATGGTGTTTACACTTTATTCGAAGAATAAAATTTAATTAAGGAAGAATGCAATTGATTTGAGATATTATTTTTGATCTTCAAAAATATTTTTATTGGTCCACTCTCATTCCTTTCCACTATGGGAATGTTGAGTTGCCAACCTAATTTGAATTTTTGAAATGAGGTAATTGTGGCCAACCTTGGAGAAAGTTTCTAAGGTTGAGGATGGTATAAAAGCAAGTCGAATTGTGAAGAGTTGTATGACAGTGTGATGCAAAGTGACGAAAGTGTTCCGCAAATTGTAAGAGCAGAAGTGTGTTGCGTGAGTGAGTTGTGACAACAGTTCTTCATTGTGTTGGATTCCTGAAGCCAGTGAGATAAAGGTTTTTGCAATCCTTATTCAAAGTTGTGCATGTGTGTTAATTTTTATGGTGGATCTTTTGTTCTCTCTTGTATCTATAGGCATTGAGCCTCCCTGTTGGATAGTGAATCCTTTCTGTAGGCAGTGAGCCTTTATACTTAGATAGTGAGTCCTCTTCTAATCAGTGAGCCCTTGGTAGTGAGCCTTTGAATTAAGTTTTATAATATTTTTATATTGTGAGTTGACCCTCATTGTGTTTTTTCCCTTATTGGGTTTTCCACATAAAAATTTGGTGTTCATTGTATTTGTAAACATGCAAAATATACTGATTGACATCATGCATTTGATCCTGACTTACTAACATCCTTTCTTCCTGAATCATCCTTCGATCTAACCATTTAATCAAATTTCCCTATCTGATTAAATTCATCAATATTCGTCTCTTAATTAAATAAATCACTTTATCTAATTAAGTCACTTTCTCCTGTTAATTAAATCAATCCACCTGATCTAATTATCCCTATTTAATTAAATAATCAATTTATTTGATTAAGTCTCTAAAGTCTATCCATTAAATTAAATAAATTAAAACCTTATTTTATTTAATCTAACACTATCCCTTTTAATTAAATAAATCAAAATCCTTATTTAATTAGCCTCTTATCATATTCCTCTCTTATTTGATTTAAATAAATCCATAAATCTAAGTCAAATAAGTCACATCATCAAATCTCCTAAATTAATTAACCCTTGATTAATTTAATCTAATCTCATGTCACATCCTCTAGATAATGCAAGTTGCACATGAAAATAGATTTAATTCATTTATTAAATCCCTATTTTCCATCACATGGCATCTTTTGGAATATTCTCTGAATTTGAATTCAAAATTCCAAGTCAACATGTACATCCAACAAGACAATAAATTCATCTTACATGTCCTTTGTCTTGAGCCAAGTGGCATTTATTGCATTTTCCCTTCCCTCTTACATGTCATTTCAACAAATTTGAATTTCAAATATTGGCATTTATTGGCACAAACCCCAAATCTTGCACATCCATCATCCATTCATAGCTTGACAAGTGGCACCATATCATTGGATGAAGGTTAGTCCCACATTGCTCAAATTTGGACTTTCATCCATCTTGAAATCATATAAATGAAGAGCCCCTCTCCTCATTTCATCACCCACAAACATTGCAAAGTTACCATGCTAAAATACTTAGCCATTCTCATCCATCATTCAAATTCTTAGCTAGGATTTTTTGAAAATTTGGCTTGGAGTTCTCATCTTTTCATCAAAAGTGGATCAACAATCTCTTCAACATTTGAATCTTGCATCATAGGAATTGGGAAAGGGCCAATTTTCACATCAAATTGGCACCAATTCCCCCATGGGATCAAGTGTTTGCTATTTAAATTAGGATTTAATCTTTGGTTTATCAATTTTATTGTGTTCTTCATTATTTGCATTCCTAGTTTGATTTGTAAATGGATTTCATGGGGAATCATTCTTTTGGCTTGTAATTCCTTGTCTAACTCATTTATTCATGTTGTTTTGCAGGTACTAAGAAAAGGGTTCACATAGTATTGATTTACTTTTTGTCATTTTGTGTTTCATGCTCTTACTTAATAACATAATAGTGTGGTTGTAGAATTAATGTGTTGAAGTCTTAAGTTTGAATTTTGTGACAACTAATTCACCCCCCTCTTACTTGTCTTGTGCTTGTTTAACAATTGGTATCAAAGCTTTGGTTCCTTGGTGTAGAGCTTAATCACTTAAGGAAGATCTGATGGTGCATAAGTTGGTGATCCCTATGTTCGAAGGAACTTACTACAATGATTGGAAGGGATAGATTTAAGGATAGATTATCTCTCTTGGTTTCAAGATCTAGAAGGCTATTGAGAAAAAGTACACACCCCTGTTTGGTGGTCTTACTACTGCAGATGAAATTTTTGATTATGAAGAAAATGAGAAGGAAAAGTATGTTATTTGTAGTTTCTTATCTAAAAATTAGCGAGCTAAGGTTCTTTCTTTGGATACTGCACATGAAGTTTGGAATAAATTGGAAGACATGTATGAAGGAAATGAAAGAGTGAAATTGACAAAGAAGCTAGTGGAAAAGCAAAAATTTATAAATTTGAAAATGGAAGAAGGTGAAGAATTTACAAGCTTCTTTTAGAGGGTTGAACTAACTGCAAGTGAAATTATAAATCAAGGAGGAAAC
The DNA here is from genome assembly GCA_007258455.2 of Sequoia sempervirens. Taxonomy (NCBI): domain Eukaryota; kingdom Viridiplantae; phylum Streptophyta; class Pinopsida; order Cupressales; family Cupressaceae; genus Sequoia; species Sequoia sempervirens. The sequence goes on along the minus strand of VDFB02075321.1, from coordinate 135,806,720 downwards.
TATCAGATGAAGATATAATTGAGAAGATCTTGATCACCCTACCAGATTGCTACAACGATAAGATCTTAGTTATTGAAGAAATGTATGATCCTAAGAAGTACACTTTAGAACAGTTGTCTGACACCTTGCAAGCATTTGAGATGAGAAAGTTCTAGAAAGAAGACAAGATGGAAGAAAAGATAAAAATGACATTTAAGGCAATGAAGATTGAAGACAAACCAGATAGTGATGTTTTTGATGAGTTGGAAGAAAACTTCACCAAGAAGTTGAAGAAAGACACTAAAAAATATAAAGGTGTGTTGCCCTTTAAATGTTTCAGTTGTGGTAATATTGTTCATTATGCTTCAAGATGTCTGAATAGAGTAGCACATAAGAAGAACAAGGATTATAAGGATAAGGATAGAAAGGATAAGAAATATAAGAAGTTGTACTATGTTAAAGAAGTAATTTTTGATGATGAATCTAAGAATGAGGTTGATGATAGTGAATGCTTATTCTTAGCTTTGGAAAGTAAATCTATATCCACTAACCCTAGAAAATGTGTAAGCAAGAAGGCTATGGAGAATAAGAAAAATAGGATGGAAGGAACTTTAGTTACCACTTTTCATGCAATATAGGATGAAGACTAATGGTTAATTGATAGTGGATGTTCTAATCACATGACCAAAGATAAGAGTAAGTTTACTAAACTTGAGAAATATGATGGTGGTTTAGTTATGTTTGGTGATGATTCATGAGCTAATATTTGTGGGAAAGGTTCAATTAGTTTAGATGGTGTGCATAGTACTGATGATGTATATTATGTGAAGGGTTTGAGGCATAACCTTCTAAGTGTTGGTTAGATGTGTAGCAATGGTTTTAAACTTTTGTTCAAAATAATACCCATGAAATTAGAAAAGGATCTAGAAATGGAGATTGATTGCTGCTAGAAGAAGAACACATGGAAACATCCATCAACTGAAGGGAGTTGATGGTCATTTCCTTGTATCTCAAATAAGTGAAAGTTGGCTATGGCACCAGAGAATGGGACATGTAAATTTTGATAACTTGGTCAAAATCAGTGCAAAGGAGATTTTTGAGGCCTGTCCAGAATCACAAGACCTTCTAATGCTATTTGTAGAAGTTGTCAATTGGAGAAACAAATAAGATGCAACTTTAAGGGAAAAGAGCATTCTACTACTGAAATGTTGGAGTTAGTTCATACTAATCTCTGTGGTCCAACTAGAACTGGAAGCCTGAATGGTGACAGGTATTTCATGTTGCTTATTGATGATTATACTTAAATGACATGGGTTGATATTCTCAGAGAAAAGACTTATGCTCTGGATGGGTTTAAGGTATTCAAAGCAAGAGTGGAAAATGAAGAAAACCTTAAAATCAAGTGTTTGAGATCTAATAGAGGTGGAGAATTCACTTCTAGTGAATTTAATGCATTTTGTGAATAGCATGGCATAAGAAGACATTTTTCTACTATGAGAACCCCTCAACAGAATGGAGTAGTTGAAAGGAAAAATAGGATAGTACAGGAAGCTACTAGAACCATGATGCAAGAATCAAATGTACTGGATGTGTATTGGAGAGAGGTGATACACACTACTAATTATGTTCTTAATAGAGTTCGGATATGATACAACAACAAAAAGAATCCTTTTGAGTTATGGACTGGTAAGAATCCTATTGTGAATTATTTCAAGGTATTTGGAAGTAGATGTTACATAAAAAGAGATGATGAAAATCTTGGAAAGTTTGATGCTAGATGTGATGAAGGAATATTTCTTGGATACTCTACTACTAGCAAAGCATACAGATGCTTTAATAAAAGATTGAGAAATATTATTGAAAGTACAAATGTGAAAGTTGATGAAGACATACACAAATCTATTGAGATAAGTGAAGTTGAACCTGGTGATCCTATCTATGGACATGTACCCGAGGAAAATAAGGAGAAGGAAGAAGAAGAGAAAGAAGAACAAGTGGAAGAAGAAGAAGAAGAGGTGAATGAGTTGGAACTTGTTGTTAAGAGTCCTAAGTATGTACAAAAGAATCATTTAGAGGAACAAATAATTGGAAATAAAAGTGAAGTTATGAAGACAAGAAGTAGAGTTACAGCTAAGGTAAATTTGTGTCTACTTTCTAAAATTGAACCCAAATATGTAAGTGAAGCATGTGAAGATGAGTTAGATGAAAGCTATGAAAGAAGAGTTGCAGTAGATAGAAAAAATTAGACATGGGAACTAGTCCCTAGGCTTGTGAATAAAAATGTGATTGGCTCAAAATTGGTATTCTGGAATAAGCTAAATCAAAGTGGAGAAGTTGTAAGGAATAAGGAAAGACTTCTATGAAAAGGATATTCACAAGTTGAAGGTATAGATTTTGAAGAAAAATTTTCCCCCGTGATCAGAATGGAAGCTATTAGGATGTTTTTGGCATTTTATGCCCACAAGGACTTCAAAGTGTACCAAATGGATGTTAAGTCAACATTTTTCAATGGTGAATTGGAGGAAGAGGTGTACATGGAACAACTTGAAGGTTTTTAGTTATCTAAAAAACTAGACATGGTTTGTAAGTTGAATAAAGTGTTGTGTGGATTGAAGCAAGCTCCTAGAGCTTGGTATGCAAGATTGGATAGATACCTGACAAAGCAAGGATTCAACAAAGGTTTTTTTGACAACAATCTTTACTTTAAAGTACAAGGTAACAAAATGTTGATAGTAGTTGTATATGTTGATGATATCATTTTTGGTGGAAATGAAGGAATGTGTAAAAAGTTTGCTGAAGAGATGTAGAAAGAATTTGAGATGTCTATGATTGGTGAATTGAATTTATTCATGGGTCTACAAGTGAATCAAACTGATAAAGGGATATTCATTTCACAATCTAAGTATGTATAAGAGTCGTTGAAGAAGTTTGGGATGGATGATTCCAAACTGGTTTGTAATCCTATGGTAACCAGATGTAAACTGAGAAAGATGATGAATCTACTAAGACTGATCAAAGAAAATACAAATCTATGATTGGTGGACTATTGTATCTTACTGGTACTCGACTGGATATTATGCATGCAGTATTTTTAGTTTCCAAATTACAAGTAGATCCTAAAGAAGCACATGCTACATCTATAAAGAGGATATTTAAAAATCTTAAAGGTACACTGGACTATGGATTATGGTATCCTAAGAGTGATGATTTCACCTTGAGTGCTTATACAAATGTTGATTGGGCCAAATGTGTAGATGAACCAAAGATTACCAGTGGTGGTACTTTCTTTCTTGGTGAAATATTAGTTTCATGGTTGAGTAAAAAGAAAGAATCAATTTATTTATCCACTCCAAAGGCATATTATGTTGCTGCAACATCCTGCTGCACATAGGTTTTATGGATGAAGCAAACTTTGAAAGAGATTGGAGTGATATGTGATGAGCCAATTTCTATTTTATGTGACAACACAAGTGCAATAAACAATTCAAATAATCTTCTTATGCATTCAAGAATGAAACGCATATCTATCAAGTATCATTTCCTAAGAGAAAAAGTGTTGGAGAATGAAGTCAGATTGGAGTATGTGACAACAAAGGAACAAATTGTAGATATATTTACTAAGGCTCTTCTGAAGGATACATTTGAGCATCTTATGGAGAGGTTGGGGGTCATTTTCCCTTTGAATTAAGTGCACATGAAGGTGCATCAGTCTAGTGAATTCACGGATCCTTATTTATCTGGACTGATAAATGGGTCTACTCCACAGGGGGAGTAGAAAAGGTTTCCATTGTTGCAATATGAGTGTACTCCTAAGGGGGGGTGATCAAAGTTGTTGATCTTTTCCATTGATGTTAAAGGGGGAGAAAAATTCATATGAAAAATAGTTGCGGAGGAAGAGAAGGTGTTCTCCCAGGATATTGTGTAAAATTTTGTCTTTGATGGATTTTCACATCATGTGTTGCCATCAATGACAAAGGAGGAGATTGTTGCAAGTATGACCAAGCTTTGGTTGTGTTGTCATTGATATAAACATAGCTCAGTATGTTGTATATTGCACATGTATAGCTAAGATGCCACTAAGATGTTGCGATTACATGGAGCTATCTTTATGGTGTTGCAGATGTGTTGGTTTGATGAGTTTCCAAGTGATTTTGAGAAAATTAATAAAGAAGAGAAGTCAGTGATGAATGTGTTTAGAATGTGCTCTAGTATGTGCTCTAAATTTCAATTGTGTTGATCCTATGCTTGTGTGGATTTGAAGGATTGATAATGGTGATCTTGTGGTGATATCTCCTGATTTTTAGCCTTTGGGTTTATGGTATATGAAAGTTACGTTCATTGGTGTGTGAATTGTTCTGGCAGAGTTGAGCTTCTATGGACTGGGATAAATGCTTTTTCTCTATAGTTCTCCACTATTTCATTTTAGATCTTACAGATTTGGGATATGTCTTGAGATGGTATTCTCTAGTTTTTGGAAAAGAAGGTTGAATTTTGGTGATTTGGAAGTCATGTTTTAGTGTTTCAGTATGAGTTTGCACAGTCTGTATGGATTGGTGAAAGGTGTTTGGAGTTTGAAGCATATTGCATTTTTCGTAGATGCATCTAGAGTAATCTAAGATGTATCCTCATGCATAAGAAAGTGTGTTGTGAAGTCTACATGTCATATTCTTGTTGGGAAGTATGTACATCAATGTTCATTTATGTTTTCATTAGGTTTGGTTGACCTGGTGTTTACACTTCATTCAAAGAATAAAATTTAATTAAGGAAGTGTGCAGTTGATTCAAGATATTATTTTTGATCTTGAAAAATGTTTTTATTGGTGTGTGTGAGTGAGTTGTGATAGAATTTTTTCATTGTGTTGGATTTCCTTAAGGCAGTGAGCTAAAGGATTTTGCAATCCTTATTCAAAGTTGCAGATGTGTGTTAATTGCTATGGTGGATCTTTTGTTCTCTCTTGTATCTATAGGTAGTGAGCCTCCATGTTGGACAATGAGTCCTTTATGTAGGAATTAAGCCTTTGTACTTATATAGTGAGTCCTCTTCTAGGAAGTGATCCCTTGGTAGTGAGCCTCTGTATTCAATTTTATAATCTTTTTATATTGTGAGTTAACCCTCATCGTGGTTTTTCCCTTATTGGGTTTTCCAAATAAAAATTTGGTGTCCATTGTGTTAATTTAATTCCTATTATTTGTGTTTCATGCTCTTAATAAAAAAATAGTGCAGTTGTGGAATTAATAAGTGTTGAAGTCTTAAGTTTGAATTTTGTGACAACTGATTCACCTCCCTCTCAATTGTCCTACGCCTATTTAATAGTTTCCATGCAAAAGAATGATGCTACATGCTAGGATTTGGTAAAATAACAATGGAAAAGGTTGGGAGGATGTTAATTTGGTATGTGAAGACCTTTTTCAAGGCTCTTGAGGTAGTGGTGGAGCATATGGAGGTCTAGAATGTTCTCTTCCTTCAAACCCTCACTATTTGGGCATTATTAAAGCTTTAGGAATTTTTTTATTGATTTGTTGTATTAGTGGGTGATAACCTCATTAAAAAATGATGATTTGTGAGTTTTACAACCTGATAAAGGATTGCTTATGGTTATTTGAAGATGTGGAGTTGTTTTAAAGGTACTTGCTTCACAAATTAGGCCTAATTGGGGCCCTAATCTGTGGGATAGTCAATTGTTTAGGTGAAATTTTCAAAAAAACCTTATCAAAGCTTTTGATATGTTAAAAGAGATCAAAATGGGTTCTTAAAAGTATGTATAGTTTGTAAATATTCAAGGTGGTTAATTGAAACACTCGATTTAGAGGTTTGGAAACCTACTAGGAATGTTGTCTTGACTGCAAGAAAGAATGTGAAATTGATAAAAAAGTGATTTGAGTAATGGTTTTTGGTTTGAAAATATTAAAGTGATGTTGTTAAAGATGTTTCAAAGTTTGGGAAAAGTTTAGAAAGAAAACTAATTCATTTAATGATTTGAGCGGTGTGGAATCAAGAAGAAAAGGGTGTCTTGGGTGTGTATGTTGATCAAGTTGATTGAGATAGAGTTTTCTCACAAGGTTTTTGTTTTGAATTAGTCAAAATGATGATGATAAAAAAATTTTTAGGATCTGACCAAATTTTAGAAGCAAGATTGGGTGATTGATGTCTTTTTGCCAAATAGAAACAAGTGAAAAAGAATGGATTTTGTGGAAAAGATAAGTGAGTTTTTGGTGATTGTTTGAGTGAATCTTCTTAGTTTTTTATTAGGTTCAAAAGTACCCTTAAAGGTTTGTTGAATTGTATAGATTCTCTGCATCATCTTCAAACATAAAACACATTCCATCAACTCATCTGGACTATACAAACACATACAACAATTATGAAACTAATCTTCTAGAGCACCAAACTATGAACACCTTTGATAGAACATAGATAACACCATTTCAATCCTTCATCTAGATCTGCAAGACCTGAAACAAAATAGTGGAGGACTATGGAGAAAAAACATTTCTCCTAGTCCACAGACAAACAATTCTGCTAGACTAGTTCACCAACTGGTGAACACAACTTTCACTCTTCATCAAACCAAAAGCTCTAATCTAGGATATATCACCCATTGATATCCATAAACAACACTTCAGATCTGCACAAGCATAGTATTAACATAGAAGAAATGTAGATCACAAACCAAAGAACATTCTAAACACACATAATTTTTTCTTCACTATTTCTTAAAAGAACCTGGCAACTCATCAAATCAACACACCTACAACACCATGAAGATAGATCCATGTACTCACAACATCTCAACAGTATTTCAACTATACATGTACAACTTGATTCATTTCTCTGCAACGGCCTATACTATGTTGAAATCAATGAAAACACCAAAGGCAACACCAACAAACTCACTCATACTTTTGATAGGTGTGTATGGGTGCAATAGGGTATATTTATTTCTCTTTTGGAACTTCTTCAATATTCCCAATCATGAAGTCATATGTGGGAGAGATACCACAATCTAATACCCACTTAATGACATTACAATATGAAATATTGCTAGATATTGTTGATGGGTTTGGACTTTGTTTTAAAATAGTATCTTGATGCGGATATGATTCCTCATGTTGTGATGAATGAATACCATAAATGTGTCCCACCATGGTATCATGGGTATGGTTTACATTTTCTGAGGTTGATCCCTTTCTTAAATATTTTTGTTTTCCATGATTACGCATATGGTTTGTGTAAATTTTCAGATTTTTATTCCTAGATTTTTTATCAACATCAATTTCTCCTAATTCAATAATATCTTCTATTAGATGTTTGAGTCTAAAACAAGTTTGTGTGTTATGACCTTTGTATCAGTGAAATTCATAAAAATGATTGTCTCTATAACTATGAGGTTTGACTTGTGGCTCTTGATAGTTCAAGAAATATAAGAGTGTGATAAGGTTAGACTATATCAACTGCTTCAACACATCCTCCATAGGCTTCCCTAAGGGAGTGAATTTTTGCTTGGGAGAACTATTGTTCTTTGTGGTCCATGTTGAATGTTTGTAGCATTGGTCATTGGTTGATTGTTTGGTGGTTGCATGTATAAATTTTTTGTGTGTTCATGGGTTGGGTGTTTGTTTTCCTAGGAGTAGTTAAGACCACCTTTGCCTCAGCAACACCATCACTAGTAACATTCTTGTTCTTGGCCCAAAAGTAGGGCTTTTCGTTAAAACTAGTGGATGGGCGGTTGTCTTTATAAATTTGTGTGTTTCCCTATGAGATTAGGGTTCTCTCATTGTTGAGGGCCCTAGGGAAAATCTCATCATAGGTTGTAATGCACTGCATCTTCAAGTGGAAGAATAGGCCTGGATCAAAATTTTCTATGATAATCCCCACTTGTTGCTCGTTGGGAATGGGCCACTTGCTCTTACTAGCTCCTTGCATCCATCATTGTAAGAAATTTGCAAAGGATTCTCCTTTGTTCTACTTGAGAGTGTATAACTCTTCCAAGCTTACATCCATGTCAAGATTAAAGGAGAAGTGATCTATGTGATTTCTTGGAAAGTTTTGATACTTGGAGTAAATTAAGAAAACTAGTCAATGGCTGGGCCAATCAAGCTTCGTGGAAAGAGGTGCATCAAATAGGAATCATTATAGGAAACCTCCATACACATGATGTTGAATTCTTTGACATGGTCCACAAGATTTCCTCTTCCTTTACATTTATCAAATTTAGGGACCTCAAAATTAGGAGGGAAAGGTAACATGGCAATGTTTTTTATCAAATGGGTTAGACATAAGTTTTCTTGTATATGAGGATTCTTCATTTTTCCCAACCACATATCTTGCATTTCTTGTGTTAACACCTTAAGTTTTGATGCCATATCATCTTGTGGATTTGGTGGAGTAACATATTGTGGAAAGGAGAATGAATTGTACATGGGATTTTGGTATGATGAGGTGTTGTATGGTGTATATGGTGGTGTAGGATATTGTGAAGGTGATTGTGGTGGAGACATATATGTTCCTAACATATTTGGGTTGACGATGTTCTATTGGGGGTTATAGTATAAACCCTATTGTTTTTGTTGTTGTTAGGCATATTGTTAGGCTAGTAAGACTTGTTGTTGTGCTTGTGCTTGTGCTTGGCATGCTTACAATTCTTATTGGTAGGAATCTTGTGCTTGTTAGAAAGCTAGAGCATGAGCTTGTTTTTTCAAGGTTTGTTGATAGAATTGTTGTTGTTGGTGGGCCAGTAGGGCTTGTTGTTGTTGTTGAGTTGCTAAGACTGCTTGTTGGGATTTTTTTTGTTGTTGAGCTACTAAGGTTGCTTGTTGTTATTGCTTCTATTTTTGTTGTGCTGCTAGGATTCTTGATTAGCTTGTTGTTTTTGTGCTACTAAGGTTGCTTTCTATTGTTACTATTGTTGTTGTGCTACTAGTGTTGCTTGATGTTGTTGCTACTATTGTTGTGCCGCTAAAGTTGCTTTTTGTTGTTGTTGTTGGACAGCTTGTTGATAAGCTTGTTGTGCTTGTTGTAAAGCTAATGCATGTGCTTGCAATGTAGGATGCATTATTTGTTGGGACATTTGTGATGATTTTTGGGTGTTGATGTTTTGAGTAGGTTGTGGATTGTTCATGAGAGGTTGGGGGTTCACTTGGTTTAATATTACTTGCAAGATAGTGGATTGAGGTGGAGGAATGTAAGTTTGAGGTCCCATTTGATTTTGCATGACGTGAGGAACAAACAACAAAGAGGATGATAGTGCCATTAGATATTGCGATGTTAAGGGCACATTAGAACCTTGAGTCCATTGATTGAAAGGGTTCCCTTGACCGATGTTTTTGGGATTTCCTTGTGTTAGGGATGTGGTCAAGGTATTACCTTGGTTGATGGGGTTTGTGACCAAGGGGTTGTTTTGATTTGGACTAGTGATGGATGGGATAGATGTGTTCTAGAAAATTGATGGGTTGGATGCATTAACAAGAGGATTAGATGAAGATGTCCCATGTTGCATTGAAGGTTGATTTTGTATAAGTGTATTAACTTGCCCTTTTGGGTTTGTTTGGAAACTTTGTTCACATTACCTTGTGTAATGTTAGGCATACTTGGGGTATTTGTGGTGATGGATGAAGATGGTTGTACTTGAAATGTTGAGGTTGTTATGGAGTCATGAAATGTAAGTGTTTTTCCAAATGTTGGTGTCCAACTTTTGTTTTGGGGAAGGTTGGTGGTTAATGCAATGGTCATTTTATGAATACCCAAAGTTGTGTTTGTTCCTAGACATGAAGTGAGACCAAGGTTGGTTCCTAGTCTAGTTGCAAGACTATATGTTAAGGGTTGAATTGGCACAAGGGATGGAGTTGGTTGAATCGTAGATGTAGTTAAGCCTTGTGCCAAGGTTTGTACAACAAAATATGATGGAATTGAAGCCACTTTCTCTAAGGCTTGACATTATTGTTTATACTCAAGGATTTATTCTTCAGTAAGCTCAAATGGGTTTTTTGTTGCATCTTCTACCTCATATGATCCCAAAGGATCTTGAGGTTGTTGTGAGGGGGTAGAATAACTCCTTCGATTGAATTCTTGTGAGTTTGGATCACTCGTGGTGGATGGGACTTTGGTTTCTTCCATGTTTCTCTTATGTTTTGATCTTGTTGTAACCATAGATTTTGGGTCACTAATGGGAGGGTTATATTGAGATTTGTAATGTTTAAACTCTGTAGTTGACTCAAATCTAGGTAAAAGGGACACTCTAAGTCTTTTTGGAGCAATGATGATAATGGGAGATGAAAAGGTGAATGATGTGGGGGTGATCTTTGCAAATATTTTGGGACAACAATTTTGAATTAAAAGGCTTTATTTTTTGATGTTGGGATAAAGGATCTTAATGAACTTATGGATCTTTAAAGTAGACCTGTGACCTTCAAGATAAACTAGTCCACAAATGATAACTAACTTAACTAAATGCATGGAAAAGGATTCATTTCACATAAAAAAGTAGCTAAGTTAGGGTTTGGGTTGATAAATGTCTAAGTCTAAAGTGTTGGTGTGTTCAAAATTTTGTAGAGTTTGGTGAAGTGAAGGATGAAATATGATGAAGGATGGATGAAATGTTTAAACCAATGTTGACCTAGAGTGAACCTTTCTTTTACAAGATCAAGGTAGTGAGAAAAATGCTATACCTTTAAAGTGATAATACTCCAAGAACTCAATTATTTTGGTAAAATAGGACTCAAATGATTTTGGAAATAGGACCCAATGATTTTGGTAAAGTGAAATTCAATGATTTTGGATAATGGAACTCAATGAATTGGACAATAGAACTCAATGGTTTTGGACTCAATGTTTGGAATGTTTTCCTTGTCATAATTTACTTGTATTTGGGAGTCAAAGTTTGAACATACATCAATGTGGGGTGTTCATTTGATTTACATTTGGATTAATGAAGTTATTTTTACCACATACAATGTACTACTTAAGTTTTAAACTAAATTTATATGTCAAAAACAACATTTATTTCACAAAATCCATTATGTGAAAATCACGAGGTTAAAGCCATAGTTTCCTAGGTTAACTTTGGGATGTATGGATTGAGATGTAAACCAAAATATTTAGAAGTCTCTAAGAATAAATCCCTTGGAAAAACATCGATATTAAGGATTTTTCAAAAGGTATCCATACTTAGACCAAAGGATTTGAGATTTTGAAAAGACTTGTTGATGTTTTTTTGCAATTGTTTTTGAACCAAGCAAGTGTTAAACTGACTCACAAGAATTTACAATCCTAGATAGATTGTGTATGTATTTCTAAGTAGGCTTACCATCATTGGAAGAGATGATTAATTCATGAAGATGAAGTTGAAAAATATGCTATGTGAAGGAAATGTAATGTCTTGACACACCAAGAAAAGGAGTCCCTTCTCTATTTCCTTTATGCCTCAATCAAAAATAAAAAATGGTAAGTAACTTTTGAGTGCAGTGCTACTCTCATGCACTACTTTGAAATACATTTCAAAATTGGACTTGGTTAGCCACTACAAGGTTTTTAATGACAATATATGGGATAAAGTGGTACCATAAACATGGAAATTCACTCAATTAAGAGGCATCCCAACCCTTAGAAAAATCTAAGGGTTTTAACGCATCACAAGGATGCTAGGGGAGACTTTCATCCATATGGGACAACCACAACTGGTTGGTTAGCAACTTTCATCACTCCAAATTATTTACATAGCAAGCCAAATAGAAAGCACTACTTGGGTCATTCCCTCTCACAAGTTGGGAGGAAGGCCATCTAAAGGTAACACATGTTTGAAGCATAAAATTCTTTTCATCACCCAAGTTTGTGAAAAGGAGCAAGGGGAGAGGATAAGTGCTTCCAAGAAAAAAAGTAGACTTGTGTGTTTCTCTTCACCCAAGATCGCACAAGTGCAAGGGGATTAGATACACATGAAAAGAATATGCAAACAGATCAAACACATGTTCTTTTTAATCCATCATAGCAAAGTGAATTCATTTTAAGCACGAACTAAAGTATGGAAGTTGTATTGTTCAATTTTAAACCAACAAGCATAATGATGTGAGGGTTCAATTTTAATCAATTTGAATGTTCATTTTAAAACCCAATTGAAAGCTAGTTTGGTCCTAAAGCATGAAAATAAAAAGCATCTTAAATGGGTTATAATTCCCCAAAAGTGTCAAAACACTTGTTACAATTATAAGATTTATTGACAAGAATGATCCTTCACTTCGAATTTTATCATCCAAACCTATAAAACTGGTTAGTCTAAAAAAAACAAGTCAGAGAAATGTTAGAGGTCAGATAAAGAAAAAAATATTCAGTAACATATCAGAAAACTAAGCTCTATTCTATTTACCAATAATTCACGATGCTGAAATTAATTATGTTGCTGAAATCCATCAATAGTGTTGTTGTATAGGATATTTGTCACCATACTAAAAAATTGATAGTATCCCTCTAGAGCAAATATTGAGGTCAACTGCGTCACCAAATCGATTGGGTTGCTAAAAAAAAAAAAAATTTGCATTAAAAAATGACATTAACGTCGCTATATTAATTTGCGGTGACCAAATTAATTATGTGTCACTATTTTAATTATGCGTCAGTAAACTGAAATCACATATGCATTGTTGTATAGTGGTGTGTCACCAAAGGCATTGATTGATAATAAAACACAAGGAAAACAAAGATTTGACAAGAAAATCATCAGATTATTTAGTTCATGCCCTCTTTCTAGCACCAAAATGTGACTGACAAATCAGTATGGGTTGACTACACTTGATCCATGAAGATACAAAGCATATTCAAGCCACTAAACATAAATCCCAATAAGATCAATCAATAAAACTAAACTAAGCATCCATTAAAACTAACATACTAAACTACGATATCTTTAAAAATGCCTATTCTAATCCATTGAAAATTAAATCCTATTGGGGGAGTGGCGTTGCATTGATGTGGAATGGTGAACCTTTCCCAATCCTATGGATAAATGAGCATGTTACGATCAATTCTATTGAAATGAATCAACGAAACCAATGATAGATGTGTGATTAAACATGATTTAAATGCTAAACTAACATGATGCAAGCTATTTTAACATGATTTAGAAGATGATCAAGGCTAATCTATATAGATTTTAAGCTAAAAATATTCAAACTCTAATTAACCAATAAGCTAAATGTAGGAATCTATGTTATCATGGAAACCATTAATGGAAGCTAAGATAATATGCAATTAAATTAAGCTAAAATGATGTTAAATGTGAATGCAAATGCAAATGATTTTAACAACATAAGTTTATTGTAAAAGATGGATCCATCTGTCTCCAAATAGTGACCTATTTATAGGAGGACAAATGAGAAATAGAGGGTTGAGATTAAAAAGGTTAATCAATAGCCAAAAAGGAAGGAAGAATGAAACATGGATCATGGATTCTCATCAATGGATGAGAATCAATGATCACATGGATCAAGGAAATATTTAAGCGTGCATATTATTTCAAACAAAAACATTTTTAACTTGCACAAGAATTCTTGTATGTTTGTTATAAAAGAGAATATTCCTTTTTTCAAATGAGTTAGAGAAGATAATATTCTTTGGAACATTCTCATGGGTAAGGAAAATAGATATTTAGAAAATTAAAACAAATTTTTAATGTGCGAAAGGGGAAGGAATATTCCCATGGAATATTCCTTTCGGATGAATGTGTTGGGTCTCAAAAATGTAGGTTACAATTCCTAAGAGGATGCCAAGCTCTATTATCAAATTTGCAATGTTTTTGAACCAATGAATGTAGTTAACCTATATGGTTGATGAATCCTTGCACTTCAGGCTCTACTAAACCTAGGTGGGTGGATCTTGATAGCTAAAGCAGATTGTGTGACTTATTTGTTTTTAAGGATCTACCCATAGTGGTATAAAGTGTGGGATAGATGATGACTTCTTAACTACTCCTACTCCTAATGTGATAGTTGGAAATTTAAAATATGAAAGTGGATAAGTAATGTATAAATGAAATTTAAAGTGGAATAGTGCTTGATTGGGTAAGCAAAGTCAATGAAGTTTTATGATAGGGTATGTGCAGGATCATCATAAGAAAATAGGCCCTTAAGTGGCAAAAAATTCAGAAAAATATGAGTTAGGCAACTTGATGTAAAAAATTGAATAAGTTATCTATATTATTTCAAAAATATGTAAGAATATAATCTATAAAAAATTGAATGTAGTTTCTAAACTACTAGGTTTTTTTTAAAAAAAATTACTTGGTGAAAACTTAAAATTTCAATGCAGTAGTACTTAAATTTTAGGAAAAAATAAGAAGTAGGTATGACCACCTTAACTTGGTCAAAACTTCATGAAATTCAATTTTTTCTTTTTAATCTTATAGTATGTGAACCATAGAATGTGACACATGTTTTGGATTCAAAAAATATGATACTATTTGAAAGCTATAGATGTTTTTCAATCAGCCTATCAATCAAGACTTTAGTCTTAATTCAAATAGAAAATAAATAATAATAATTTATTAAATTCAAAGTAAAGCATAATTTATATTGGTGGAAAGCTGAGAATCTCCTTTAAAAACCATTTTCATTTCATCAATTTTGGGTTAAAAAAAAGTCGTCAGTCACATACCCATCATATCGCCACTTTTTGGCCCATCATGATCCTATACATTCCCGATAGGTGACTATTATTGGTTACAGTTCTAGATGTTTGGCACTTAGGTTTGAAACATGCAAGAATGTGATTGAAAAAATCTACTTAATGATCCAACTGATCCTATCAGTTTACTATGACTTAATTAAAAGGATTTTAATCCTTCCTTGAAGGAACCAATCAAAAGAATCACATAATGACAACAAATGTGTTTTGACAAATGAAGCATATCCTCAATTTGAATAAAAAGATAACATCGACTTGGAGATAGTATGGAAATATTATCAATTACAGGGCTCTTCTTACTAATCCAAACGTTACTTCCAAGTTACTGTAATCAATTAAAAGGATTTTAATTCTTTAATGGAAACCAATTAACTTGATTACACAATAACAAAAAATGTGTCTTGATGAAATTCAATATCAACTTGGATACACAAATTAAAATAATAGAGAAATAACAATGTGGAGACAACCAAATAATTGTTTAATTAAAAAAACAATAGATGCCAATATTGAGTCACACATAATTAAAAACAAAGTGGCAGAATTGAATTGTAATTTATCAATTGTAGGATAACTTTGTATGCTTACTTGTGTATTTCTGAGCAACTGAATTCCTTGACTCTCATTCGACCTCTTTTCTTTCTCCTTGCAACTTTTGAAAATTATTTTAGTTCAATCCCTTTTCAATCAAAAAATATTTACACAAGGTTCATTCGTTTGGCCAGTAATGTCTTCCACTAGAAATGAATGCAATAGGTTTTTTGAATTTCAAAATATTAGAGTGATACAAGAATATTTCATCGATGGAACCCCTTTAATCTCAAGCCAAACTATGTGTTTTATTTGGCACCACCTTTGTTTATACATTCATAACTAATCTCCAAGACATAACTGAATGTCACTTTGATGTGATGTGTTTCTTTGAATTCTCATATTTAGTCGGGAAGACCACCTAATAATCTTACTGATATTGTACAACTGCCCTTTCTCTTCCTTTTCAACTTCCATTACTTCAAGGAAAAAATTATGAATTTTTCCTGATGTCAAAGTGGTCTAAACCATTAGAAATTCTTTTACTCATCACCCAATGTCTTTCCAAAAAATAGTGGTCATTCGATGTTACCATCAAGCTTGCATGTACTATCACTTAGAGAACAAAATTCCTTTCCAATGTATTTGGTCTCCCCAATGTATTTCCTCTATCGCTTCATTCATTGGGACAAGTCGGTGAGACTTTCCCCAAAACTTTCTCTCATCAATGTAACCCACATGGTCAGGGAGATCTGAGGAACGTACTATGATTGTACATGTCTCCCTGATACAATTGGTCTCTTGCTTTATCAGAAAAAGTATATATGTTTCTTCTCGATGAGGTTTTTGTTGGCGTGACACACGAGCTCAGTATGATTTGAAAATTTCCTTCTGACTAGCCTACTTTTGCTGATAAGTTTTCATTGGTGAAATGTCATGTACTATCTTCTCGATTATGTATGTATGTTACATTTTAAATCCTTGATCACTGTAAGTTGATTCACCTCTTCTCGATATGCAAAAATTGCTCAAATTGAAGGACTACGACCTACACATAATCTTCCCGATAAGGATCAATTGGTTTTAAAGCTCTTTCTCAGCAATGGTCAGAGAGATGCTTATATGTCAAAGGCCAAATTAATGGGATCATCAGATAATATGGGTTGTAAAATGGATCTTGTCACACAAATTTCAAAAATTTGTATTGATCATGAAATTAAGGTGATAAAATTTCTATTTTACATGGGAGATAGGTGGGTGAGGCTAGTGAAAAATGTGAGATTTTTCCAGTTCTAATAGTGGCTCTGATTGGGGATGTATACACCTTGTGGGTGTAGCAAGAATCTAGGTCTCTGGGGAAGTAGACCAAGTGTCTTATTTATATGGTATGGAAATGGAAGTGAATTTAGGAATGGTGGGAAATGGAGGTAGAGTGGAATCCTATGCTACTATGCATGGAAAAGAATTATTTTAAGAGGTTTCTCAAGAATTGTCCATGCACTGGGGATTATCAACTTTCTCCTAAATTACTATGCATGGAAGATTGATAAAATAATTTTTTAGGAATTGTCCATGAACTATCAATTATTGTTCCTGTCCTATCATGTTTTGGAGGTAATATGAATCTTCACCAGCCTTGCCAACAATGAAAAATTGTCCTAACCATAGAGCTTCGAATTTCCCATGCTTCCCTTTCTACTAACTCTTGGCATTCCACATGAGAACCATGCCATTTATTTCAAATTTACTATTTTTATCCCTTTTTCCATATAGGTATTTCATCTGTAATTGCTTCTTATTATGTTGTTGAGCTTGGTGCTTGACCTCATCAAGTTCCATTAACTCTTCCATCCTCTTCTCCATAGGTTCAAGAATTTCTAAGTCTTCTTACAAGATGAACTTACATGCTGGTAATAAGCTATGCAAAGGGAGCCTAGCTTGAGTCCCATACACAAGTTCAAAAGGTTATTTTCCAATGGCCTTCTTTACATTGATTCTATTTTCCCATACGTCTAGCTTCAATTTGGAATCCTAGGCCCTTTTTTTATTATCCAACATTCTTTTTATGATCTTCAACATGCTATTGTTGCTGGAGTCAGCTTTCCCATTCACCTGTGGATGATATGGGGAAGAATATGAAATCACTATTCCATTAGACTGGTGAAATCCCTTGAATTTATCTGACCTAAAGCACATCCCATTATCAGTTATAATTCTTACTGGCACTCTGAATCTGGTGATGATGTTTTCCAATAAAAATATTGTTACCACCTTACTAGTTTCTTGTTTGGTAGGTAAAGCTTCCACCCATTTTGTATAGTAGTCTTTGGCTACTAATATCCATTTGTGTCCTCCACTAGATTTTTCTGGAATCTCTCCTATGAAATCAATTCCCCATTGGTCGAATGGGGCCTCAACTTGCAGAGGTCTTAAGGGAAATGCTCCTTGATAGTTCAATCTCCCGGAAAACTTCTAACATGCTTCACATTTCATAGTATAATCATAGGAATAATTGAAAACTCCAGGCCAATAATAACCCACCCTTAACCCCTTATGTGCAATGGTCTTTTCTAAGAAATTCCCTCCACATACTCCTTAATGCATTTCTTTCAAAACATGCCTTGCTTGATCTTCATCTAGGCACAATAAGAGAACACCATCCCTACTTTTCCAATATAGTTCCCCTTTCATGAATACATACTTTGAAACCTGCAGTTTGAGTGTCCTTTTCTTGTTATCATTAAATCCTTCAAGACATTTCATATGGTTATGATAATACACAATATCAGTGTACCAAGTTGTGTGCTCAATACTAGTAATCATGTTTTCATCATTCAAATAGCACACTTGAGCAACTTCAATATTTGTTTTAGCCATTAATTGGGATAATCCTTGTCCTCTTACAAGCTTGGTGATTTGAAACTCAATTTCAAATTCTTGGATTCTATTTATCCATCTATGCCTACGAACTGTTTCTTTAGATTTTATAAACACATATTTTACTGCAGCATTAGGAACAAAGGCTATCACTTTTGCTCCCACAAGATATGATATAAATGCTTTGAAAGCTATTACTAATGCATATGCCTAATTTTCTACAATTTCATGTTTGAATTCTACATTTTGGAGGGATTTACTAAAGAAAAAAATAGGTTGTTCATGCCCCTCAACATTTTTTTGTAGCATGACTATTGCAACTATGTGATAAGATGCAAATGAAAAGATTTGAAAAGGCTTACTAAAATCAGGGGACTTCAACACTGGGGCCTCCTTAATTTCTCTCTTGATGGATATGAATGCATATATGGCCTCAGTTGTCAAATCAATCTTTGCACCCTTCTTTAACATCTGTGATATTGGCTTCATTATCTCAAAAAAGTTTGATGTAAATATTCTCACAAAATTTATTTTCCCAGAGAAGGATTGGATGGATTTAACTTTCTTAGGAATAGGAATTTGTCTATGGTTTCCACCCTTTCTAGATCAATCCTCACCCCTTCTTTGGAAACTATGTTCCCCAATAACTTTCCCTCTGTTACTGCAAAATGACATCTTTTAGGATTTAAAGTGATGTAATTTTCAATAGCTTTGATGAATTTTTTTTCCAAATGCTCAACATGGTCTTCTACCTTCTTTGAATATGCAATTAATCCATCTTGGTATACCACCATTATTACATTAATTAGATCAAAAATGCAACATCCATGCTTTCTAGAAAGTTGTACCAACATTTGTGAGTCCAAATGGCATTCTAACATATACATATGTTCCCCATGGTGTGGTGAAGGTTGTTTTGTATTGTTCGATTCCTTAACTTTCACCTAATTATACCCTAAAAATCCATCCATCATAGATAGTAGCTCACATCCCGTGACTCTCTACAACATAGCTTCCATGTTTGGGAGAGGTAGTTATCCTTAAGAGAGGATACATTCAACTTCGAAAGTCTACACAAAGTCAGATATCTCCATTTTCTTTTGATAGGTTGTGGACACACGCACTTAGAGTAGGGACCCTCTTTTTGGTGTCTTTGACCTTTGGTTCTATTGGATTTATTATCTTAGGGTCTTGACATGTTGGTCTTGCTGGCTTTGACCTTTCCTTGAGGTTTGAATTAATTGAAAATGAGTTTTTCGCCAGGTCTGGGTTTTCACCTGGATCCGGGATTTTCCGACTCTGGCGGATTTTCCCGGACCCTGGTTCCTTGTCCATTTCTGGCAGGATTCTCCGATTCCGGGTTTTTGCCTTACTGCGGGATTTTTCGGTCCTGGCGGATTTTCCCGGATTCTGCCAAAATCCCGACCTTCCTCATTTCCCCGGTTTCTGCATTTCCGCGGAATCCGTGTTTCCGCGCATTCTGGGATTTTCCAAAATTCCGCTTGGCTCGGGTTTCGGACTTGTCAGAGGTGTCTTGTCGTGCATTAATGGTTGAGGTACCTTCGCTCAGACGGGTATAAGGGCAGATTTAGGGCATTTTCAGTGCCATTCTAACTTCATTGCTCCCTTGTTTTGCTCTGGCGATTTCGAATTTCTATCTGAGTTTTGAGAATCGATCCTAATTTGTTCGCGTGAGGATTGCTTGAGTGCCGGTGTTGGTGTTTTCGCTGCTTGGGCGTGTTTGCTGCGAAGGTCGCCTTCTCAAGCTCGAATTTCTTCCGCTTTGATCCATGGTATGTGGTCATTACCCTTCCATTTTGCTTGCATGGTGATTGAGGGTTTTCAATTGGGTATTATTAGATTTGGGTCGGCTCTTGCTTGATTTTAATTTCATATTTATAGAGTCGGGGTTTGACCCGTTTGTATGATGAAACCCTATCACTCGTGTCCTGCGAGTTTGTCCGTCCGTGTGGTTGCATGTGTATCCTTTAGACGGAGTTCTAGGCTTGATTGCTTGCTCTTTTAGTGCGGAATCCGCCATATCGTGCGAAGTTGGGGTTTTTTCTTCGGTATTTGGGCCCAGAGCGAAGATTTCTTCTTGTTTGAGCGATTTTGTCCCTGTATCTTGTTGACTTCGCCGTCTTGTGAAGATTCGAGTGCTTTAGGTAAGTTCTTAGCCGATATCTTAAACCCTAAAGCTTGCTCTGGTTTTAATGGCGGAGATTTGATTATTCGATTTAGGGCATCATCGTTTTAATGTGGGAATTTGTCCTTTGCAAGTTTCTGGAACTTTGGGGTCCTTTGCGCTTTGAATTTTGTTGATTGTCGTCGGTTCTGGGATCATTCGAGCTTAGGAGAGGTGAATCCCGTGGTCGTTTGGGTTTTGATTCGCATTTGGTTGTTTTTCGGGTTTTTGAGGTCGTCGCGGAATTTCTTCGCTTCCAGATTTTCCTAGTTTGGACTTATTCCGCAGACTTAGGTTATTTCCGGCGCATTTTAGATCGTCCGCGAAAATCCGTTCCATCCGGTTTTTTCTGGATTTCCTGTCTGATTGTGTCCTTTTCAAATGTTTCGATGATAGGATTAATGGAACGGTTGTTTAATGTTTATTTCTTGTTGCCAATGAGTGGATTTAATGATTATCTTTTGATTTTTCATCTGCACTAATGATTTATTTGACTAATGATCCGTTGACAGCAGGAATCCATCTGGGTCAGATTTTTCTGAAATTCTGCCCCGACGGTATTTTCCCGGTTTGCGTGATTTTCCCGGATTATCTGATTTCTCCGGATCTCAAAGGATTAGCATTTGGCAGTGGATTTTGATTAATTTAGATGATTTGTGCTAACCTTTTGGATTGGAATATGAGCAATAATTGAATACTAATGACGATTTTTGGATATGCAGGCTGAATCAAGCAAGGCGGCTGCTGGTAAGTCCAAGGGTGGCGCAGGGGCTTCATCTATCTCTGAGACAGAACGATTGAGACAGGACATGAAAAGCCAGCTTCCTGAGAGCAAGGTGTCATCCGTGTGGGCCGAGGTATCGGATACAAATGTTGGTGCTTGGCGATATGAGGAGTTCAAACAGAGAACGGCCGAGAAAGATCAGTTAGCCCTGAGACAAGGGATGATGAACTCCGGATTGGTACATGTGGCAGGGTTCCCTCCGGCAGTTCAGTGTTATGAATTAATCCTGGAATGCGCCCGACAATACGACTTTGACACACAGAGAGTGGTCAGCACCGAGGGGAGAGTCTTGGCCAACTTCAGTCCGGCCTCCATTGCACAGGCTTTCAGTATGCCAGATCTTCCTTCAGTGTGCGCCTTGAACATTGACACTGCCAGGACTTGTTATGAGAATGAGCCAGTCAAGGCTCAGCAGATAATCAACTCATGGCTAGAGAAGCCAAAGTCCCATCATTCGAAGTTGCCCAAACAGCTGCACAGGGTAAAATTCAGGTCAGAGGTATATGATGCCATCACACTTCTGAGCAGGGTGGCAGGATTAAGAGGTGCAGGTGTATTGGAGAGTTGGATGGTCCATGTGATCACCAAAATTAGTCAAGGGACCAACTATCACTGGGCAGGGCTAATTAGTGCTGAGATTGACAGACAGTTGAGAAATGTCCTGGAGGCAAAGAAATTCACGATGTCTTCATATGTAATGTATGTGTTGGCCATCTCCTACCCATACAAGGGCCTGAGTCCGAAGGGAACAATCAGACAGGATATAATTTATGAAGTGTATCCGGAGTTGCATCTGGGGCATAAGGATTACAGGAGGGCAAATGATGCATTTACAATGCATATCACCCGGACGCTCCAGAATGCTGAGCACCTCAGATTATCCGATGGGGCCAAAGGACTGATCAAGAACTACGGAGCATGGTTCATCCAGTTCCCTACGTTCACTTACCTCAGGATTGGTGGATGCCCAGTAGCCCCTTACAGGTTGCCTCGGTATTCCACTGACCACATTGTGCTGCTGGAAGTTGTAAGACAAATCTTGAGTTTGATGCAGTGGTGAAGAGGGAGAAGCACAAGACAGGCTTCGGAGGAGACTTCCCTCTTGGGATTGGTGTGGGAGAGATGTGCCCGTCTATCCAATCAGCTCACACCACAGGGGAGGAACTGGCAGCCTATGGATTCTCCTTCCATTCGAAAAGAATGAATTTTGACATAACTGGAGAGGCTCAGAAGAGAGCTATCCGGGAATATAAGCACAAGGATGATCTAGAAGACTACTGGGTCAACATCAAAGATGACCTTGAGGTGAGGAAGAAAAGATATTCTAGGTTGCCGGTGGAGGCCATTAGGCAATACAATGTTAAACTGATTCTGGATCAGCTTGATGATGACGGAAAACTGGTGCAAGACCACGCTTATGATGCGGTGAAGGGTAGGCCAACCGGAGATATTGACTGGAACGAGAATGAAATTACAGAGCTGGAGGATTTGATGGCTCCTGTCATGAAGTTCACTTCCTCGTGGATAAAGCATAAAATCTGGGAATTGGAAAGTGCGAAGGTGGCTTGCACTTTTGACTTGATGGGAAATCTAAATCCCATGTCAACTTCTGAAGAATCCGGGGAAGACGACCCCAAAGGGAAAACAGTGAAAACATCGCCATTCAAGATCAAAGTCCGAGGTCCTAAGGAAGGGGCTGAACCTGAAACAAAGAGGAAGCCGAAGGGAAAGAGAAGATGGAAGACTCTGACAATCAGCAAGTCCTCTGATGAGGAAGAAACGGAGAAAGCTGAAGAGGAGGATGCTCCTCCACCACCTAAGAAAGCTAGGACGACAAGGACCGCCAAGAGGAAAGATCAAGTTGCTTCAGAGGATGAACCTCCAATTGTCGATGTGGAGAGTTCCGGAGGGGAAAAAACCAAGGTCTACACAAGAAAATCAAGGACTCCCTCTCCCAAGGATGTTGTACAGCAGAGGGACTCCTCCCCAAAGTTACCAGTTGAAGAGCCACCAAAGTCTGTTTCTCCGCCACCAAGCGCACCTGAACCGGAGAATCCGGATGAGCATGAAACTAGCGGGGAGGCAGAACAGTTCAAGGAAGGAACACTTTTCAGTGAGGCGGCTGAGCTTGAGGTGGGAACAGAAGAAGGACACACTTCTCCGTTGGTGCAATATGAAGATTCTCCAGAGATTGACCAAGGCCGCGGATCACCAGAGCCAGAGGAGAATATCCCTGCCAAGACTCCCTCACCGGTGCAGCAAGAGGCAGAACTTGAAGAGGTGGATCCAGGTGAGCAGCTTCCGGAGAAGGAGGATGATAAGGCAACAACTGCAGAGGAAGAGAAAGTGACAGAGGAGCCAGAAAATGCCGGAGTGGAAGAAATCCAGACTGACCCTGTAGCCCCGGACTGGCTCGAAAAGGAACTTGCGAGGAAGAAGCAAGTGATTGTTGAGGACACCCCCTTGGACTGGGATGAAATGTTGTCAAAAATTGGCAAAGGAAAGAAGAAGAAGGCTGCAAAGGTCATCTCCCGGGTGGAAAGGGATGAAGCGCACAATAGGGTAGTCCACATTGCCACCCCTGTAGCGGATAAAATGAGGGAGGATATTACAAGCCAGGACTATAATGTCCAGACAATTAACCTTGGGCCGGCCTCCATGGAGCAGGATATTGAGGAGTTTGAGGGATCCAGCGCCGTAATTGTGGATAGGTTGAAGAAGGAGACCCAAACTAAACATGAGCTAAAGAAGGAGAATGAACGGTTAAGGAAGTGTTTGGAGGAGGTTATGAAACCTTTGCAGTCACTTCACCCTTCTTCATCTGCTACCCCTGGCTTTCTGCCTAAGGAGACAATTTCCAGAATTGAAAAGATGAAAACCTCTGCTCAGGCTGCCACGGACTGGTTAATGAGTGTACAAGCAAAAGGAGATGATGCTATCAAGACAGTTTTATCTGTAGGGAAGGATGCAGTCTGGGCAAAGGAGCTGTTGGAGTATATTCTGTCCCAGGATAAGAATGATATGGATCTCCTGCTGCAGAAATCGAAGGTTATCTTGGGACATGGCAAGGATCAATTGGCTAAAGATGGAATCCTTCCTTCCTCAAGGGTGGATGAACCGTGGGAGTGGTTCGAAGCGCTGCAGATCAGGCAGAAGGCTTTGAAGAAAATTTTAAAGAGAAAGAAGCAAATTGATGGTGAGCTTACTGTAGTTTATGATGGATGCATTGCCTTCTTTGAGGTAATGACAGGGAGGAAGAAGATAGCTCCCAAGTATCTGAGCTTGGATCAATTGAAGGAGTGGTGGCATGAAATTTATGCCCCGGATTCTGATGAAGCTGTCACTGGCCACCTACTTGATGATGCAGCCACCTACATGGCAGTGATGGATAGATACATGGCCAACAGGGAGGATTGGAACAAGATTGTTGAGCGGTCCAAGCAGGAAGCAGACTCCATTAAATGCCGACTCAGGGTTTTGCCATTGCCACCTATTGCTGAGTTGGACGGAATATTCTTGAGGGTCCAAGGGTCATCCGGACAGAAGAAGGATAAAGGGAGCGGCAGTTAATGCTCATTTTGAGATTTGTGCTTCCCTATTACTATGGGGCATGCATTGGACCAGACTTCCTTGGGGACTGTGTCAGAGCCGACTTGGATGATGGCATTTAATGTGTGCCTTGGTTCGTTTCCTTGGCCGACCTGTTTTGGCGGTTTTATTATTTTGTAAAATGTTTGGCTGGGCCGACATGTCTTGGGGGGAATTTGCTATAAATAGGCGTTCTTGCCTCATTGTAAGGGTTAGACATTGGTTAGCTAAGCAGTAATAGAGATAAGCAAGAGTAATAGTTAGAATTTCTTAGTCTCTTCTTGAAGCAAATACTGTATCAGAACAGTTGAATTGTTGCAGATTTTGGTGATTAATACAATTGGAGACATTGTGGTTTTCCTGGTGGAATCCTTTGTGTTATTTCATCGTGCATGGTTCTTATTGTTCCATCTTTTAAATTGCTTGAAGATTTAGGGTTTAGTATTCAGAAATAGATTAGTTTCAATTGGATAAATGATGTCTATGATTTCATATTTGGAATGTTTGTAGCTATCTCTGGTCTATACTCCCAGTAACTATCTGATTGTAGTAGGCTGGCAAAGTCAACCTGGACCGTATATTCAATGTGCTTAAGTTCGATTGTAGATGCATGTCTATGATTTGAAAATCTGAATTCCTCAGAAGATTGCACCGTTCTTGTAAGATTGCATTGTGGGTCGAATAAGAACTGGTTATTTGAGATAGGTCCATTCCAGATATATGTTATTTACATTGTTTATCCTCTCAGTAGTTTAGATCTTATCACTTCCTTGCATCCCTATCTTTTGCTGTTTCTTTATTATTTGATTAGATTTAGGATTTAAGATCATCTGATAAATTGAAAGATACAGTTTGCTTGTAGTAAGGTCCGATTGTGATTATCAGCATTTCACATTTTATCTGAGTTGTTTTATGCATTGTTATGACCTAACACCCGAGAGACCTTGGGGTAATCTTCAGTGATTTATTGTTGAGAATTACCTTTCAAGAGAGATAGAATATTGTATTCTGTCTGAGTTGTTGCTGTGCAAAAAACACCATCAACACACTTGTGTGTTGACTTTCGGGACTTGAACAGAGCATCCCTAAAGGACCACTATCCACTACCCTCTATGGAGACAATCTTGCAAATGGTGGTAGGATCATAAATTTTTTCTCTACTAGATGGATTCTCCAGTTACAATCAGATCTAGGTTAAATAAGAGGACTGACATAAGACAACGTTCACTACCAAGTGGGGAACGTTTGCATATGCTAAAATTCCTTTCGGCCTCTCAAATGTGGGAGCCACTTTTCAGCGAGCCATGGATATTGCTTTTAGAAAATTGATTAACAAGATCATCTTGATCTATTTAGATGATCTCACTGTGTTCTCTAAGTCCAATGATCATTTCGATCACCTTGAGATGGTTTTA
Source organism: Sequoia sempervirens (assembly GCA_007258455.2). Lineage (NCBI taxonomy): Eukaryota > Viridiplantae > Streptophyta > Pinopsida > Cupressales > Cupressaceae > Sequoia > Sequoia sempervirens. Next base: position 135,780,690 of record VDFB02075321.1, on the reverse strand, counting down.
AAAAATTCCAGGAGTTTGGGGTCTCCCTAAACTCAAAAAATGTGTTTTCAGGGTGCTACAAGGCAAGCTATTGGGACACATAGTGTCCAAAGAAGGAATTACGATTGATCTTGAGCGGGTGAAAGCAATCAAAGAGCTTCCCCTCTTGGTCAACAAGAAAGGCGTCCAATATTTCTTAGGAAAGGTAAATTTTGTGAGAAAATTTATTTCTAATTTTGCAGGAATAATTAGGCCAGTCACCCTAATGCTAAAAAAGGATCAAACATTTAAATGGACTAAAGAAGTGAGAGAATCCTTCAAAAAGGTCAAGGATGATATTTCCTCGACTCTTGTGTTGGCTAATCCAGACCAATTGAAGGACTTCATAATGCATGTATTCAGTAGAAAGTCAAGCATTACTACTGTCTTAACACATAAAGATGATGAAGGAAAGGGAGAACATCTGATAGCATTTCACTCCCGGACCCTAAAATAATATGAGATGAACTACAACTTTGTCGAGAGGCAATCTTTCAAAATTATTAAGGGACTCAAGAAGTTTTGGTACCTAATCTCTCGCAACAAGGTGGTTGTTTATGTCGTGCATTATAGTGTACGCGAATATATCATGGAAGGAGAAATCATCGAAAAAAGGGCTAATTGGATCACCAAGATCCTTTAATATGACATTGAGGTCAGGCCTACAAAGACCATCTAAGGAAGAGGATTGTGTGAATATCTGGTGCACGATGAAGAAATGACTGCTGAAGAAGAACAGCCAGAGCTAGTTCTAATGAATGAGTCTGAGTCTGAAGGCTGGTGGCTCGCGAATAGAGTAAGATTCATGCACATAGGAAAATATCCGCCTAGCCTTCCTTCTCAAAAGAGAAGATTCTACCAGCTACAGAACAACGGATATGCACTCATTGAAGGAGTTATTTTCAAGATGAACTTTAATGGCGTTTTGTTGCGGTGTGTCACTACAATGCAAGCGAAACGGATCCTCAACACTTTCCACAACAATCTCGCGGGTGGGAATTTCTCCACAAAGGCCACCACCATCAAAATTATGTGTGTTGGGTACTTCTAGCCCATGTTTTTTAATGACTCATTTTCCCTGGTAAAAGCTTGCAAGGAATGCCAATTCTTCGCAGGGCGAAGGAAAAATTCTACTATGCCCCTCAACCTGATAGTAGTTGATGAGCCATTTGCGTAATGGGGCCTTAATTTCATCGGGATGATTAATACTGCCTCTAGTGCTGGACATAAATGGATTATGACAACAAAATACTACTTCACAAGGTGGACTAAAGCAATGCCCTTGAAGAATGCAACATAGGCAAGGATAGTAGACTTTCTTGAAGAGATCGTGACTAGATTCAGCCCTCCTAAAACCATCATCTCTGACAATGTCAAGGCTTTCCTAGGCTCTAAGGTATGTCAATTCACAATCATGAATGACATATTCTTAAAAACATCATAGAGTTACTGTTTGCAGGGCAATGGCTTGGCAGAGTCGACTAATAAAAATTTAGTCCAACTCATCAAAAGAATTGGTTCAAAGCACCAGTGGGAATGGCACAAAAATCTTCAAGCAGTGCTCTGGGAAGACCGTATAACTCCTAAGAAAGTCCTCAAGACTTTTCAGTATGAGTTAGTATATGGAAAAGAATCCCTATTTCCTATCTCCATGGAGATTCTGACACTACAATTGCTCAAATCTCTCGAGATAGAGAAAAATGGTGCAATGGAGGTGTGGCTAGCCGAGTTGTTGGAGGTGCAAGAGAAAAGAGAAAAGGCCCTGATAGCTATGAAAAACTACCAGCAGGTGGTTAAGTGATGGTTTGATAAGAATTCTTCAGACCAAGGTCTGAAGCACAGCGACCTAGTGCTAAAGCTTAATGAAAGGACAACAAAGCCTGACCAACACGGGAAGTTTGATAGCCTTTGGGAAGGCCCGTTCAGAATAATTTAGTGCAAGGAACACAACACATTTGAATTAGAAACCATGGAACATGAACCATTGGGGATCCTGATTAATGGGATTCATTTAAAATTATTCAATTAACTTCAGTTTGTTCCATCGATGTAAATATGTGAATAGTGTTTTTCTTTTATCTTTCCTTGTTTTTTTTGTCAATCAATCTTTCAATAATTATTTCAAGTGCGAGAAAGCAGAAGTGAATGGAACCCATTATTACAAAGTGTAGAGAAAGTTAAAAACAACCCATGCCATAGAAAAATGACACCCACATACTAAATTGAAGTAGAGTACGCATATGTAGGAAAAGAAAATCAAACCCATATTGCAAAACAATAAGCAAAGGAGACAAAAATCTTATCATAAGCTATATTTTCATTATATTTATATACTTTGCTAAATACAAATATCAAAATGGCTTAGAAGCCACACTTTTTAGAGTAAATATATATATATTTTTGTATCTTCTTTATACAGCTACTATAAGGCCTTTTCCAGGAATACATACAAAAAATAGACTAACGAGCTTTAGTTTTTGAAACATAAAAAGAAGTTTTTAGTCATGAGCATGGGCTGCAGCAATGGTAGCATCCAAAACCATTTCCTCATCAAAGGCAATGTTGTTTCCAGTGGCAATGTTCGCAGGAGCAATGGCAAGTGGCAGAGGGAACACAAGGTACCTAAATTCAGTGTACCAGTCAATATCGTAAAATGGCACCATGTTGTACAAGTGAAAGATGAAGTGACAAGCACGGGTAACCCTCTTGCAATGTTCTTCCTATGACTGGAGTTGAAAACCACTTAGGAATGGCAACCACAGTATGGCCGTGTCTTCTTCAACGAACTTGTGGAGGTTGCTCGTAGTTGGAATACCTCCACCAAATGCAGTATTTGCCACCACCTCTCTAAGGTTGTTCAAGTATTTCTTTGGAAAGATCTCTTTTACCAGGTGGAGAACAAGTGGCTTGGAAATATTGATATCGAGCATTGACGCTACAAAGTGAGAGAACACATCAATGTTAACTCTATATTTATCTTCATATTCAAGGTAGTCACATCCCAGAACCCATTTTATGGCTATGATGACCAAGGAATGTTTATTTTTTGTCATCCTCTTAAGGCGCCTAATCGAAATCTCGCCCAAAAAATTCATGATACTTATGAGAGACTAGCCTAATTGGGGTATTCATGGCAACAAAGCTCTATACAACTGTCAGAAACAAGCCCTATGCCAATTGCCTAAGTCTAAACTCTATGCAAATACTATGCAAACTACCAATGTCGAATGCTAATCCAATTACCTAAAACCAATTCTGCTAAAAATTGCCCAAAGCGCCTATTTATAGAAATGGATAGGATAAGCATGGTAATTTGCATACCATAAGCATGAGCTTAATCAAGTACCACCTCGAAATTTGCACCAAGGCTCACTCAAATTTCCCACCTAGTTGCATCTACAGGTACAATTTTCTACATGCATGATTATTGGAATCTAATTAATTACATAAGTTGGTGGCAGTCTTCGGCGATAGTTCATACGGCTGAATGTTGAGATGTCCTTCTGCAAGTGCTTCTAAAATTTCAAAGAGGGATGCAAATATTTTCAGGTACTTATTGCATACTTTGGATTAATCAATCCATTTGGGATATTAATTTCCACGACATATGATGCCTAAATTGCCTTCAAATCACTGGCTCAAGTTCCAAGAAAAATCACGCTAGAGTACATCATTGCTAAGGGTTATTATGAATTCTTGTCATTTCAAAATGACAAGTAATTTTCTTTGAATGAACAAATAAATGGTAGTACCTGCAAAATTTAATGCAAGTAAGTGAGCATTGTTGGCCACCCAAAGAAGGAAATAGCTAAGTGTCGCATGCAAAAGGTTTTTTGTATTGTGAATGCTTTTCAGAAAATGCTGCCTAGAGAAAACAAATTTTGAAATGAAACCAGAGCTGAGGAAAATTATAAAAAATTGAAGCCAAGCAAAAATCTCTAGCAATAGGAAATGGCAGAGATTTCTCAAACAAAAGCACGAGTAGAGGCCCAGGGAGAAGAAACACATAGCTTGTTTAATGATATGCGTAGAGCATTAGCCGTCTACATTTTTGAAAAAATTTCTTACGCCTCGCCTAGCATACTAGAAAGACCAGAATGGGAAAACATGCAAGTTATAGAGAAGCCCAAAAAGTACAGGGATCAGAGTTGAATCAAGGAGGATTGGGATAATATTCATGATCTCATCCTTGCAAAAAACCCCAAGAATTTGAGGGAGGCAGCTTGTGAAAGAATGAAGGTATCCTCTGGCCCGAAGTCATTATCTCAAAAGTTATGGTACAATGGGCTCCCACAATATATGGTCCCATTTTTTCACTATTGCCCAAAACTAGTCGATGCAGCCATCAAACATTTCAACCTGCGCACCAGCACCATCGAGGGTCAGAGTTTAAAGGTCAATATTTGTCCAAAAGCTATCAAGAATATGTTGTGCATCCCTAACCCTGACTCTAGATGAGAAGAGGTAGAGTCATTCAACCCAGCAAAGGGAGAGGCAACATGGTGAGGCATGAAAAAGGCTCTAGAATTTTACAACAAAGAAACCAAAAGGCCTATGGAAAATCATCAAAAGCCACCAAAGATTTTGACGCCATTCATCGCCTTCCCCACAGACATGAAAGATGCCTTCTCAATGTTGGCATTTGTTTGTAGCCTGGACACCCACAAGGATGCGCATGAATTTTAGTTGGATCTGAGGTTTCAATTCTGCAAGAAGCATACCTTTTTCTGGTATGACTTTGCAGAATACCTTGTTGATGAGATGCTAGGGAAAATCAGGGATTATCTAATGCAATGGAGGTTCAAGTTTCTTTCCTTCCTCACTCACATGTTTTTGCACCATAACCCTGATTTCTTTAAGAAGTATATGAGGTTGTCTATTTTTTATGAGTTGGGAAAACAAAGGTCGGTTACTATATGGACTCCTCTCATCTCTTCTACCTATTACTATTATGCATTTTTGGACTATTTCTTGACTCTGACTTTGCAAGATTTGAAAGGAGATGATTGTTTCGATTTGATTGGTTTCTCAAAGTGGATTTCACATTCATCTGAATGTGTTGTTTCACCAGAGAACCATTTCACCTACTAACCTATGTCATGAATCAGGTGCTAGCCCTTGAGATGTTCCAACAAATATCCCTTATTGACTACAAATTTTGTAGAGGGAAGGCCAAAAAAAGGGGATTCTTCGGCTTCCCACAAACCTTCAAAATAGTGGTCATGAACAAGAAACAAACACACAACTTTCTAGAAGATAAGCTAGCTCATCTTAGGTTGGTAATGATTTGAGATAAATGGAATTACAACCCTGAAAAATGATGTGTCGAATGAATTTGTCAAGGTAATACACAACTCGGGACCTTACTGGGAGAAGAGGAGGAACCCGCTGAAAGATCTAGATGATCTATTGGTTGATTTGATCCCTATGGAGGATAATAGGCCACCATGGAACGAGTTCTACTTCCCCTTGGCAGTGTATGATGAGAAGCAAAAAATGGGAGCTGCCCTGTTCAACAAGTTACAACAAGGAGAAGAATGGACCGTGGCAAGAATTAGATCTTTTTGGGTGTACCGCCAAGAAACCAAATAGTTTGATGCCCTGTATGGAAGCGTCAAGTTGGATGACCAATTTGATGAGCTATGGGATGATGAGCATCCGGATTCTGACCCAAGCGCTGACAAGGATGATGAATCTAATGAGGAGTCTGAAGATCCTACTAGGAAAGGAAAGGAGAAAGAGGCAGAAGTATCGTCGGCCTCCACTCAACAAAAGAAAAAGGAAACATACCAGCCTATCTGGTTTATTTCAAATGTGCAACTAAATCTATCAAGAGCTTCACGAACACTCACCTGGGCTGCTGCAAGGACAAGAACAACCCAGCAACAATCATAAAACATAGTTGTGGAGGACACCCTCCCTGCCAAGCGGTAGTGCACAGAAGTAGTTGTTGGGGAGAGTTCGCAAACTCCAGCAACAAGCTAGGAAGTCGTGGGAAGCCAAGAGCTACAATCATCTAGTCAGTAGGTAATGTTTACTCCTTCTCTAACTTCGCAATCTTTGGTAGCCCTTGTTTTTGCGACACCGATCACTACAAGTGTCAACCCTGCCTTCTTTGTCTCTGCCAAAATGGTTGTGGGAGGATTCTCCTAGTACTCCCATATGATGTCATTTCTCTTGACACCTCTGAGGGACCTTACACCGTTTGTCGCTGCCCAATTTTCTCTTGCCTCTCTTTCCTCATGTGTAGCCGCTATTGACACCCCTCCTACCACTACTATATCAAGCCCAACCCAGTTCACCTATCAATTGGAGTCATCCATGAGCCCACAATCGCCGCAACAACCAATGAGTTCTCCCACTTGTTCACAGATTGAACTTTGGAAAACTCCTAATTTCTCCCCACAGACTATCGATCTCCCTAAAATTTAAGCGCACGAATCCGCTACCCTCACGTTCCCTTTCGCCGTACCTCCTAGTGCACCTTTTGCAGGCAAGCTAGTTCAGTTGCTAGCCTAATTCATAGCATAGGGTGATGCTACAAAGGAGGCGCAGGCTCTCAAAATGTAGAAGAAAAGGGCTAAGGATTACAAGAAGTTGACAAAACCGAAGGTATATATTGTTTACAGTGAAGTGTAGGAAATGCTGAACTTCACCACCATGTACCCAGGCATTGTCAAACCACCAGGGGAGATGCTTTTGGAGGATTACAACATGTATGTCGTGGGACTTGATCTAAGAGTAGCCTGACCACAGGACAAGGTTGAACTCATGGAAGAAACATAGCAAGTGGTGACCACAGACTTCCTCAAGTTTGGTTGCCAACTAAAAAAGAAAGAAGAGGAGTTGCAACTTGTGAAAGATAGGATCGGTTTCCTGCAAGAAAAGTAAAAGGTGATGGAAGCAGATATTGTGCAATTATCAAAAAAAGCACAAGCAGCAGAGGTGGAGCAGAACAAAATCTAGGAGGAACTTTCCAAGTTCCGATCCGTTAACCCCTCCCTGGTCGATGTGTTGTAGAAAAGGAACCAATACTATTAGAAATGGTTAACACTAGCAGAGCAGGCAGTGCAACAAAAGGATAAATAGTTTGAAGAGTGGCATGCTCAATTGAAGAAAAAGATGCAATAGAAGGAGGAAAAATTTGGGGTTGAAAAGGCCAATTGGAAAAGGAGCTTCAAGAGACTAAACTTTCTCTTGAATCAGAGTCAACAAACAAGAGCAAGGTTGAAGAAAATTGGTCTAAAGAGCTAAGCAACATCGAGGGAAAACTTGCATATGCAAACAGTAGAATTTCGGAATTGACAGAGGATGTCGACTCGAAGGATGTAGATATTTCCCTTCTAAGAAGTGCTCCCCAAGCCCCTACTACTCATCCAGACCTCATCCTAGTAGCTTAGCAGCTATATATTTCATACTAGGAGAAGGTCAAGGCCTTTTGCCTAACACTATAGCCCACACTCTAATTCATGTCGGCAACAACAAAATTGAGTAGGGAGGTTCATGGAACAATTGAGTAGCTCTTGTGATTCATCATGGAAAGAGTTCCTAAGGCAAAGAGTTTGCTAAGTAAGCTATACGTGGTATCTGATGAAAACTTAGAAAAGGCAGAGATCGAGGATCAGAATGTTACTGCCAAGATGGAAAACAAATTCATCTACTGCCACTTGACCATCCTTCATACTAATGCCTTTGTAGCTACTTTAAACCGGACTATGGATAGCATGCGGGAAAATTTCTCCTAGCTAACTGAGATGGCATTCCATCCCCATTTCTTGAGGATGAGTCAGTCACCACAACTAAGCAGATTGTGGAAAAAATTGAAGAGAAGGAGCAAGACCCAACCACTTTCCAGAGTTTCAGCCAGCCTCCTACCACAACAAATATTGAGGGTGTCATTCATCTGATAGCGCAACTGCTTTTCCAATGTGAGGCTAGGGCTGGTTTACCTACGGTGCTACCTTATAAAGAAATGCTCGACCTGAGCAGAGTGTAGGAGAATCTACGCTATGTATCAAGACCATCTGAGGCCAACTAGTTTCCCCTATAGGAAGCTCTTTCGAAACTCTAACTCCGTCACCCTATGGATGAGGCTTTGGTCTATGAGACAGGGAATTTTGGGTTCCCCATTTCGTAGGTGAAACGCCCTTGATAGCCACCAAAATATATGAATGTAAAATTCTTCAAGCTCCCTTTGTGTGTTTTTTGTGTTTTGCTAAGTTCCGGCCCCCGCCTCATATATTCAACATGCTGCCCTTAGCCTTTCACTGGACTTCTTTTTGCTATACTTTGTCAGCTGCTTCCATGTGTCATCCTAGCGCTCCTCGTAGCAAAGGATTCCTTCACTCTTAAACCGGCTCCTACTATTTTCCCACATGTCTTCACCATGGGCTATTCTTAATTGCTTCCCTTCACTTTCTAGTTGGGCACCGCCCACATGCCACGTAGCTTCCATTCGCATAAAGATTTGGCGGACCCCACAAATGGCACCAATAGTAAACATTGATACTACATGTCATACCAACACAAGATTTCAACAAAGAAATGAAGGAATGAACCACAGACTGTGAACTATCGCCACGCATCCCTCCGGCGGGAGTTTATATCAAAGGAGAGGATGGAATGAGCAACTAGTTGTGACATGTTGTCTCGTGTTGTAACTGCCTCCATGGGGAAGTGACACTTGTCTGCACGGGATGTTTCTGGACCATTGCCATCATTTTCAAGGGATGCATCTAGCTAGGAAGCGTCTACATGCCATGACTCGAATATTTTATATTGCAGCAGCTAAGAGAAATCATTGCTCAAGATACAAAATATTTTATGTTACAAGCTCGCCTGGCGGTGGATTGTTGGCTATAAATATTGCTTCTTGCTTCAGAAAATGGTTTCGAAAGATGCAAAAAAATTAGAGAGAGACACCAGGCCTCTAGTATTATTTTTAGATTATTATACGAAACTTTCAGACTATGCCATTGTTCGGCCTTTCTATTTTTTCTTATGTTATTTGATAATACATTAATATTGTGCCATTATTATCTGGATTGTTCATTTGCGAGAACTTCTATGGTTTTGAATACAAATTGGTGATTTAGTTCATGTCTTTGACTCCTCTTTTCAAAGAATGTATGTGATAATAATTTTATATCATTAGATGGATTGTTCAAATCTTTATCTTTGATTTATGTGATTATAGAACATAGCAGACTCCTGACCGGGCCCTTGAATCCAATACTAAAGGATAGATTTACCATTCCCTTATCTACATCTTGGTGCATCACCTTAGTTAGATTTTCATTTTATATATCTGTTTCCTTTTCCCATTCAAAACCCCAATTACAGAAGAAGTCAGCTTCTTTAAAAATCTGTAGGTCACTCAGTTTAGCGCAATTGGTTCCCCCATTAACTGAGTTTCCCATAAAAGTTGTTATCTTACCAATTTTTGGCATCAACAGTTTCTACCTTAGAATTATATGAATATGAAATCAAAATATAGCATAAGGGAGAAGCTCGGCCTACAAATAGGCATAATACCCAAAATGGAGAAAATGAAAGGCACCACAAGAATGTACTATGGTCTCAAAGTGAAGTGAGGTTTTAGGAAACAAACCCAAGAATGGTGGTCACGATCTAAAGGGTTCTTCTTTCCTTTGTTTCTAGAAATGGCTAAACCCCAAAATGTTTACAGAAACGCAGAATTTCATCATCATTTTTGCGTAGAAAATTGGAGTAGTCAAGTTTCTTTTGCAGATTAAACTGAAAATCTTAGAAATATCAACATTTTCACAAAGAAAAACCATAATAGGAAGAAGTTAAGAGATACAAAGGGCAGAAATGATGAATTCTTTCACAGTAAAGAAAAAGACCCAACATTCTGTATGCAAGAAGAACTTACCACACAAGTTCAAGCACCCTCTCGCATGATTAGACTCGACCTCCACTTCCAAAAGAAACTCATTCAAAACCCGCATCATAAAGCTCCACAACCTCCCCATGGTGACGCCTCCAGTTTCCATAGGGAAAATGAAAAATGAAATGCTTTGAGTTTTGTTTTAGGGTTTTTACCCTAGGATAGGTCGACTAAATTAAGGCATTTTCTTGCCTTTCATTTTCTTATTTGGTGAATAAACTAATACCCACGTAGGTATTAGGAATTTCCTCTTGTTTTTATGGCATCTAACTTTTAATGTAAAATGTTATTAAGTGATACACTATAAATCACTTCAATAATATTTAAGATGCATAAAGAAATAATTGCATAAGTTAATCAAATATTCTTTTGATTGATTCCCAAAGAATAGTTGAATTAAAAAGAACTGTTTGTGCATTTAAATCAAAATTGTATAACTTTATTTAAGTGATGAAATATAAATCACTTTAAATAAAAGTTATTTATAAATGCAAAATAAGATATCACATTTATTTTCAAAAGATATAATCAGAGAGAGAGTTAAATGAAGCTTTAATGCTTTTGCATGCATCTTGGAAGCAGTTAAGGATATTTGCAACATATGGAGCAAAATTAGGGTTTTTGGTCACTCAATTGAGAGTTTAGTTTTAGTTAAGAGTCCAAGTTGGTTGAGTTTCAATCAAGGAGCAATTTGAGGCACACAACTCATTGTTTCTTGCCGTTACAACCCTATTTTGGAGGGATTTTCAGTTATACACAACCCTTTGAGTTTTTTTTAGATTCACAACTCCTTATACATTCTTGTAGGATTTTTCTTTCAGTCAGATGCCTGATTTGAGGGAGAGGATGAAGTTTTGACAACACATCAAATAGTTGGAGCCAAAATCCAAAATTCAAATTCTTGGAGCCTTTTACATAAGTCTTCTTCTTCTCTCATTTTCTCAGGATTTCTGAGTTTGGGAGTTTTGAGTTTGGTTCATTGATGTTGCAACAACATACAAACTTTGTAACTCATTCCTTATGATTTTTAAGTACTTGTAAATTTTTTTTGTAGATTTGTAATGTAGATACCTCCTGATTTTCAATAAAGAAGTTTATTTCCTTCTCAGATCTGTTTTTCTCAAGCATTGTATGTGAGTCTTTAGATTGAAATATTGTGATTTATATTAGGAAATCCTTTATTTAATCTTATTCCTTTAGTGTCTTGTTCAAATGCAATATGTTATAGTGCAGGTCTTTCACTGTGTATCTTTTCTTTGATGAAATCTTGTTATGAAAACATCACTGTTTTCTTTCAAACAAACTTCAAGAAGTGAAACCTTTCATATGAATCATTTATGCAAAACATATTAACCTGAGTAGTGAATGCTTACAACTTCATTTGTTGAGTTATTTTGTGAGGTTTAAAAGAAAATACAAATCATTTTTAGTTGGTGTATCACCTGTTAGCAATAGGTTTTAAGTTATAAGCATACCCTTCTCACTCTTTTCCTTGTCATCATTTTCATTTTTTCCAAGTTATCTAAAGGGGAGCTAGCCCATAATCTGGAGGTTTTCTTTCATGATAGGATACCTACAGCTTGAAAGTAGTCCCATGTTGCACGAGATTGTTAAGTTTTCAACTTGGCATCAGGTGCAAATCCCTGTGACAATAGTTATCAGTGCTAAGGGGATTCAAGTTCACCAGGAGAAGATTTAGGCAATTATTGATTGGCCACCATCGAGGACACTAATAGAGTTGTGGGGCTTCTTTGGATTATGCAGCTACTACAAGAGGTTTATAAAAGACTTTTCATAGTTAGGGGTACACCTAACAGCCCTTGCCAAGAAAGGGGATTTAGATGGTCAAATGAGGCTCAATAGGTATTTGACAAGCTTAAGGAGGTGATAAGCTCTTGTCCCATGTTGGCATTACCAGATTTTACTCAACCCTTCATTCTTGAGTGTGATGCATTAAGGGAATCCATTGAAGCATTTTATATGAGAGCTAAAAAATTAGGGATAATGAGAGGCTCTCCTCCATCTATGACAAGGAGATGCTCACCATAATGTATGTATTGGTGAATTTTAGACTATATCTTGTAGGTAGAAAGTTTTTAGTAAAGATCGACCATAGTAGCTTGAGATATTTTCTAGAATACAAAGATCTAAGTGAATGATAATAAAAATGGGTCAGCAAGGTACAAGCTTATGATTTTTACGTAAAATATATTAAGGGGAAGAAGAATGTAGTTTTTTATGCCTCTCCAGGAAACTTATTTTTTCTCTATCAAAAATCTTAGTTGATTGGAAGGCTCACCTTTTGGTGGAGTATTCTGAAAACACAAATGCATGTGATATATTGGATGGGAAGACACAAGATAATAGATATAGAGTGGTAGATTATATCATTTACTATAAGGGAATAATTTACTTTGTTCCTGAGTTAAGAATTAAGGAGAAAATCTTAAGGGCCATCCATGATATACCATTGGTAGAACACCTTGGGTACTTCAATACATATAGGCAGGTTAGGGAGAGGTTCTCATGGAAGGGCCTCAAGGAGGATTTCTTGAGATATGTGAGAGAGTGCATGACTTTTCAACAAAACAAGTTAGAGCATACTTATCCATCCAAGTTACTTCAGCCATTTCCCATTTCAAAGTAAAAATGGGAAAGTGTATCTATGGATTTTATCATTGGTCTATCGAAGGTATAGGGAAAATATTGCTTTTTGGTGGTTGTTGATTGATTGACCAATTTTTCTCATTTTTTTGTCATCTCTAAAGAGTTTAAGGAATCTTAAACATTAGAGTTATTTTTTAGAGGGGTGTTTAGGCTTCACGGGTTGCCAAAGAACATAGTCAATGATAGAGATAGTAGGTTTCTTAATCCTTTTTGGTAGGAGCTATTTAGGTTAGCTAACATAGAGTCAACTCCTAGCACGAGTTACCACCCTCAGACAGATGTCTAGACATAGATCGTGAATAAATGGGTGAACACTATTATAGCACCACCTATTTTTCTTAATACTTGGGTGAACACTGCTATAGCACCACCTATCATTTGTCAATCAAGATGACTCCCTTCTAATAATTATGTGGTTATGATGCTTCATCATTTTTTGAATTAGCTTTTAATGATAACAAGGCTCCCAAATCCAAGGATTGGATCCAAGAGGTTCAAGATATTCCTAGACCTTTTAAGGATAACCTCTAGAGCACCAAAAATCAGCAAAAAATGTATGCATACAAACAAAGGATAGAGATAATTTTTGAGGTAGGGGACTTAGTTTTCTTATGTCTACAACCTTACAAGCATTCCTCCTTGAAGAAAAGAGGCACGCCAAAAAGTTAAAACCTCAATCCTATGATCCTTACATGATTTCTAATAGAGTGGGGGATGTGGTATATGAGCTTGAGTTTTCATAGAGTAGCAAGATACGCAATTTGTTTCATGTTTCATTCCTTAAGAAGGTACTAGGGCAACATCTTACATATTCACTAGAGGTTCCACCTCTAGATGAGGAGGGTAGGTTAGTTTTGGTTCTAGAGGAGATTGTGGATGCTAGAGAGAGGAAGTTGAGGAGTAGAGTAGTCAAGGAGTACTTGGTTAGGAGGAGGGATTTACCAGTAGAGAATGCATGTTACACCCCACCCTTGATTTCCAAAATTAATTTTTACTTTATGGTAATTGCAATGATAAAATATGAGACTGTGAGTTCTAGAAAGTTAAATGCTATGATGAATTTATGTAATGTGATGTTATCACATTTAAATGAATTACTGATGGATATGTAATGAAATGATTATGATGTCATGTGATGTATGTTCCTACATTCAAATGAATTACTGATGAATATATAATGATATAATTTTGATGTATACATGTATATTAATGTCTAACTACTTGTTTGTTCTTAAGTGAAAATTGTAGGACAAATTATCACTCTCTCCAGTGAGGAGAGGGAGAGTATCACCCGAGAGAAGGGTATAATTTAACAGCCCAATAGCAATGCCATCTGAGTTGCTTTTCAACTTGTGGATTAGGGTATTAGATATCAATGTTTCAATATAAGTATGGGGTTTACAGTTGCATCTTGGGTAAGTTTAACCTTATCGCTATATATCCTTGATATCTTCATGATTGATTCAATTGCTAATCTATTAAGTTATGTGCTAAGCATCTTACATATAATATGTAAAGATATGCATGTATATACATCAATGTATGTTTGTGTATGCTTACAGAATATATATTTACATGTTAGTGTTGATTACATGTTAATATGTGTGTATATATAAAGCAAACACGGTAATAAATTCATGTGCATATATGTATATAAATGGCATATTATATGTGAAGATTATAAGTAATTGCTAACTAGCAATAACATACTTATAAAAGTATGATAATTGGTAAATGATATTGTTTGGTGTCGATATGGGAAATGTTGGTTAACACCAATAAAGTGGCGCAGTATTTTTAAACCACCACCCTTGTGTCTTTCCACCGTATAATGGCATAATGTTGTATTACTTTGTAAAGTATGTAAGTTGTTTGTAAATGCTTTGGTCAGCTAAAAATCCGTGGGGTGAGAGAGGAACTCTTAACCCACGAGATGGAGAGTTTTATTTTATGAAAACTTAACTATGGAAAGCGCTAGTATTATGCTTTGGCCGCGTGAAAGAGCCATGTAGGTGGCAGGGTAATTTTGATTGCAATTTAAATCCCTTTTAATGCCATGTCATGGAATTCACCATGTGAGAATAGCTCTGAAAACCGCTTAAATATATATTTAAATCTGTTTACTTAGAACGCGGTCATGGTTTTTATCTTGGGGGAATAGATATCATGATATCTATCTCCAACATAATTGTAACTGCTTCTTGGCTAGGCCTCAAAAGGAGAATGTGAAATCAGTTAGGGCAAGATCGATCGAATCTGGTGGAGTGAAAATACAATGCTAGAGGAGGAAAGAATTAGTTATGAGTTTTGGTGAAGAAGTTAGAAAAGCCTACGTGAAAGATTAAGCATATTATCATTCCTTCTAGCTGTGAATGCAAAAAAGAAAAGGGTAACAATCCTGTACAGAGTTTAGAGAAGTTGATTATCACGTGGTTGTTGCAATTAAGAGCAGAACCAACAAGATTTTAAGGGAAAATTTAGCTTAGAAGAACATTATTATTTCCATTCTTTCTCATATTAGAGGAGAAAGAGTTATTGAATAAGCTCTACAAGCTATTGGCTGAGTGCATATTGTTAAAAACCATATATATTTCTGATAACCAATTAAAGGTAAGTACACTCTTCTTTTTACAAAAGAAAATAGTCTATATATATATATATATTTTGGAGTGATAATGGTTTAATAAAACTAGAGTAGAGGTAGTATTGATTGTAATATTTCGTATGCAAGCATTATTTCTTATTGAAGGCTTTGCAAATGGGGTTGCAAGCTAAGTGGGCTTAACCTTGGGGAAAACTCTGTGGTTAAGCGTGCTTGCGGCAAAGTAGTATTGGGATGGGTGATCTTCTAGGCTAAACAGAGGACAATACACATAAAACAACAAACTCAAGAGACAGAGTAAAATGAGACAAACGTATACTACTGCATACAAAATATATATTAATGTTATGCTATTACAAACTACAGAGAGATATCTATGATTCATCAAATCTGCATATCTATCATATTTTTCCCTAACTATTACATTGGCAAGCAACTTTATTTATACTTGTATAAAGGCGGTTTAAACATTAATTGGCAGATAAGATAAGATAAGGACTCCTTGCGTGGAAAGTGACAGTTGCAACTATGGAGATAAGAAGAAATTAGATTGTGTGCGCTGGAGTCAAGCTGATTGTAGGTGGAGTAAATGTGATAGTTAATGGAGTAAATGCATATTGCAGAATGTGCTAGAAATATCAGATTTATGTCGGTGGTCAAACCTCATCGGTGGAGAAATTACTTCCAACAGATCTCCCAGGAAGGCCCAGTGCTTCACCTGTGTGAGCATCACCTAGATGCAATGAGTGCTAAGTGGACCATTCATTATCATGAGAGATGGTTTCTTGTGAATCACTACTCATGAAACATGGGTCAATGAATTTGACTCAAAAAACTAAATAGTTGAATCTTGATAACAATATCACAATTTGACATGCTATGGAAAATACCTCCTACTTATCAATTTATGAGATGAAGGGACTCTATAATGAATGGTTCATAAGGCACAACACTTGTTGAAGGTTTTGCAAATGGGGTTGCAAGCTAATTGGGCTTAACCTTGAGGAAAACTTTGTGGTTAAGCGTGCTTGAGCTGGAGTAATACTGGGATGGGTGACCTCCCAATAAGGCCTAGTGCTTTACCTATGTGAGCATCACTTAGATGCAATGAGTGTTAAGTGGATCATCCATTATCATGAGAGATGATTTCTTGTGAACCACTACTCATGAAACATGGGTCAATGAGTTTGACTCGTAAAACTACACATGAATCTTGATAGCAATGTCACAATTTGACACATTGTGGAAAATACCTCCTACTTATCATAATCTTTCTTACTGAGATAGCTTTTCTTTTTGGGTCATAGGAAAGAACTAGTTCCTTTGAGAAATAGTTGTGAAAAGAACTTGGAATCTAACATGTAATTCATGAAAAAATTTAAATGTCCTTCCTTGAAAGAAAAGTATTTTCCTACCTTCTAGTTGGCAAGTTTTTGAGTAGAATAATTTGAGAATGTAGTGCATTAAAATAACCTTGTTGAGCAAAGGTTTGTAAGGAAAGCAGAGGTGCGGAAGCAACTTTCCTAATGTCAAAACCACAGGGGAGAATGCATACAGGGCTTTTAACTTTTCTAATTACAATCCAATTAAGACACACATGAAAGATTTACAGAAACATAGAAGATACTCAAAGACAATGAACAACAGATTTACGTGGGAAACCCATTCGGGAAAAAACCCACCACACCAAGCTGAGACTCTTTGTAGATAGGGTAAAAATCAGCAGATTTAGAGTATTGAAAACAATAATCTAATTAGATCCTATCAAGCACAATAGAGTACGAACTAATACGAAAATCACAATAAATATTACAAAGGCAAACCGATTTCCGCGCTAATTCGATTTATCTCCATTGCTCTTCTCCACCTGCATGAGAATGTGAGATTTTGAAGGGTTGACAATGGGGGAATGTTGAGTGCTCATTCCTGCAGCATAACGACTTGACAATGACAATGACAAATAGAGAGAATGATAAATAAAGACGGAAGACTGATTTTGATAGAGTCTGGATGCTAGACGAATCAACCCCCAAAATGGATTGTGAGAGGCCGTATTTATAGAGACGTGACGTTGACGAAGATAAGATTTGACAAGATTCGACAATGATTTGATTTTTGACAAAAGAGGAAATACAACGAGATGAGATAAGATTTCAAAAAAGATGGAAAGATTTCATTTCCTGTTTTAAGGAAATAAATCTTGAAAAAGACGAGAAGGATAATTGATGAATTATCTAATTAAAGAAATAAATTAGATGCACACGAGTTCAATTTTGGAAAGAAAGCGAGAAGATCTTTTTAGGATTTTATTAATTAAATAAATTTAGGATTTATTTAATTAAAATTGAATTTATGATTTCATTAATTAAATAATATAAATTATTTAATTAACATTAGAAGAATGAATGAAAATGATTTAATTAATTAAATAATATAAATTATTTAATTAATTAAATAATATAAATTATTTAATTAACATTAGCGAAATGGATGGATTATGAATATGAATTTAATTAAATAAATAAAATTCATTTAATTAAATAGATGATGACATGGGTACCTAGGGCAGAGCGTGCTAAAAGATGCCTAAATGATTTAATGTCAAGACAGGTGTTGCAAGAGGACAATTTTGGGTGTCTACATTTTACCCCTCTTTGAGATGATGTTCGAGATGATGTGATTTGTGTCGAGTAACATCATTTCAAAGAAACTAAGGTATGGATAGAGAAAAATGGATAATGATATCAGAATATGATGATGCCCCCTCGAGAGGATAGGCGGGTTGAACAAACACGGGTAGGCTCTCAAAATGAAAGGGATGGGTCAAGAACTAAAGATGAAGGAATGGATGATACGTTATGCTGCAATGAAAGATGAGCAACCATGATGTTTGATATAGCACTGGACGTTATCCACCAAGATATAAGGACCAAGGTGACGATGTGTCTCATGCCCCAGCGTAATACAACCTTGTCTAGATGTATGAGGAAAGAGGCTTAGAGCATTAAAGTCCTAATGCACAAAAGGTATTATGTGACCTTAGATGCAAAGGATAATGCAAAAAGATATTCCAACACACACAAGATATGAATATTAGCTGGAATGATATGGATTTGATACAAATGCAAGATAAAATGATAACACACACAAGCAAGCAAGCAAGCATGCACAAATGATACAAAAACAAACAAGGTATTGCCCCTGTCAAGTTGTAAACCATTGATTGATTGACTGATTGATTGATGATGGTGACTAATGATGATAGTGTTGTCATTGTGGGGAAAGACATATCCCTAGATCAACACAAGGATGACTGACAATTGATAGATTGACTTTGATTGATTGGGTTTACAACAAGATTAGGATTAAGACCAAAGGATGTGATTGGATAATTTGACAAGATTGATCGACTTGATTGATATGGATTGACTTGCATTTGAATTATTGCTTGAATTAATGTTGGCTATTTGATTTTTTTGTATTTTTGGGGATATTTTAATTTTTTTGTATTTTGAAATGTTTTGATTTTTTTGGACTTTTGGAATGTTTTGATTTTTTTTGGACTTTTGGAATGTTTTGATTTTTTTGGACTTTGGAATGTTTTGATTTTTTTTTGGACTTTTGACATGTTTTGATTTTGACATGTTTTGACTGTTTTGGACTTTTGACATGTTTTCAGGTGTCAAAGGATGAAATTTTGAATAGCCTTTGTGCTAGATACCAATGACAAGGGGAAAACCAAGTCTAGGTGCAAGGGTGGGTGATGGGATAAGGGATAAAAGGCTCATGATAGATAGATGGATGGTATTGATGTATGCATCATAAGGGAGCAAGGACGTGAGCTCCAAAGGCTGTCGCATAGGAATAACATGCCCCATTTTAGGTACAAGACTTAGGATTTTTCTAGAAAAAATGTATGACAATAGGATAATGACAGGCTTGTTTAGAAATATGAGGTATGTCAAGAGATACTCAAGCATGTTTCAACCTTTACCCCTATATCCTCATTAAGATCAAAAAAAGAAGGGTAGATGAATGGACTCAATATGATAGGTATGTATGATGGCCAAAGATGGTAGGTAGGATGGAAATGATATGACATGAAAATGGTAGGTTGGATAGATAAGACATTGTGCCCCCAAGTGTAAGTGACATAGAAGATCAACCTCCACATGATGCCTGTTTGCCAGGTTTTCATCATGGTACTTATCTAGGGCACCTGTTTACCAGGTTTTCACCGTTGGATGAAGGGATTTCTCTTTACTCTTTTTTTTTTTTATTCTTTCTTTTAATTTGTTTTTTTGACTTTTTGACCTTTTGACTTTTGGATAGGAGGGACTTAAGTGTCTAGTTGCATGAAAGGTGATAGTCCCACTAGGGATGGATGTCATTGCATGGACCATGTCAAATGCCATTATGCTCATAGATGTTGGTAAGGGATGACATGAAAGGGAGAGGGAGTAGGTAGATGATGGATTATGGTGTGGATTATGGAGGACAATAATGGATTATGATACGAATTATGTAGGGAAGATGATAGGTATTATATGGGGCTTATGCAAAAGATGAATGGGGAGGCTTAGCCAAAAGCATGGACCATAGGAAGATGATGGGGGAGATATGTAGGATAATGAGTGAAGGATGAGTTGAAGGAGTTATGTGGATTTGTTGTGAGATGGAAGGGAACCATGACCAATGGTTGCACACATTGTGATAAACTTTGAAGCTTTTGATGGGAAGGTGGTGTAGGAAGCAATGGAGATGTTTGCTTAGGAGATGGGTGATGAAGTGCTTTAGGTACCCACATAGGCTTAGTATTTTTATGACTTTTATTGGGCTTGTGGGTTTTCAAAATTTGAGATTTTTGGATGGAATGTGTATTTTGGATGGGAGGGGATGGTTGGGATTTTTGTGACGTGAATGCCTCATCTGACTTGGTTTCTTTTTGCTTAGGGACCCAAACCAATTTATTTTTAGACTTTTCTTTTGAAGGTATGGGATTATATAGCTTTTTAGATGAACTTGGCTTTGACTTTTTCCCATTGTATGCTAACGCTTTAGGACCTTTGACTTTATATGTAGAGGCATCCAAATTTTTTATTTTTGAATCCCATGGGGTAGATGGGATGAGTGGAAGCTTTATGTTTACACAATGTGTGCATTTGTTGGTCATGACTAGGATATTTAGGATATTTATGAATGACTGGGGTATTAGGTGTTGGAAGTAATGGTGGCAAAGTGGATGGAGGTATATTAGGAGTTGGAAGTAATGGTGGTAAAGTGGATGGTGGAAGGTGTATGGTCACATGCTTTTGACATTTGTAGGATGACGGTGGTGGAATTGAAACATATGTTTTAGGCGTATGATAGGCTTTATGATGGAAAGTGGACTTAGGATGCATGGAGGAAATACCAACATCTTGAGATTGGTGTCCTTGAGGTGTATGTCCAAGGCCATAAGAGCATGGAGGGACTTTGACATGGATGGGCTCCAAAATATCTTGTTCATGAAGGCCTAAACCTTTACCTTGGTGGTTCATATTTTGGAGTGTGCAATGGACAATAGGACTAGGTGTAGGTGAAACACTAGACATGATTTCCTTATTGGATGGAGAAGATAATGGTTGTTGTTGTTCGAACGAGGAACATTCATGAATGAGGGTAGAAAGATGAATATGATATGATGGAGGACTTGTAATGGGGTCCATAGTGGGTGATGGAGGATCATTAGGATCTTGATTAACATTTTGTTCACTTAGATCCAAGATATTTGTTTGATCTTCTATGTGTGCTTGGGAGGCACTTGTCTCATCAAGGGAAGTGAATGTTGATGGATCATGAATAGGACTAGGTGGAGGTGAATTTGGAATATCATTCTCATGGATGGGTATAGGATCAATTTTCTCATGGATAGGCTCTTCATCATTATGGATATCATCTTGATCATAAAAACGATATAGATTATGGATGGGTTGGATGAAAATGATTTGATCTTGATTAGGACTAGGGCTTGATTTTTCCACATGCTTGGGAGTAGACTCTTGATATACCTCTTGGGTTGCTTGAATGGAATTGCAAGGGGATGACTCTTGGAGAGACTTGACATGTTCTTGATGGTCAACAACATAGAGACATGATGGAGGTTGACTTGGACTTATGAGGGGAGACTCTTGACTTGGCTCAAGGGGTTGAGGATGACATGGTTGACTTGAAGGACTTGGCATGATGTTTGAGGAATCTTTTGTATGTTCAAGTATATGTGTTGAATGACATGGTGGAAATTGATTCCTTTCTTGTAGCCCTTGGGTCACATCCTTTGTGGGTGGATTGGTGGATTTATGTAATGCCATCAATTTATGTTTTAAATATCTAAATGTAAGGCATTGATTTGATGGAGGATTAGATGATGGTGGGGGTAATGAAGAGTTTGATGGGTCAGAAGGTGGAGATTCCCATGGATTAGGACTAGGACATGGTGGATTAGGGATAGGCATTTGATTGGATGATGGTAAGGGTGCATGGACTAGATTGGTGTTCCCCTTGTCAAAGGTGGCATTAAGACTTAAAGGCTCTTGATGTTGTTGCCAAGGTGGACTTGGGAAGCTACGTTCTTGTTGTGATATGGGTGGACATGTTGATGTGGCATTGACATGATAGGTAAATGGGTTAGGTTGGCATGACGATGAAGGTGACACATAGGATTGGGGTTGAATGTGTTGAGGTTGAAATGATGTTTGGACTTGTGATATGATTTGTTGTTGTAATGATGATTGAGGGGTTGTATAGGGTAATGATTGTTGAGAGGTGGATTGGTATGGATAAGGGTTGACATTAGAAGAGTTGTGATAGGTTGATGAAGGGAAAACTTGATATGTGGATGGATGAGGTTGATATGATGATATAGGTGACACATAGGGTTGATGTGAAATGTGTTGATGTGGTGATTGGACTTGATAATGTGCTTGTTGGACTTGACAATTGGCCATGAGGTATTGGATTTGTGCTATAAGTTGTTGCATTTGAGGTGATTGGTTTGTTTGAAGATGTTGGATAATGTTATGGGCACTGTGAATGATTTGTTGTTTTGAAGGTGATTGGCTTGTTTGAGCTTCATGAAGCACGTGAATAAGATCTTGTGCTACGTCTTCCAATGTTTTCATGGTGTAAAATGATGTTGATTGGATTAAAGAAATGACGATGATTAGGATATGATTTGGAATGATAAGATTGGATGACTTGGATGATGTGTGTTGATTACAATATTTCGCATGTAAATGCATGAACACACACACCAAACACAATGGTAAATTTTTCTTCCAAGATTAAATGTTATGATTAAGCAAACACTTGAATACACAACAAAAATCCCTATGACTAGTCAAGTGGGGTATGGCCAATTAGGTCTCACGCTAGTTTGCACAAGGTTGACTAAGGGATGATTTGAAAGCAAAATCCTGCTAATAAGCTGGGAGAAAGGGGTAACCCACCCTTCACCTTCACTTCCCAAAGGTATAAAGTTCTTTGGGGCTTAGCTAAGAGTGACAAGATTTCAACTCCCAAACGAGCGTGTATTTGGATTCACACTCTATTGAGGTCGTCCCTTGGAGGGGTGTGTGCTCCAAGCAGGCCTCCTATGAAGGGTATGACAAAAGCAAACCAAGTGAGGTGTTTTGGACACACACACTTGATTCACACTCGCAAAGATTAATTTCCCTTAGAAATGAAATGTGTGTAAAATAGTTCAAGCGATTGTTCTTTTTAGATCCCAAATCAAATGTGTACAAAGACAGTGGTTAATTTTAGACCTAATTTTTGATATGTGATTGAAGACAATATTCGTTTTAAGAACCCCAAATCCAAATGTGTTTGCAAACAATGATTGATTTTATGCCCCCAAATTGAAATGTGACAAACAATGATTAATGAGAAATGAAATCTTAGAATGTATGCACCTGATTATTTGCTTTCCAATTTGATGTGTAGGACTGATGTCAATTTTGTTCCAGCTCCGATCAGTGATTGAGAAAGCATCAACACTGCTGAATACAAAACCGATTTGTGGAAATCAAAATCTCCCACCAAGTACGCTGCCAATGATGCCAAAGTCTACAACAAAATACTCTCAAAACTTGACAAACGAGGGTTAGAGAATGAAAACTTTTAGAAGAAAAATCTGCAAAATATATGATTAAATCAAAATACGTCGGTTCACCAAATGTAGATAGGATAAAAATCCGCAGATTTAGAGTATTGAAAACAATAACCTAATTAATTCCTATCAAGCACAATAGAGTACGAAATAATACGAAAATCACAATAAACAACACAAATGCAAACCGATCTCCGCGCTAATTCGATTTATCTCCATTGCTCTTCTCCACCTGCATGAGAATGCGAGATTTTGAAGGGTTGACAATGGGGGAATGTTGAGTGCTCATTCCTGTAGCATAACGACTTGATAATGAAAATGACAAATAGAGAGAATGATAAATAAAGACGGAAGACTAATTTTGACAAAGTCTGGATGCTAGACGAATCAACCCCCAAAATGGATTGTGAGAGGTCGTATTTATAGAGACGTGACGTTGACGAAGATAAGATTTGAAAAGATTCGACAATGATTTGATTTTTGACAAAAGAGGAAATACAACGAGATGAGATAAGATTTCAAAAAAGATGGAAAGATTTCATTTCCTGTTTTAAGGAAATAAATCTCAAAAAAGATGAGAAGGATAATTGATGAATTATCTAATTAAATAAATTAATTAGATGCACACGAGTTCAGTTTTGGAAAGAAAGCGAGAAGATATTTTTAGGATTTTATTAATTAAATAAATTTAGGATTTATTTAATTAAAATTAAATTTATGATTTCATTAATTAAATAATATAAATTATTTAATTAACATTAGAAGAATGAATGAAAATGATTTAATTAATTAAATAATATAAATTATTTAATTAACATTAGCGAAATGGATGGATTATGAATATGAATTTAATTAAATAAATAAAATTTATTTAATTAAATAGATGATGACATGGGTACCTAGGGCAGAGCATGCTAAAAGATGCCTAAATGATGTAATGCCGAGACAGGTGTTGCAAGAGGACAATTTTGGGTGTCTACACTCTTTGTATTACAGTAACAACAGATTACATACAAAACCGAGATACAACTCTTTGGTGTTAGTCACAGTAGCTTTTCTCACTGTTCATTAGTTACAGATAACGCTCACATCAATCCGATTCAACTCACTCTAAAAAACTCATTATTGAATTCTTATCACATTCTGATTTTATCCTCTTGTTGATCCTTATCCGCCAATCCTCCATCGAAGAAAGTTTCCATGCCTTTTTAGATTTTTCCTTGCATGCAGTTTTTCTCCAGTGTTGCAACTGATGCAAAAATCCAACCATCATCCATTTGAAAACCGCTTCCTCTGATTGGTCCAGCGAAATGCCACATAGGAGGGTCACACGGTCAAAGGAAATCAAAGTTTGTTGGCATATCGGTGAGACACTAACAGTGTCTCCCTGATGCCGCAAAGTATTCACTATCGATATCAGCTTCAGTCCCCAACAGTCAGCAAGAGGTTTCTCATCGGCAAGATTCATACTGAATGCCATAAGTCATATCGATCTCTACTTTGCCATCGACAAGACTTCTGCAGATCGCCAAGACCTCATGCCGAAGTCTTCAAGTCATGCCGGTGTGAGTTTTCATTCAATGAGACTATCGCTCTTCAGTGAGACCACATATTGACATCCAAAGTCACATCAAAAGGTTATACTATTGGCAAGATACTTCATTCTCGCCAAGACCTTCCTCTGACCACTTCAAGTTACATCAATGATCATTTGATATTGGCAAGACTTATGTCTTTCACCGAGACCACATACCGAGAGCCCATGTCTTGCCGAGTCGGTAAGACATTTATTCTTCGCTAAGACCTTTCATCGAGCATCACCAAGTGGGTCCCAAAGACTATAGATGTGACTTATCCAACTCGCCAAGACTTCATAACCAAGTCTTTTGTCACCATGAAAGCATTGGGTTTTATCTCTGTCGGCGAGACCGCTCTTCATCGCGAAGACCTTTCATTGAGCAAGGATGTCATAGCGAAATCAACCACCGTCCATGAGACATCACGTAGTCTCTGTGAGGTTTCCCCGAGATCCTTGTGTTACCCCAATAGCCATATGCTATCGGTGAGACTTTCACCATTCGCTAGGACCTTTCTCCGACACTCGTGAGTTAGCCTGATAAGATCAAACATTCGCCCATAGATCTCTATTCGACAAAAGGTCACGCCGAACACAGAGAGTCATAGCGATAGACATTGTCAGCAAGACATCAACTCTGTCTTGGCGACATGATCATTTCGAATGGATTTAGAAGAGTTAGTCGGCCAGACATGAATAATGTCACAACGACTTGGCCCTTTAGGAGTTCCATGTCAGTAAGGATTGAGGCACATATTCCAACAAGCTCCCACTTGATGAAGATCTTACTGAGACCTCCAGAGCATAATAAAACTACTAAAATTCATGGGCCAAGAGGCCCATCGAACTGGCACACCACCTGAACTTGTCTATGCTCACAGGCTTCGTCAATGCATCTGCAACATTCTCCAGGGTATTCACTTTCTCCAAAGAGACCTTCCCATCCTCCACCATATCTCGTACAAAGTGATACTGTACATCTATATGTTTCATCTTGGCATGGAAAGTAGGATTCTTTGCCAAACATATAGCACTTTGGCTGTCACACTAAATAGTAATTTTTCCTGCATCAAAACCAATGTTAGAACACAAACATTTTAACCATATTGCTTCTTTATAGGCATGTGTAGCTGCCATGTATTCTGCCTCTGTAGTGGACAAAGCGACTGCAGCTTGCCGCTTGCTCATCCAACTCACTGCACCACCATTCATCATGAAAACATATCCACTGGTGGATCTTCTGTTGTCAATGTCCCCTTCCCAATCAGAGTCCACATAACCTCGAATACTGAGAGTCCTCTATGATTCAACCAAGTTACCATGGTAACACAGAGCATAGTTTGAAGTACCCTTCAGATATCTAAACACTCTCTTCACAGCATCCCAATGTGTCCTTCCAGAATTAGCCATAAATCGACTAAGAACTCCCACTGCTTGGGCAATGTTTGGCCTTGTACAGACCATCGCATACATAAGGCTGCCAACAACACTAGCATATGGCACACTGGTCATGTCCTCCATCTCAGTAGGAGATTTTGGACAATCCTCAACAAATAGCTTCATTCCCTGTGTAACTGGAACAACTAGCTACTTGCACTCAGTCATACAAAATCTCTCTAGAACAGTCATGATATACTTACTCTGACTGAGCCAAAGTTTTCTATTTTTCCTGTCCCTAGTTATTTCCATTCCTAGAATATACCCTGTTGCACCAAGATCTTTCATTTCAAACTTTTCAGACAACTGAGACTTAAGATCATAAATCATTAGCTTACTATTGCCTATGAACATCATATCATCAACATAGAGAGAAATAATAAGAACTTGATCACTTTCAACTTTGTAATAAACACAATGATCACATTTTGATCTTACAAATCCCAAAGACAACAAAAGTGTCAAATTTTTGGTACCACATTCTAGGAGACTGTTTTAAACTATACGAGATTTCTTCAACTTGCAAACCAGTCTTTCCTTACCGTTTTCCACAAAGTTCTCTGACTGGGACATATAAATTTCTTCTTCAAGATCACCATGAAGAAATGTTGTCTTCACATCCATCTGTTCAATCTCTAAGTCATACGCTAATGCAAGTGACAAAAGAAATCTAATAGATGTCAGCTTAGCTACAGGAGAAAAGATTTCTCCATAATCAATTCCCTCTACCTAGGAATAACCTTTTGCAACCAACCTTGCTTTATATTCTTCCACACTGCCATCCAGACCTATTTTCTTTTTAAACACCCATTTGCAACCCACAGCTTTTCTGCCTTTAGGCAATGGCACCAAACTCCAGGTATCATTATTTTCTAATGATGCCATTTCTTCATTCATGGCTTCTAACCAAGAGTTTGAATCAGACATTTTAAATGCCTCTTTCACAGTCCTAGGTTCATCAGTGCTAGAAATTAAAGCATAGGCACAAGTAGACTCTATTAAAGAAAAACCATACCTATCAGGTTGCTTTCTTTCATGAGTTGACCTCCTCACAGGCTGAGGTTGAGGTGGTTCTTCATCTTCTTCAAAGCTTTCAGAACTGCTTGAGCTCTCCTCAGTATCAGGTACATTTTGATTTTTCAATTCCTCTTTATCTGGTGTCGGAGGAATTCCTACTACAACCTTTTCATTTTCTGATTTCTTCTCTGACTGTAGATCCAATTTAGAATATTTCAGCTCATGAAAGATAACACTTTTGTTGTACAAAACCTTCTCAGTCTCAGGATTCCAAAACTTGTATCCTTTTATTCCAGCGCTATAGCCAATAAAAATACACTTCACAGCTTTGTTTTCCAACTTAGATATTTTTTCAAACGGCACATATGCATATGCCTCACAGCCAAAGACACAAATATGTCTTAGAGAGGGCTTCTTTCGAGACCATGCTTCCAAAGGCATCTTCTCAACAAGAGCAGAGTTAGAAGAATGGTTTACCAAGTAACATGTTGTAGAGACTGCTTCAGCCTATAACTTCTCCTCCAAGCCAGCACTGCTCAGCATACTTTGTGCTCTTTCCATTACTGTCCTGTTGAACCTTTCAACAACTCCATTTTGCTGTGGAGTGTAAGGTGTAGTCTTATGTCTTTTAATCCCATGATCTGTATAGTACCTTTCAAATTCATCTGAACAAAACTCACCGCCATTGTCAGTCCTCAAGAATTTTATTTTTCTACCAGTTTGATTTTCAACAAGGTTTTTAAATTCCTTAAACTGACTGAACACTTCTAATTTACTTTTCAAAAAATATAGAAAAGTTCTTCTTGAATAATCATCAATAAACAACCCATAGTATCTTGATTTAGACAGAGAAGGAACATTCACTGGACCAAACACATCAGAATGAATATAATCAAGCAAACCAGAAGATTTGTGAGTACTAGAATAAAATGAAACACGGTGTTGCTTTCCATATATGCAATGTTCACAAAATTAAAACTCAAGGTTACAATCTTCAAGCCCTTCTACCAGGTTTTTATTTTTCAAGGTTTTAAAACCTTTTTCACCAATGTGGCCAAGCCTATGATGCCAGAGTATAGTCTTTTCTATAGGAAGTTTAACCTCCATGGCATTCACTCCATTAGGAATGTTTTCCTTCTTATCTCCATGAGTAGCCTTAAGTGACTTCGCAGAGACACTATTGCATTGAATAGCTTGTGCATCCAGCTTGTACAAGGTACCAATTCGAGCACCCCTAGCCAGCACCATAGAGCCTCTAGTCATCTTGTAGCCATTTCCAGAGAACGTGACATGCACTCCGATATCATTCAGCTTACTTACAGAAAGTAAATTATGAGCCAGACCTGGTATATGCATCACATCATTGATTCCCTTCACTCTTCCATCAGGGAATTGAATTCTGGCTCTTCCACAACCAACAATTTCCAAAGATGAATCACTTTCCAAGTACACCTTTCCACCATTGTATTTTTCATACTTTGTGAACCAATCTCTATGAGATTTCATATGGAAAGATGCTCTAGAATCAATCAACCAGACATCATCTGATGCCCGTGTAGCCAAAGCTGCAATGAAGGTGTCTACATCACTCTGAGAAGAATCATTGCCAGAAGAGTTCTTCTTCTTTTTCTCCTCCTTGCAATCCTTTTGGACATGACCAGGTTGCCCACAATTCCAGCAATTCACCTTGGACTTCTTGCAAGGAGACTTTGATCTCCCTTCTGATTTCGATCTGGATTTCTTGTCCTTCTTCTTGCCTTTTTCCTTCGATCTGCCTCTGACAGCCAGAGCCTCCTTTGTCATCTCAGAAGATTTTCTTCTCATCTCTTCTGACAACAAAGGAACAACAACATCTTCCATCTTGAAAGTGGATGTCGTACTCCCAATAGCCATCACCAGATGATCCTAAGAATCTGGCAAAGAACATAGTAGCAGCATGCAGTGATCTTCATCTTCAACCTTCACACCAACAGATGTCAACTGAGCAATCAGGATTTTGAAAGCATTTAAGTGATCAGCAACAGATCCTCCCTCTTGCATTCTCAAAGAGTACAACTTCTTCCTCAAGAACAGCTTGTTCACCAAGGACTTGCCCTGATAAATGGATGCCAATCTTTTTCACAAGGAAGATGTAGTCTTTTCTTCATGCATGTTCAGAAGAACAAAGTCTACCAAACAGAGCCTTATCATCCCCTTAGACTTTCTATCTGCAAGGTCCCAATCCTCTTGCTTCATGCCTTGAGGCATTGTTCCAGACACAATAGTTCAAAGATCTTGGTCTACTAACAAGTCTTCCATTTTGAGTTTCCACAGCTCAAAATTGCTTCCATTGAATTTCTCTATATCCATCCTTCCGGATGTGCTTGCCATCTTAATTTTTATTTAAACTATCAGACCTCTAACAAACTCCCACTAAAAAAGAATTGACACAAAAAACCCAACCCTCTCACAAGGATAACACAACTGGCCAGGTTCTGATACCACTTGTAAGGAAAGCAGAGGTGCGGAAGCAACTTTCCTAATGTCAAAACCATAGGGGAGAATGCATACAGGGCTTTTAATTTTTCTAATTAGAATCCAATTAAGACACACATGAAAGATTTACAGAAACAAAGAAGATACTCAAAGAAAATGAACAACAGATTTACATGGGAAACCCATTCGGAAAAAAAACCACCACACCAAGCTGAGACTCTTTGTATTATAGTAACAATATATTACATACAAAATTGAGTTACAACTCTTTGGTGTTAGTCAAAGTAGCTTTTCTCACTATTCATCAGTTCAGATAACACTCACATCAATCCGATTCAACTCACTCTGAAAAAATCATTATTGAATTCTTATCACATTCTGATTTTATCCTCTTGTTGATCCTTATCCGCCAATCCTCCATCGAAGAAAGTTTCCATGCCTTTTCAGATTTTTCCTTGCATGCAGTTTTTCTCCAGTGTTGCAACTGATGCAAAAATACAATCGTCATCCATTTGAAAACTGCTTCCTCTGATTGGTCCAGCGGGATGCCACATAGGATGGTCACACGGTCAAAGGCGATCAAAATTTGTTGGCATATCAGTGAGACACTAACAGTGTCTCCCCGATGCCACAAAGTATTCACTATCGATATCGGCTTCAGTCCCCAATAGTTGGCAAGAGGTTTCTCATCGGCAAGATTCATACTGAATGCCATAAGTCATATCGATCTCTACTTTTCCATCGACAAGACTTTTGCAAATCGCCAAGACCTCATGCCGAAGTCTTCAAGTCATGTCGGCATGAGTTTTCATTCGGTGAGACTATCGCTCTTCGGTGAGACCACATATCGACATTCAAAGTCACATCGAAAGGTTATACTATCGATAAGACACTTCGTTCTCGCCAAGACCTTCCTCCAACCACTTCAAGTTACATCGATGATCATTTGCTATTGGAAAGACTTATGTCTTTCGCCGAGACCACATACCGAGAGCCCATGTCTTGCCAAGTCGGCAAGACATTTATTCTTCGCTGAGACCTTTCATCGAGCATCACCAAGTGGGTCTCGAAGACTATCGGCGTGACTTATCCAACTCGCTAAGACTTCATAGCGAAGTATTTTTTCACCACGAAAGCACTAGATTTCATCTCTGTCGGCGAGACCGCTCTTCATCGCTGAGACCTTTCACTGAGCAAGGATGTCATAGCGAAACCAACCACCGTCGGTGAGACATCACGTAGTCTCTGTGAGGTTTCCCCGAGATCCTTGTGTTACCCCGATAGCCATATGCTATCGGTGAGACTTTCACCATTCGCTGGGACCTTTCTCCGACACCCACAAGTTAGCCCGATAAGATCAAACAGTCGCCCAGAGATCTCGATTCGACAAAAGGTCACACCGAATAGAGAGAGTCACAGCGATAGACATTGTCGGCAAGACATCAACTATGTCTTGGTGACATGATCATTTCGAATGGATTTAGAACAATTAGTCGGCCAGAGATGAATAATGTCACAACGACTTTTCCCTTCAGGAGTTCCATGTCAGTAAGGATTGAGGCACATATTCCAACAAGGTTGAATCACGCTTTCTTGGTTGTCTTTGAACCAAAGCTTATATGGATGAAAAACCAAAGAATAGTTAGGGAAGTTTAATCTTGGTTAAGATCTAGTTCATGAATGAAGATGCCTACTCAATGTAATACAGAGTTATTCTTTGTATTATTTTACTGACTTCTTGTTGAAAATATTTGTTATTTTAAATGGAATCTTTGAAAAGAAAGACCTCACCATTTTCCTTGAATGGATAAACCCTACAATGAATTATGTTCTTTAATTGAAAACACCCAAATGGGGTATTTTTGTATATGACATCTTTATACTATATTATGACCAGATAGGTCAAGTTATCCTCTTTTGTTGTCATGAATTCCAAAGGTCTAATTTTGAGAGTAGTTACTCTCATAAGTTTGGTAAGCTTCAAACCTATGGAACTTTCCAAGAGCTGGGTAGTTATGCAGAGTAACTCAGGAGCTCAAAGCAAGTGTAAAACTAACACAACTCAGTCAAGTTTTGAAGAGGAAGTTAATGTGTGTAAAATTAAAGCTTTCGTTATAATTTCCATTGGTCAAACAATCAGTTCGAGTTAACCCTAGGTCAGATATGGTTCTCCAAGTCGAGTAGAGGTGGGTGAACAAATGACGCTACTCATAAGTAGTGGTTGAACTTAGTTCAAATACTTTGGCCAAAGTGAGTGCAATAGTCTCTACATGCACTTGTTGATTCACTATGTCCCAGATTTTCTTAACTAATCAAAGTTATCATACATAGTTGGAAGGTATCCATAGTTGTTTGACGATATTGGTTAATTAGGGCACAACACTGAAGCTTAGATGACAAAATGAAGAGGGTTGTTAACTATACCCTTTTTTGAAGGGTAGGGCCACTTCCAGTTAGGAAGGTGTGCAGGGGATCAGTAGTCCATGGTTGGAGGTAAAGCACTTGGGTGATGCGCTCCCTCTTGTAGATTACAAGCCAAGTCTTGGAAGATAGAAAGTATCCATATATGAGATCTCTACCCTTGTACCTTAAGCTAATGTTATATCTTATTTAATTGAAATCTTTATGTTGAAATATAAGAGGAAAAAGTTTTTTTTTTTTTTCAATTTAAAAATCAAGATAAGTTGTTATGAAATGTTTATATATAGATTTAAATAGAGTTGCATTTTCCAATATTGAAAAGAAATTTTGTATATCTCATTTTACTCTTGATCTTAATTTTATTACTACATAGTAAATAAAACCAAGTAAAATCCTTGTAGAAGGAGATGGTTGTTACAATGCAATATGGGAATGACAACATATTCTTAAACATCATAATATGTAATTGCTTGAGGACAAAAAAATTCTGAAAGGGAGGACTATAATGTTGTTGGGAATCAAGGTGTCTCAACCTTAGCAAATTTCTAAGTTATTTATTTATTCTTATTTTATGTTTCCTTATTATCATTTATATTATTAAATAATTGTGCTCCATCAAAAGGGGCGTGAGGTTTTGAGTTGGCACTTCTGACACATGTTGGTGCCTTGAAAAATATTTTATTAGTTGTCAAATGATTCCCATTTAGTGATCTAACATGGAAAGCCTACTTTTAAGAATGTTTTGACAGATTCTATGACAATTGTAATGGCTAAAATTAGGGGATATTATTTTGGACATGAGAATAAGTTATGACATGTGTAAGAGAATATTTGCATAAGCCTTTGATGGTCTATGATGCATTTAAGAGAATCTCCTATTTTCTAGGGGTTCTTATAACAACTTGTAATGTGTAAATTCATGTAAGAGACCATGTTTAACATGTAAGGCTTATATTAATTTTAACCATGGTATTTTGGAACCTTGTTTTGACCCATGGAAATGTTCTATGGTGGTATTTTGAGCCCCCATGAGTTTATATATTGAGGGGTTGATATGGAGACATTATGAAAGGTTTTATAGGTACACAAATATTGTTGGATAAAAGACTAAAGAGGAGTTAGATTTGATATATTGCAATCACATTTCTTGATTATACAAGCTATTCATCTCTTCTTTTGTTGAGTTATTTTTGAAATGGTATCTCCATGTTGAACATTGTGTTTGGTGTTCAATTTTTATTGTTGATTTAAAACTCCATATGGTAAACATTAATAGATATGATTTATATTTTATTTAAAATTCTATTATTGTTGTTCACCTTCTATATTCTAACATTTGGTATCAGAGCTTGGCTAGTTCTATGTCTTGGGTGGTCTAGAACAAAGCTTTTTGGATCTATAGTGGGAGTTTGGTTGATCTATTTTTGGTAGTTTTTTGTGTTGAAACCATGGCTATAACTTCTTCTCATTTGAACATCAAAAAATTTAATGGAATCAGATATGAGTTGTGGAAGCTGAAAATGGAGGATTTCCTTGAAGAATGAGATCAATGGGTGGTTGTAACAAATGAAAAGAAACCTAAAAAAAAGAATGATGAAGTTTGAGAGAAGATGGATAAGAAGGCACAAGGTACTATTAGGTTGTGTCTTGCAGATTTTATTCTCTTGAATGTGTCCAACGAAAATACTACACATGCTTTATGGAATCAAATAGGTGAGATCTACTAAGAAAAAAAAATTGGTAAATAAAATCTACTTGAAACAAAAGTTGTTTTCTCCTAAGATGAAGGAAGGTGAATCAATTTTTGAGCATTTAAATTCATTTAAATTAATTTTGAGTAAACTAGCTTCTATATATATTAAGGTCAATGAAGAAGATAAATACATTATGCTTCTTTATTCTTTATCTGAATCATGGGAAAATTTAATTCTTTCTATCACTACTAACCTTGAAGATCCAAAGATGGATGCACTTGTAGCAACCTTGTTGTCACAAGAAATGAGGAAAAAGGCTATGGATAGTTCGGGTGATGCTCTTAATGTCAGGGGAAGGTCTAAAGAAAGAGGGTTTAAAGGAGATAAGAATGGTCCTAAGGACAAGTATAAGGGAAGATATAAAACTCTTGGGAAGAAAAACTGAGTGAAATGTTGGAACTATGGAAAAAGAGGACATATAAAAGAGGAATGTAGAAATCCAAAGAAACAAAATGATTCCTCCACAGAGAAATCCTCAAATTTAGGTGATGAATCTTTGGTTTCTTTTGTTCATATTATGACTAATGAAAATTGGTTAATTGATTTAGGATGCTCGTATCATATGACTCCTCATAAGAAGTGACTATCCACATATACAAAATATGATGGAGGCAAAGTCTACCTCAATGATAACTCGTCATATTCTATTGTCGAAAGGGGTATTGATTCAATTGTGTTTCAATCATCATGGGAGCTTAAAAAACCTCTATGATTTTTTGCATATCCCAGGTTTAGCAAGAAATTTGATTTTAAGTTCTAAGTTGAATGATCCAAGATTGCATGTAACATTTGATAAGCATGGTTGCAGATTGGTAAGAGGAAATTTGGTGGTAGAAAGAGGGACAAGAAGGGGGACTCTATTTAGGCTTGAATTCACTATTGTTGTTAACTCTACCAATGTAACTAAAAAATATAAAAATACTTGTATGTTGTGGCATCAAAGATTAGGCCACATTAGTGAGACTGGTTTAAAAACTATTTTGAATAAGAAAATTGTTAGATGGTTTCTCCTATAATTTTGATGAGACTTTTTATTTTTGTGAATATTGTGTGTTTGGAATACAATTTTTTTTTTCTTCAAGTAGTAATAAATCTAAGAATAAATTGGAACTTATTCATTCAGATGTATTTGGTCATGAGGATGTGGAATCAATTGGAAAATCTAGATATTTTGTCTCCTTCATTGATGATGTTACAAGATACACTTGGGTGTATTTTATGAGACATAACTATGAAGTTTTCACTAAGCTTAAAGAATTTAAAGCCTTATTTGAAAAGAAAAAAAATTATAATATTAAGGTTTTGAGGTTTGATAATGGAGGGGAATACTATGCTAAGAAATTTAATGAAATTTGTAAGCATGCAGGAATTTTTAGACAAAAAACTACTTTATATACTCCTCAACAAAATGGAGTAGCAGAAAGGATGAATTAGATAATTATGAAAAGAGCTATAAGTATGCTAAGTAGTCCACAACTTGACAGATGGTTTTGAGAAGAAGCTATAAGTATTTCTTGTTACTTGTTGAATAGATCTCCTTTTAAGGCTCTTGAAACAACACCTTATGAAATTTGGATAGGTAAGAAGCCTTTTGTTTCACATTTAAGGGTATATAGTTGTGAGGCTTATGTTCACATGTCTAAATAAAAATGAACTAAGTTGGATCCAAAAGCTGAAAAAGTGTATTCTCATTAGATATGGTGATAATGTAAAAGGTTACAAGTTATGGAATCCTCTAACCAAGAAAATCATCTTTTCTAGAGATGTGATTTTCAGGGAACTTGGTGTTATTTATGATCCTGAACAACCAAAGGAAAAGGATAAGGAGAGTGCATTTTGAAATTAAGTAGGAACTTGCACCTTGAGAAGAACTGAGAGATGGACTTGAGGATGAGGAGGAAGAAGATGAGGATTCAAATGAAGTTACTAATCAAACCAAAGAACATGAGCAAGAAAATCATGAAGAGTTTGAGAAAAATCAAGAACAATAAGTTCCTCATACTCATATTCTTAGAAGATCCACAAGACAACGAAATACAGTCAACAGGTATAGCCCACCATATTTTTGTTCTATATTTTCTTTGTTGAGTAATGATGATGAGCCTAGATCCTACAAGGAAGCTATTCTTGAATATGATAATGAGTCTTGGCAACTAGCCATGCAAGAGGATATGATGGCTTTAGACTC
This sequence comes from Sequoia sempervirens, assembly GCA_007258455.2. Lineage (NCBI taxonomy): Eukaryota > Viridiplantae > Streptophyta > Pinopsida > Cupressales > Cupressaceae > Sequoia > Sequoia sempervirens. The sequence goes on along the minus strand of VDFB02075321.1, from coordinate 135,744,476 downwards.
TTGTGATACATTATATATTGTTAATTTTCCCAAAGGAAATCCATTGGTTGTAAGTGGGTCTATAAAAATAAATTTAGAGCAGACAATTCATTAGAAAAGTACAAAGCTAGACTGGTAGCTAAGGGATACTCCTAGAGAGAGGGAGTTTATTTTGGTGAAATTTTCTCTCTTATTTCTAAATTACATTCTATTAGATTTATTTTATCCATAGTTACTACTTATGATTTTGAAATTGATAAAAATGGATGTTAATACTACTTTTTTTGCATGGAGATCTGGAAGAGGAAATCTATATGCAACAACCAAAAGGATTTGAGGTAAAAGGGAAAGAACACTTCGTTTGTAGGTTGAAATAGTATTTTGTGATTTAAAACAATCACCCCGAATGTGGTATCAAAAATTTGACTCTTTTGTGTTAAAATTTGGATTTGATAGAAGTGAAGAGGATCATTGTGTTACATTAGATGTATTGACGATCAATTACTAACTTTTTCCTTGTGTGTGGATGATATATTATTTTTCAGTAACACAAAAGGTATGATTAGTGAGTTGAAAGCTCAAATTTTAGGTGTATTTGAGATGAATGGTTTGGGAGTAGTGAGACACATACTAGGAATGGAAATAAAAAGAGATTGAGGTAACAAAAAGCTTTGGTTATCACAAAGTAAGTTTATGAGCACTATTTTACACAAATTTAGTATGCAGGATTGTAAACTAGTTAGAATTCCTTTACCAATTGGAACTAAGCTTACTTTAGATATGTTTCCTAAATTTGAAAATGATTTTGAGGATATATCTAACATGCCATATTCTAGTGTTGTAGGAAGTTTGATGTATGCAATGGCTTTCACTAGACTATATATTTCCCAAGCAATGGGAGTTTTGAGCAAGTTTATGTCTAACCCTGTTAGAGAGCATTGAAATTATGCAAAGAGGGTGTTAAGATATTTTTGTGGTACTTATGACTATTGTTTGGTTTATTTTGGTACTAACAATGTGGATAAGACATTGTGCATGCAAGGTTTTGTTGATGCAGATTGCACAGGCGACTTGGATAGTCAAAGGTCCACTAGTGGATATGTGTTTACTTTGTTTGGAGAAGCTATAAGTTGGATGAGTAAGAGGTATCCTATGGTTTCTTTATCCACTTCTAAAGTAGAGTATAGGGTTAGGGTTGTTACCCATATTTCTAAGAAGGAAGTATGGTTACAAAGGTTGTGTACATGTATTGGTTTTGATTGTAGGATAGTTCAAATTGGTTGTGATAGTTAGAGTGATGTATCATGCTCGAACTAAGCATGTGGATGTTCAATACCATTTTGTTCGAGAAACGATTGCTAATGGACAAATTGAGTTGAATAAAATTAACACTCGGGTGAATGTTGCAAATTATCTTACCAAACCTATGAGCACAAATAAGTTCACTTGGTGCAAGGAGGCCACCGACCTTGTTTCTTGTACCTAGTTGATTCCATGATGGTGTGATTTCCCTAGCTCTTGCAAGATATTCAACAAGTGGGATAATGTTTGGAATCAAGGTGTCTCAACCTTCGAAATTTTTTAAGTTATTTATTTATTCTTATTTTATATTTTCCCACGAATATTATCATTTATATTATTAAATAATTATGTTCCATCAAAAGGTGTGTGATATTTTGAGTTAGCACTTTCTCCACATGTTGGTGCCTTGAAAAATAAGTTATTAGCTGTCAAAAATTTTCCATTTAGTGGTCTAGCATGGAAATCCTATTTTTAAGGATGTTATGATGGATTATATGACAATTGTACGAGCTAAAAATAGGGGATATCATTTTGGACGTGAGAATAAGTTATTACACGTGTAAGAGAATCTTTGCATAAGTTATTGATGGTCTATGATGCATGCAAGAGCATCACATATTTTGTAGGGATTCTTATGGCAACTTGTAAGAAGGTGTAAAGTCATGTAAGAGACCATGTTTAGCATGTAAGGGTCGTATGGATATTTTTCATAGTATTTTGGAACCTTGTTTTGACCCATGGTAATGTTAGATGCATAAGAAAACTGAGAGGGGAGGGGGTGAATCAGTTGTATACCTTAAACATTCAATCCCTCAAAATATTCTCAAACCCTTATCAACCATTAAACCCTATTAAGCATTAACAAAATGTAAACATGAGAAACAATAATGTAAACATATTAAGCACATAGGAACACTAGATTTACATGGAAAACCCAAGAAGGGAAAAACCATAGTGAGGATTAGCTCACAATATAAAGTAATAGCAACACCGAATATAATAGGCTCACTTTCGGAGGGCTCACTTCCCAAAAGAAAGAAGGAATCACTACCAAATGACTCATTGTCCAAAAGAAAGAAGATAGAAGGAGTGGTTCACTACCAATTTGAACTACTAACAATGCATCTCTCTTATGTTGAAGATACAATTCCACTAAAGCACAAATAACTCATTCAACAAACTAAAATGTAGACACCTTCTTCTCACTGCATCTAGGAGTCATAAGCATTAAGGCTCACACTCAGATCACCACACTCGATCACTTTCACATTTTTTCATCACACACACTTTCTCTTTATCCACACAAAAACTTTCCTTGTATTTATACCATTTATGACAATCTCAATTAGGTCGACCTTAAGGAAACATATGCACGTCAACCATGCAACATCAAATAGGTTGGCACCAAACACTTCCAAGATATAAACAAGTGAAGGAAAACTATGCCATAACTTAACTAGGACCCAAATCTACACCAGCACGCTTCTCAAAACTTCCACAAACAACAATATACCTTTGTAATTAGCACTAACACGCTAGGTTATCCAAACCTACATAACACCCTTAATGATTAAGTTCATGCTTAACTAAGTCTGAAAAAAACTTTTATGGACCACATAACTATATAAGAGTGAATTTGCACCCCTTAAGAAAATTCTCCTTTCACATATCCTCACCTTAGAAAATCAAATCCGAAGGAGAAATTCCACATCATCCACCTTCCTTCAACCCACTTGGCTTTTTTTATTTTGCGTCGATGGGAGAATATTTGTCAAGGATGCGAGTGTGGCAGGTAGACGTCTGCATAGCGCGCTACCGTCCCTAATGGATTCTCATGTCTAAAGTTGGCAAAGGCATTACACTCCTCATTGGGATGAATTGTAACGTCCTCCTGTCGACCAACCAACCTAAAAATGGCAGATTCTTCTCATACCACCTTCAAAAACATTCTTCATTCATTCATTCCATCCTCTATGCAATTCCACAACTCAAGCAATTTCACTTCAAGCATATTTCATAGCTCCATTGTGAGCATTGTAGCAGCATTGAAACTCCATCAACTCCACACTGCAAGTGTGAGACTACCATAGAAGTTGCAAGCTTGGAGTCTTGTGAGACCTCCCTTCACCACGGTTGCAGTGGTGGTGACTTTTCCAAGTTCATAGCTTGCACTCTCCCTTCATTGGCCTTGAGAGCCTTTGGGTGGAGGAGGTAACACTTCACTCCTCTCTTTTGTGATTTGATAGAGTAGCATTTTTCTTATGTAGTGTTCATTGTAGTACTTTCTATTTTCTTTATTGCATATTCTACTTCGTTGCTTTCTGGTTGTCCATGGAGGTGGAAATACCAAAATGGGGGTCTGACTGAGATAGGCCCCTATATAGCCCCAACAATTTTCCCCTTCTTTCTTGTGTGCAGGTGAATGTGTGCATGGATCTAGCTGGCGAACAAGAACTTTTGTGAGATAATATTCATCATCCTAGCTTTTATTTACTTGCTTTATCATCTCTATCTTTGCATTCCATATCTCATCATTCTATTTACTTCATTAAGATTAGCCATCTAGGTTGTTTAGTCTTTTTTCTAGTATTTTTAGTGCATCTTACATTTTTTGGCCATACAAATGCGATTGTTCTAGAGAGATGTCAGTGCACCACACTGTTGTCCCAGAACCACGTTGCCAGAGAGCTATCTAAGGTGCAGTATTGATTCCAAAACCCAACTCATCTAGCCCCAACCTAAATCTTAGGTTTGTAAAGTGATAGAAGTACTTCATAATGCTCTTTATTCTCAATCCTCATCTCTTTAGAGTGAGGTAAGTTAGGGCAGCCCTCCACTCTTGGCTCTTTGTGACCTGGAGCTTTGGCTTGGTTGGTCCCCCTCTCTTACATTTTTGGTGAACTTGACATGAACCATTTTGGCTCCATTTAGTAGTGTTGAAGGCTCATTTCCTCGTATTCTAGGAGTGTTGTAGGTGTGAGTGTTGTGAGGCATTTTTATTACAACCCGAACTATGACCCCTATTAGGCATAGTTCGAAGGTTCCATAGGTGTTGTGGAATGAAGCCTTAATGGGGTCAGGTTGATTGTGAACATTTGGGGGACTTTTTGAGATTATAGTTTAGTGTGTGTGATGGCCTCTTTCTTGTATCTGCCTATCCCCTTTACACACCCTACAAGTAGTGGTTCGGGTATAACCTTCACCTCATAGGACTTACCAATGGGTTTTAATAGAGAACCATCTCCTCTTTACATCCCCATATGAATCAATGGAAACACTGTAGCTGGTGTTCTTGTTGACCCAATGTGCTAGGTGAATGTGATTACCAAGGATATTATGTTAATCAAATTCTTGCATAAAGATGGGTATGACACACCTGTAAGCACCATCCATACGCATAACTAAATTTTTTTTACCTCCCCTTGGTAGCATTATTTTGTCAGTCCTAATTGGACCTAAGTTAGTAAACATGCTTTTTGACATAATCCTAGGGTCAAAACTCTTCAGAGTGAAGCTAGGTATCCCCTGGTTAGTAGCTATGAATGTAGTTCCCTCAGTTGTGCATAAATTTCTAAAGTTTATTCATGAGGGTTCAATGCATGTGATCCACGACACTGGTTATAAACTGCCAATTGAGCGTGGTAGTTATTCCTTAGAGAACTTTTGGCCTGCACCCATTGCTCTGCTCCCACCTAGGAAAGACCTCTTGTACTGGACATATGAAAAGTACAAGAAGGGATGCTTAATGCCTAAAGTGAGGTACCCTCCATCTCCCTATGTTGTTTTGCATAGGGCTTGTCTAAAAGCTAATAGTGATTCCACCATGGCACGTAGAAGAGAAGAAGAGAAGTGCTCTCGAGGTTCCTCTTCTTCCTCTTCCACTGTCTATCCGGATGCTTCTTCTCGCCCTGCTGTAACACCATCAAATTTTGCTTCACATTTGTGGGATAATCCTATAGTGCCCACTTGGTGAAAGCCCAAGTGTCCTACGTTTGATCTTCTTGTTCTGCCCATGGAGCCTAGGCCCATTCTATATGGTAGAAGGAAGGGTCCCCATGGGGAATCCTCTATGTCTCGGCCTCCCACTGCTTCTGCTCCTAAAGAGTGAATGGGAAGAGGCCAACCGCAAAGGCACTAGAGCTGACTTCCCCCGTTGTATCTCAATCTCTTCCTCCTGATCTCATTCAAGAGTTTGTCCCCCTATCATAAACAGATGTGATGGACACCCCTATGGATGAGTAGGAGCCTTTTGTCCCTTCGTGACTCCCAGCCTCTAGCTCAAAGAGTCATAGAAACTGCCTTGCACATGAGCACAAGCAACAGCGAAAGGCTCTAGCGGCTAAGTAGGTTGCTTTGCAAAAAAAGGAAGAGGAGTCAACCGCCCCTATATCAAGGCCTCCTATTGTGTCCTCCTCTCTCCTCCCCTCTTCTTCTATTCAATTGAGTCTAGTCTCACTTCTAACTCTTGTTGTGAGTATGAGTGCACTTGACCATAAAAAGGTGCAGGTGCGTATTGCTCCCTCAGTCAATCCACCCTTTTTGATGTCCCTCCCAGACATCCTGCCATTCCCTAAACCCGTGGACATGTTGAATACCTCGGTGGTGTCCACTACAGTTTTCTCCTCCTCTGTACCTCTTGCCTCATCTATGGGGGATTCAAATCCTCTAATGAAGCAAAAGTGGAGGTTGGACCTTCTAGCAATGGGGGGTGTAAGAGGATCCCATCTTCTTCAAAGGGTGGTCCTATGCTAGCTTGTTCCATTCTAGTAACAGAGCAATTTTTAGCTTCCCTTGAGTTTTTCACCGCTGTCGAGTCACTCAGTGAGCCTAGAGGTGAATCAGGGGCACCATCCTCCCCATCCATACCGTCCTCCCCATCCATTAAGGTACCACATGGCACTCCTATAAAGTGCATGTGTCAACTCTCTGGATGAGGTCCCAGCCTTGTTAGTGATCTTCGTAAAATCATTGACCATAGTTCCATAAGAGCCTAGCAGAGAAGACCTTGTGGGGCCTTCTTCCTTAGCCCTTGTTGCGAGAGGGTCAAAAGCTCCTCCCCTTAATATTCCACCACTGCAAGATTGTCTTCCTTCCCCTTATAATGATCTAGATTGGGAAGCGGACAACCTCTTGGTCAATGAGTGTTATGGGGAGGCCTCTTCTTTACCTTTAGATTAGGTGTGTGTTTGTTGTGATGTGTTCCCTCATGCTTGTGTTATGTATTCCTAGATGAACCTTGCCACCCTTGTTGGTGCTTGGATATAGGAGTGATTATGTGTCATAAACCTTCTTCTATTTGTATCATCATTCTTCCTCTATTATGTGTTTTGATTTTTGGAAAATTAGGGACGATGCAAAGCGTTGGGGGCATTTAGGCTTCCCTTCCATGTTGACCCAATTTTTAATTTTTACTTTTTCTTCTCGTGCATTCTTCATATGGTTTGATATAGTAGGGGGTTGATGATAATTCATTGATATACTATTATTCTACTTATATATATTTATGAGCAGCTCTAACCCTGAAATATTAGATCGCCCCTGTGTCCTCTATTTGTGATGTCATTGTTTCTTTTTTATTTTCTTATATTTATCTCTCCTTTGCTTGAGTTGTGATGTTGTGGTTCTTATGTATTTTCCCTTGTGTGTGTGACAACATCACCATGCTGACATCTTGCTATGTCCCATGGGCCACAAAATCACTTTTTCCTTTCTTGCTTTTCTCTCCTTGGGATGTTGTGTGCCTTTGCATTTAGCACACACCACCCTAAGGGAGGCTGCCATGTCAACTTCAATTTTGAAAAAATGCATTTGTTTCCAACAAATATTTTCTCAAAAATCCTTGTGACATTTTTTCTAAAAATCACATTTTTCAACTTGGACCCCTAGCAGAACATGTTTCCTTCATCATGGGTTCGCAAAGAAAGAACTTGAGAACTTTCCTCTAAGGAGAGAGTAGTTTTTCCTGTGGGAGAATCCTCGACCTTCCCCTCATGAGGGGGAATCTTCTTCCTTTCAAATTCCTTGATGAAGTGGACATCTTTTGAAAAGATTCCTTGATGATGAATTGATTTGAGAAAAAACATCTCTTTTACACTTTCAAATAGTGTGTCCCTTGAGTAGACCCCTTTGAAAGACTTTCAACTTGTTAACTGTCTATGTGACTATTTGTCTATTTGCTTGTGTGGCTACTTTTTTTTTTTTGACATGTTTTATCTACGTATTAACATGTTGCTTTGTAGGTGCGCCTGTGAAGCCGCTTTCCAATCTGACTCTGCAGAGTCCCCTTACACTAGGCTTCCTTCATGAGAGAGTACTTGGGGGATGCATTCTTGTAGGTCTATAGGCCTATGAGGTGCTTACATCCTAGAGTATTTTTCCATCGTTGGTCCAAGGGCCTTCGGTGTACTTTATGTAACTTCATAGTTTTGTGGAGCTATGGAGTCCTTTTGTTAGAAACTCCTTAGGAGAGAGTACTTGTGGAGTCCTTTGCCTACCTTGCACTCTCGAGTTTTCTAGATCAGGGTCTACTTCCTTGATGGTTCAGGTATACATTTCTAACTCTTCAATCTACTTTACCGAATGTTCATCTATATTCACACTCGCTAAAGTGGGGGAAAAATGTATGAGTGAATTTGCACCCCTTAAGCAAATTCCCCTTTCACGTAACCTCACCTTAGAAAATCAAATTTGAAGGAAAAATTCCACATCATCCACCTATCTTCCACCCACTTGGAATTTGTCTTGATTTTTGATGGGATAGTATTTGTCGGGGACGTGAGCGCGACGCATGGACATCTGAACGACATGCTATCGTCCCAGATGGATTAATGTGTCTGAAGTTGGAAGAGGTGTTACACTCCTCATTGGGATGAATTTTAACATCCTCTTATTGACCAAATGACTCAAAAATGGCAGATTCTTCTCATCCCACCTTCAAAAACATTATTCATTCATTCATTCCATCCTCTATGAAATCCCACAACTCAAGCAATCTTACTTCAAGCATTTTTCACATCTCCATTCAGTAGCATTGAAACTCCATCAACTCCACATTACAAGTGTGAGGCCACCATAGAAGTTGTGAGCTTGGAGTCTTGCGAGACCTCCCTTCACCACGGTTGTGGTAGTGGTGACTTTTCCAAGTTTGTAGCTTGCACTCTCCCTTCATTGGCCTTGAGATCCTTTGGGTGGAGGTGGTAACGCTTTGCTCTCCTTTGTGATTTGATAGACTAGCATTTTTCTTTTGTAGTGTTCATTTTAGTACTTTCTATTTTATTTATCACATATTCTACTTTGTTGCTTTATGGTTGTCCCTAGAGGTGGAAACACCAAAATGGGGGTCTGACTGAGGTAGGCCCCTATACAGCCCAACAATTTTCCCCTTCTTGCTTGTGTATAGGTGAATGTGTGCATGGAGCTAGCTGGTGAACGGGCACTTTTGTGAGATAATATTTGTCACCCTAGCTTTTATTTACTTTCTTTATCACCTTCATCTTTTCTTTTCATATCTCATCATTCTATTTACTTCATTAAGATTAGCCATCTAGGTTGTTTAGTCAGTTTTCTATAATTTTCATTGCATCTTACATTTTCTGGTCGTACGAACGCTAGAACACCAGAGAGACACTGATGTAATCTAGGTGGGGATGACTTCAATTCGAACACAAAATTATCAAACACACACAAATAAATCCACTTTTGCACACAAAATGCTCCTCTTGACTCAATCACTCCCCAAGAGGCTTCAAACCCTCAAAACTCAACTTTACACAAAATTTCATGAAGAAAGCCACATATCCCTAAACAAATCCCAAAAGATCTCACAAAGGTTCTGTTAGCTCTCAAAAACATAGGCGGAATGCCTCAAGAGGCTGCCAATCTCTTGGTACATTTTAGGGTAACAAACAAAGCCAAATGATTTAAGCTTTCTACTCTTTAGGTGCTGCTAGACCTAGGTGGGTGTACCAATATGAATGAAGCAGACTTAATGTACTTATCTTTCTTGAAATGTTTCGCCCACAATGGCAGATGGGAGTGGACAAATAAAACTAAATTTGGTATAAATTGTATAGCAATATTCAAAGCTAAATCCTAATATGCTCAGTTAACAGATGTAAAGAAAATGAATGAATCTAAATGGTGAAATGTAGAGACTAGTGCCTTATTGGGTATGTGGAGTCAAATGAAATAGCAATGGGCAACCTCTTTCTAGAAAACACTCAAATTTTTTGGCATATGTTTTGTTTATAACTTGTATAAACATGCAAGACTGTGATTACTAAGCTCTTCTTAATGATCCAGATGAATTTCCCTGACTACTGTGATTAATCAAAAGGATTTAATCCCTCCTTGAAGGAACCAGTTAATTAACCACACAAATACAACAAATGTGCACCGATAGACTAAATATAAACTTGTTATACCAATTTAAATAACTAGAAAAGTCAACCCTAGAGACAACTTAAATAATACTTTCAATAAGCACAACAGACAATTGACACTAGAAATAAGTAGCCACATCAACTGATTTTCATTGAAATCTCCATTTGAAATCATGCATCATAGTCTTTGATTTGAGAATTTTATTCTACTGGATCCATTTCTAATCTATCTACTATCTAATCTAATTCTGATGATTTTCATTTACAGTCAGAAATGGATATTTATACATTTGTGCCTGAAAAGACACATCGTTTCACATTCCAACATGTTGGTCAACAGTATTTGGGCTTTATTGAACATACGCCAAACACTCGCTAAGACATCCCGTAGTCACACTGAAGGCCAATGTCTCGCTGACAGTCATCCTGCATCCTTTGTGTTTCGCTGTGACCTCTATTGTCGGGGAGACATCCCACAGATCATACGGTTTCATACCGAAAGTTGTCCCTCCATCTTGTGTGTCATTGAGACAATTCATCGTCGGGGGGAGGTTTCATAGAACACCCTCTGTCATATCAAAATACCCCGTGGTAAATTTTTGGTTGCTGAAACATAACCACCTTTTTGCCAATGAAACCATATCTCGGCATGACCTTCAAGTTTCTCACCGATGAAATTTATCTTACCGATGAAATAAATTTCATCGGCAAGACTATGAATCTTCAAAAAGACTCATACCGATGCCAAATGTCTCATTGAACCCGTTCCTCCATATTACTCTATTCGGTGATACTCATGTCGATGACCCCTTTCTCTTGCCGATGCATATCTTTATCGGTGTGACATTTGAGTCAGCAAGACTACGTAGCTTCCTCCCGATAGCCTTTTGATGAAACCCCTTTGCATGTTGGTGAGACTAGAGGTACTCGCCGAGACCTCATTTCGAATACCCCTAGCTTGACCAATATTTTTCCACGTGCGTCGGTTGGCGAGATAATAAAGGGTTCCCTATGACTCATCCCGATAGAAATATCTTGCTGATGTGTTCTTTCTCGTGCACTGGTCAATGAGACACAACCCATTCAGTGAGACCTCACCCCGGTGAAATCATTCCTGCTGATATGAAACTTCCTCTGTCGCCGAGACAATGACTAGTATCCTACCGAAAGACAGCTGCAGATGAATTCCAATCAGTGTGAAATTCCTGAGGTCTTGCTGATAATCTGCAGCAAGTATACATTAGTGAAAAAATATCATAGGTCAGGGAGACCCTTACTCTATCTTGTCGATATGGGTAATACAATGAAATATCAAAGACCAAATGGATTCAAATGGATCATATGACAAAATATAAGCAAGACGTTATGAAGAGGGAATTTTATGCTTATGATGAGGACTCATTTGGAAACTCAAGGGTATAAAAAACTTGTGAAATTATTCAGAATTTCACAGTTCTAATAGGTTCTTTGCAACAACATAGAGTTTCATTAACCTGTCCTATTTTGAAGGCTACTAAATTAGCCCACTTTTACAAAGGAGGTCCCTCCTTTTCAACTTTCCTTCACAAAAACACATCAAACAGTCAACAAGCATGTGACAAAACATCAAATTTCACAATTTATTTCCAGGTTTAAGGCTTCTTCAATATTGTTCCAACAAACCCTCCATTTACAAGCAAATACCTAGGGTTCTATTGAAAATCATATCTCTAGGGCTTGCTCAACCAAACCAATGCTTCAAAAACCCCACATATAGCCTTCACATACTCAATAATCCCTTACAAAGACCATACTCTTAACATTCTTTCAAAACCTTATCTTACAACTCAATTTCACATAAAAATGGCTCTGCCTAGCCCTAGGGCATCTTCCCACTTTGACCAACACAACTTCCTAGCCTACCAAAACCTATTAAGATTTAAATTACATTGGATGGGACCCTTTCCATGAGTTACAGTGGTTACAGTGAATGGAAAGGGTCAAATTCCCATTTTAGAAGACTATCAAACCCTTAAATACTATGAAACAAGGCTGCAACAAAAAAATGACAATATCTCCCTCTCTACTCTGAATTAAACTCTCACAATGGACTCATTTGAAACATAAAACATATATCTACAAAATATAGTAAGATTCGGGACATTCAACACCTGTACGAGTCTGTACAGTATCAAGAAAGTTCAAGAAAACAAAAAATTTACAAAAGAAAATGTTGTATTTTCAATTGGAAGTCTTCAATACATTATTAAGTAACTTGTCTTCTAGCCATGGAGAGATTTTTATACATATTCCAATTCAAATCTCAACTTTCAACACCTATAATTAACTTTTTAACTACCATGACTTTACAACTTCCCAAAATTTGCAATGTGACAACTTTTCTTGACTTGACAACATTACATTTTGTTGTGCAACTTTTACATTTAGATTCAAATGAATCTAAACCATTCAATTACATCATAAATGGTCTTTTAGACCTTATTTAACTTAAATTGACTCAAAACACCCCTACTAACCTAATGACCACCAACCAAACCTTTTAAGAGATCAAATTTTGTCCACAAGGTGTAGGTGCTCCTACACCATACACCCCCACAGGAAAAAATTCATGCCACATGATTTGAAGTTGATACCAACTCCACCATCCTTCATACATACGTCTCTGACCTGCAAACACATTTCTTTGGTTCTTAAGCTCTTCCCATTGTGCTCCTTCAATCTACCCTACACCTTGGATTGTGTTTGTGCTTGAAAGTGACTGTGCCTTTAGGCTCAGAATTGATGTTTTCCCTCTCTCCACTCTTTGTTCAAAAATTGCTTGCTTCCCTGCACTTACACCTGCACACAAACAATGGTTAGTAACCTCTTGCACTATTTTCTTCCCTAAGCCTCTTCCTTGCTTACAACTATTCTTACTGCCTTGTTCTTCATGTCTTTCACTTACTGCCCCATTAACTTTCCTTGTCACTATCTTATCAGACCTTTGTACTCCTATACCTACACACCTTGTTTCTTTCTCCACCTTATTTTAAACTATAGGACACTCTATGGTCCCCACCATAATACCTTCACAAAAACTCACTGCCATTACCTTCTTTACTCCTGTGTCAACCTTTATATCTATTGTTCCCGTGTTCTCAGTCTTAGGCCTAATTACAACATCAGTATTCTTGTCTTCCTACACAACATTTATCAACTCTTTCTTTCCACACATGATTACCTTGTCTTTACCTTTCACATCTTCCACAAGTGCAGTTAAAACAAAAAAAAATCCATCCTTCACAATAGTCTATGTATTCTCTCTACCATCATACATGGCACGCCTATCATATTGCTAGGGTCTACCTAGGAGTAGGTGACAACAATCCATAGGAAGGATATCACAAACAACACTATCCTTGTAACCTCCAATCTAGAAATCTATCATAGCTTTTTCATTAACTAACAAAGACTGACCATCACTCAACCACAACACCTTATAAGGCAATTCATGAGGAACTCTTTGCAAGTTTAACTTACCATCTCACTAGACACCATGTTCTCTGTTGAACAAGAATCAATCACAACTCTAAATACCTTATTTTTACACTTAGAAGTAGTTTTGAAGAGACTCTTTCTTTGCAAAGGTTATACCTCTTTGGCTACCTTCAACATTGTCTTTCTCATCATCAACACCTCCCCTATTTCAAGAGTAGCCCTCAAACTTGTAGAATAATTTCTTTCACACTCCTCTTCTTGAACCAATTGTGCTCTCCTATCAATCCTTTTTTCACCACTTGACGAACTACCAACCCTTTCAGGACATTTCCAGGATGGATGATCATATTCATTGCATGTATATCATCACCCTGCAAATTCATTAGAACTTCTACCAGCACTAAACCTTCCTCTACCTCTAAAACCACCTCTAACATCAATTCCTTGTTCCTTACCCTTATTTTCTCCTTCTTGTTCTTCACTTGACCGCTTTGGTGTAGGGATTGTTCCTCTTCCTCTTGCTCTAGTACCACCTCTTCCTCTAACTGATTTTTCTTGTCTCCTCTTAAGTTTTTCCTCCACCCTAATTGCTAATTGAAAACACTCTTCAAATGATTTGGGGTTAGCAACAACAAGTTCATCTTGTATATTAAATCTCAAACCACCTAGATATCTAGCCACCTTTTTAGCCTCATCTTCATCTCTTCTTGACCTTATACTTAGTTTGTAGAATTCATCAGTGTAGGCCTTAACATCTAGATCTTTTTGCCTCAATCCTTGCAACTTTTATACAATTGAACTTCATAATCTTTTGGAAGAAATTTACCTTTCAACTTTTGTACCAACTTGTCCCATGAAGTAATCCTTGACTTGCCTTGCTTTCTTCTCTCTGCTTGCTCATAGTCCCACCATAAAAGAGTGTATCATTTTAACTTTGTTTTTTTCACCTTCACCATCTGCTCATCTGAAATGTCTTCATTTTCAAAGTAATTATCCATAGCAGCAATCCAATCAAGTAATTCCTCTTCATTTAAATTACCACCATACATAGGAAGATCAACTTTTACCTTATGAGAATCACCTTTCACTGATTTAAGCATCTTCACCATTTTATGATCTTCAGGGTCCAATTCTTCAACAAACATCCTCATATTCTTCTTCATCTTCTTCTATTTCACTTTCTTCATTCTCATCTCTCCTTTTCTTTGTCTCCAAGGAAGCAAGCCTTTCCAACATAGAATTATGTGACTCTATAAGCTTAGCATGCTTCTCTTTCAGATCTTGCAACTCTCTAGCAGCACCAACGTTCTTAGGAGGCATCTTCACCAATCCTGCAAAATCAATCAAATCACCAACAAAAGATCTTGTTCCTGAAGCTCTGATACCACTTTGATGCAATCAAGGTGGGGATGACTTCAATTCCAACACAAAATGATCAAACACACACAAAGAAATCTACTTTGCACACAAAATTCTCCTCTTGACTCAATCACTCCCCATGAGGCTTCAAACCCTCAAAAATAAAATTTACACAAAATTTCATGAAGAAGGTAGTACAAAGGCCATCAAAACATCAATTAATATTTAGCACAAATTCCTAAACAATATCCCAAAAGATCTCACAAATGTTCTTTGCAACAACATTTTGTTTCATTAACCTACACTATTTTGAAGGCTACTAACTTAGCTGCCTTTTACAAAGGAGGTCCATCCTTTTCAACTTTCCTTCAAAAAAATGCATCAAAAAGTCAACAAGCATGTAACAAAACATCAAATTTCACAATTTATTTCTAGGTTTAAGGCTTCTTCAATATTGTTCCAACAAACCCTCCATTTACAAGCAAATACCTAGGGTTCTATTGAAAATCATATCTCTAGGGCTTGCTCGACCAAACCAAAGCTTAAAACACCCCACATATAGCCTACACACTCAATAATCCCTTACAAAGACCATAATCTTAACATTCTTTCAAAACCCTCATCTTACAACTCAATTTCACATAAAAATGGCTCTGCCCAGCCCTAGAGCATCTTCCCACATTGAACAACACAACTTCCAAGCCTACCAAAACCTATAAATATTTAAATTACATTGGATGGGACCATTTCCACAAGTTACAATGGTTACAATGAGTGGAAAGGGTCAAATTCCCATTTTAGAAGACTATCAAACGCTCAAATACTATGAAACAGGGCTACAACAGAAAATTGGCAATATCTCCCTCTCTACTCTGAATTAAAATCTCACAATGGACTCATTTGAAAGATAAAGAATATATCTACAAAAAATAGTAAGATTAAGGACATTCAACACCTGTACGGGTCTATACAGTATCAATAAAGTTCAAGAAAAATAGAAAATTTGTAGAAGAAAACGTTGTATTTTCAATTGGAAGTCTTCAATACATTATTCAACAACCTATCTTCAAGCCATGGAGAGGTTTTTATACATATTCCAATTCAAATCTCAAATTCCAACGCTTATAACTAACTTTTGAACTACCATGACTTTACAACTTCCCAAAATTTGCAATGTGACAACTTTTCTTGACTTGACAACATTACATTTTGCTGTGCAACTTTTACATTTAGACTCAAATGACTCTAAACCATTCAATTACATCACAAATGGTATTTTAGACCTTATTTAACTTAAATTGACTCAAATCACCCCTACTGACCTAATCACCACCAACCAAACCTTTTAAAAGATCAAATTTTGTCCACAAGGTGTACATGCTCCTGCACCAGACACTAACACACCGCACTGTCATCCCAGAACCACGTTGTCATCCTCAAACAAAGAGCTATCTGAGGTGTAGTATTGATTACAAAAACTAGCTCATCTAGCCCTAACCTGAATCTTGAGTTTGTAGAGTGATAGAAGTACTGCATAGTGCTCTTCATTCTCAATCCTCATCTCTTTAGAGTGAGGTAAGTTAGGGCAGCCCTCCTCTCTCGGCTCTCATGACTTGGAGCCTTGACGTGGTTGGTTCCCCTCTCTTACAATAACAACACTCCAAAATGTTCATACAATATCTCAGAATATTCCAACATCATCAAAATATTCTGCAACTCTTCCACAACCACCTGAAATTGAGAACACCATCGTTTTGTGCAACTAGACACACTGGCACAAACATCCAAAAAACCAAACAACCTTATGGAACACCACAACTCCTAAAACTTCAAGGAAAGGTAGATATAGAAAATATAAGCATATTCCTAGATTTGCAAGACAAGAACCTTCATTGTAGAGAAATGTGGAGCAGTCCCATTTCTCCAAGACACCCTATTTCACTAGA
Organism: Sequoia sempervirens; assembly: GCA_007258455.2. Taxonomy (NCBI): domain Eukaryota; kingdom Viridiplantae; phylum Streptophyta; class Pinopsida; order Cupressales; family Cupressaceae; genus Sequoia; species Sequoia sempervirens. The sequence continues at coordinate 135,728,032 of VDFB02075321.1, read as the reverse complement.
CAAACATATTGCCAAACACAACTTTCATTGTAGAGTGATCTAGAACCTAAAACTCTAGATATATAACCTTTGAACACCTCTAATCATCATATCCAAACCACATAGGAATATATTAAACCATGAAGAAATGTGGAGCAAAACATTGAACACCACTCTGTCACACTAAACTCTCTTTTATTCAAATTTTCCCAAAAGAACTTGGAAACCAAGTGAACCAACTACATCAACAACACTACTAAGATCTCTGCAAAAAATTTGCAACATCTGTAACACCTCTCATCAACTATAGCATATTCACTATTACCACTTTTTCAACTATACTAAAGCAACACTTTAGTGACAACACCAACAACATTGTGTTGAAATCAATACCAACAACTCTAATGCTAGGAGTTGACATCATCAACACCAACAAAGTTCCAATATTCTCTTCATACAAAGGATTGACATCAATGAAAACACCCTAATAACTCACAAACAACTCAAGCTTCCAACAATCTCCTCCTTTGTCATTGATGACAACACCTACTTTCTGAAAAACCATCAATAACAAAGTCAACCAACAACAACTCTACAACAAAAAGCACTCCACCTGACTAGGGCATCTCTCACTCTTCATATTCTCATTCTCTTGCTCCTAAAAACTCTCTCCCCCTAGGGCCTCCATACCATATTCACTTTTGCACTATTTTTTTTCAATCAACTCTTTCACCCTTTGACATCAATGGAAAAGGGACATAGACACATCCAACTTTTTTTCTTGTATTGAATTTTCGCTTCCCCCCTTTGAAAAAATTCAAAGGGCAACACCTACCTGACATTTGCATAGGATTTTTTTTGTTTCTGCTCTGAACTTACTTTTATGCACTCTCCCCCTTAGGGGCACAAAATATGCTCCATCACCAGTCAATAATACTACTACCTACTCCCCCTGAGAGGTAGGCTTCATCAGTTCAAAACAAAAATATTGAATCTTGAGTTGCTCCATCAGACTGATGTGCATTCTTATGCATCTAGTTGAAAGGAGGGTAAATAACCCCTAACTTCTTCTAGAGATACTCAAATGTATCTTTGGGAAGATCCTTGGTGAAAATATTTGCAACTTGATCCTCTATAGGCACATACTCCAACTTTACTTCATTTTATGCAACCTTCTCTCTTAGAAAGTGATACTAGATTGAGATATTATTTTTTCTTGAGTGCATCATCAAATTCTTTGATATGTTGATATCACTTGTATTATCACACATGATAGAAATAGGTTCATCATATGATATTCTAATATCCTTCAATGTTTTCTTCATCCACAACACCTCTGTGCAACAAGATGTTGTTGCAATATATTTTTCTTTTGTAGTAGATAAATATTTTGAATCGTACTTTTTACTCAACCATGAAACTAATTTTCTTCCAAGAAAGAAAGTGCCTCCACTTGCACTTCTTCTATCATCCACACAACCTCCTCAATTTGTATTTGTATAGGCACTTAAGGAGAAATCAATATCCTTTGGATACCATAGACCATAGTCAGAGTACCCTACAAATATATGAATATCCTCTTTATAGCTGCCACATTTGATTCTCTAGGATCTTCTTGAAATATAGCCACAAGACAAACTACATACATGATATCTAGTCTAGTAGAAGTTAGATATAGCAATCCAATAATCATTGATCTATACTCACTTTGATCAGTCTTAGGAGATTCATTATTCTTACTAAACTTGCAACCAGTAACAATAGGAGTAGATACCAATTTAGATCCTTCAATTCCAAACTTCTTGAACATTTCCTTGACATACTTTGACTGTGAAATGAATATCCCTTTTTTCATCTGATTGATTTGTAGCCCAAGGAATAAATTCATCTCCCCAAACATTGGCATCTCAAATTCATTATGCATCTCTTTTGAAAACTTCTTCCACATTGCCTCATTTCCTCCAAAAATTATATCATCAACATACACAACCACAATCAAAATTTGATCCTTCTCAACTTTAAAGTAAAGATTGCTATTTGTGGTACCTTTATTGAATCCCTACTACAACAAGTACCTATCCAATCTTGCATACCAAGCTCTGGTAGCTTGCTTGAGACCATAAAACTCCTCCTTCAATCTGCAAACCATATTAGGATCATTTGATAACTAAAATCCTTCTGGTTGTTCAATGTTTACATCTTCTTCCAGCTCACCATTCAAGAATGTAGGCTTTACATCCATCTAATAAACCTTGAAATCCTTATGTGCTACAAAGGCCAAAAACATACTAATGGCCTCCATTCTTGCCACTAGAGCAAATTTCTCCTCAAAATTTGTTCCTTCCACTTATGAGTAGCCCTTACACACAAGTCTAGCCTTATTTCTGACAACTTCTACATTCTCATTCAACTTATTTCAGAATACCCATTTAGTTCCTATTACATTCTTGTTTGCTAGTCTTGGGACTAATTCTCAACTCTTCTCAATCTACATCAACTCTTCTTCCATAGCTATCTACTTTCCATAGTCTAATTCTCATCCTTGCATGCCTCAATCACTGTCTTAGGTTCTACTTTCGAAAGTAGACACAAATTTACCTATTCTTCTATCATAGTGGCCTTTCTTCTTGTCAACACACCTTTTCTCTTATCACCAATGATATGTTCTTAAGAATGATTCTTTTGTACATAATTTTAGGAGTCTTAGGAATCCTTTTTGGAGCTTCTTTATCTTCAGCATACATCTCCTTTTCCTTTCCTTCTTCTTTTCCTTCTTCTCCACAAGAAGACTCATTAGATTCATATCCTTCTATCAATATTGATCTTCTATATGATTCTTCATCTACTTTGACACTTGTACTTTCAACTATCTTATTCAACCTCTTGTTGTAGCATCAATAAGCCTTGCTTCTTGTAGAATATCCAAGGAAGATTCCTTCATCTAATCTTGCATCAAGCTTCCCCAAGTTTTCTTCATCTCTTATGATATAAAATTTTCTTCCAAACACTCTAAAATATTTGATAATAGGAGTTCTTCCATATCATAGTTCATAGGGAGTATTTGAACTGTTTACTCTTGCTTATACTCTGTTGAGTATATATACTGAAATATGAATAACTTCTCTCCAATAGACATCTGATAGATTTTCTTCCTTCATCATTGTCCTTGTTGCTTCCCAAACTATCCTATTCTTTCTCTCCAACACTCTAGTTTGTTGAGGAGTTCTAGGAGCTGACATATGCATTTTTATTTCATGATCTTCACAAAACCTATTAAACACATTGGAGGTGAATTCTCCACCTCTATCAAACCTTAAGCACTTTATTTTCATATCCATTTCATTCTCAACCATAGCTTTAAATAATTTAAACTTGTCTAGAGCTTTTGATTTTTCTTTAAGAAAAGTTACCCAAGTCATTCTAGAGTAATCATCAATTAATAACATGAAATACTTGTCACCTTGAAAGCTTCTTGTTCTTGTAGCTCTAAATAGGTTTGTATGCACCAACTCCAACAGTTCTATGGTAGAATATTCTTTAATGTTGAACCTCTTTCTTTTTTTCTTCCCAACCCAACATTCCTTGAAAATTGCATTGATAGGCTTTGTAATTCTTGGTAGGTCTCTCACAACTTGAGTAGAACTGATCCTCACTAGACTATCAAAATTGATGTGACATATTATTCTATACCATATCCAAATTTCATTGATTTGAGTCATGAAGCACTTACCATTAGCACCTTTGATCCAATAAACATTCTCATATGTCCTTATTCTTGTAGCAACCAGAGTTCCAGAGCTTCTCTTTCTGATTTCACAACCACCATCCTGAAATACAAGATTATATTCTTTGCTACACATTTTTCCTACACTCAAAAGGTTATGTTGAAGACCCTTGACATAAAGAACATCATTTTTATTATGCTTTCCATCAAAACTAATTGAAATTTTTTCCATAGATCTTAGCAGATGTATCATCACCAAACTTAAAAAGACCACCTTCAAACTTCTCAAGTTTAACAAACTTACTCTTATCACTTGTCATATGATATGAGCATCCGTTGTCAATTATCCAGTGTTTTTTCTCCTCTCTAGCATGAAAAGTAATCACAATAGTTCTTTTGATGTTGTGACTTGTTTATGGAGAAATTTCCTTCATACATCTTTCAGATTCAGTAGAATTATTTATGATGCAGGGATAGGTGGCTTTCAAATACAACACAATTCAAGTTAGATCAATCAACAATTCATCACACAAACCCTTACAAATCCCTTTTCCAAACTCACACTGCCCTTTGGCTAGTAGGTCTGTAGACCGGATTTACTCAACTTTTCTTCTCAGAGTTTCTCACCACAAACAAAATCTTGACATATTTAAACACCCTTCAAGGCCATCTTAAACATATTTCAAAACCAATTAGGGTTCCTTTTGAACAACTCACACAAAACCTTAAGACTATGATAGCCTAATAGACCAATTAGGTCTATTTTTCAAAGAAAGTACTCTTGAAAATCTCCACCAACTTAGTAAAACTTCTCATACCTTTAAACCAAGCAACAAAAAGACCTTTTCACTAGGTTTCAGACTCGCCAACTCTCATTTATTCGCTGATCCAGAAAACCCTCAATTTCAACCATTAATGGATAGGGTTTATTCAATCTTATGGTTCCCAAAATCATTCAACCTTGAAATTTCCTCAAACAATGTTAAATTTTCCTATCTATGCTCACAGGACCAACTCTCAGTCTTTACACACCTTATTTCAACAAACTCTCTCTCAAAACCTTCATTTGCATACACAAATTCACTAATTTCCCTAGGATAGTCATACCTTCTCACCCCAAACTCTTCATACATAACACTCTTAACATTATACCATCCTATTTCTAACATGTTATGCCCATTCCACTTAGTCACAGTGGTTACAATATGTGGAATGGGCTTTACTCCATTTTTAGGGCTTCAAAACCTTACACTGCACTTACAGGCCAACTAATAGAAAATTTACAAAATATCAACTCAAACAAAATTAACCACCCTCAAAATGGATTCAATTCAAAGATAAGACAAGTCTCCAACTTAATCCAAAGTTTTTTTATCAAGAATTTGTTGTGCGGTCACGTACAAAGGCCTGCAAATTCAAATTTGAATGTAAAATATAGAATTAAAGCAAAAATAGGAGTCTTCTTTATTGAAACTTCTTCAAAATCACTTCCACACCCTGTACATCAATGATGGACATCTATTTAAACATTTCCATCACAAAAATATACTCCAAACTGACTAACTACCTTTCACATTCCATTTGACCGTTGAGTTTCCACAAAATTGCATATTTTTGCATTACAACTTTGGTAGTTTTGACAACTCTGTCATTTTTTTCAATTTTGAACCCCAAACCTCCTAAGGACCACTAAAATGACTCCATACCTTATTTAATAGTCTAAAAAGAATTTATTTATCAAAACCTAAGACTTGACACCCTAAAACCCTTCACAAACCCACATTTACATATTTTGCATTTTTATGCACCATTTGACAACATTACATTGCTTTCCAAAAATGACCTCCTAAATACATTCTAATGGTATATTAGACCTTATTGACACACTTTAATACCATGAACACCTAAAAAAACCTATCACCATGCAAAATTGACCAAATTCAGAAAAAATTAAATGGGTGCTCCTGCACCAATTTCCAACATTCAGAGCCATGAATAAGCATTCATCATTTTCATCATTTAGGTAGTCAGATTCATCATCAGATATACTTGCATATTATTTAACATAATAACTTCTCTTGATAGATTTACCTTTATTACCCTTATATTTATCATTTAAAACTTTGGTTGGACATCTTGAAGCATAATGACCTATATTTTCACAATTGAAACATTTGAAAGGTAACTTACCTTTATATTTTCTAGTCCCTTTTTTAATATCCTAAAAAAATTTGCTTCTATCTCATCAAGATCATCTAGATCTGATCCATCATCCTTCTTTGTTTTGATAGCTTTAAAATCAATCTCTTTTCTTGAATCATTTTGACCAAACTCTCTCAACTCAAAAGTAGTTAAAGTATCAAGCAGCTAATCTCTAGAATAATGATCTAAATCCTAAGCTTCCTCAATAGAAAAAACTTTATGACTGCAAGATTTAGGAAGAGTTCATAATACCTTCTTTACTAGCTCATCCTCTTCTAGTTTTACACCAAGGCCATTGATGTAATTGATAACTTCATCCACTATATGCATGTAGCTTGCAATATCTTCATCCTCTAACATCCTTAGGGTTTCAAAATTAGTCTTAAAATTTTGCATCTTTGCTTGCTTGACCTTGTCATCTCCTTCAAAGATACTTTCCAACTTCTTCCAGATATCTTTAGTAGATTTGTAGATCATAACCTTCACAAGTTCTGAATCAACAAGTCCATTCAAAAGAGAATTCCTTGCTTTTCCATTGTTCTCATATGTCATGACCTCATCATCAGTTGTCAGACCATTAGTGGGCATAGTTTATCCATCTACAATTGACTTCCAAACTCATAACCCTAGGGAAACAATGAAACCTTCCATCCCAGTTTTCCAAAATGCATAATTTGTCCCATCAAACAAGGGAGCCTCCTTCCTATGTGTCATCAGGATCTACCTCAAGTGGTTAAGCTTCTTCCAAGGAACCTTGCTCTGATACAAATTGTTAGATACACATGACAACTAAGAGGGGGGTTGAATCAGTTGTATGCTTTAAATTTTCAATACCTCAAAATATTTTCAAACCTTTATCAACCATTAAACCCTTATTTAGCATTAATAAAATGTAAACATGAGAAACAGTAATGCAAACATATTAAACACATAGGAAAACTAGATTTACATAGAAAATCCAAGAAGGGAAAAACCACGGTGAGGATTAGCTCACAATATAAAGTAATAGCAACATCAAATATAATAGGCTCATTGTCGGAGGGCTCATTGCCCAAAAGAAAGAAGGGATCACTGCCAAAGGACTCATTGTCTAGAAGAAAGAAGATAGAAGAAGGGGTGGATCACTACCAATTTGAACTACTAATAATGCATATCTCTTATGCTGAAGATATAGTTCCACTGAAGCACAAACAACTCATTCAACAGACTAAAATGTAGACACCTTCTGCTCACTGCATCTAGGAGTCATAGATATTAAGGCTCACACTCAAATCACCACACTTGATATCTTTCACATCTTTCAAATCACACACCCTCTCTCTTTATTCATACAACAAATAAACTTGTATTTATACCATTCATGACCTTAAACAATCTCAATTAGGCTAGCCTTAAGGAAACATGTGCACCTCAATCATGCAACATCAAATAGGTTAGCACCAAACACTTCCAAGATGTAAATAAGTGAAGGAATACTATGTCATACCTTAACTAGGAACCAAATCTACACTGACACACTCCTCAACACTTCTACAAACAATAATCATCCTCTACAATTAGCGCTAACACAATTTGACCAAACTTGCATTAACACCCTTAAAGATTAAGTTCATGTTTAACCAGGTTTGAAAAAAACTTTTTCAAACCACATAACAAGACTCTAAAATGTTCATACATTATCTCAAAATATTTCAGCATCATCAAAATATTTTGTAACTCTTCCATAACCACCTGAAACTAAGAACATCATTATTTTGTGCAACCAGACACACTGGCACAAACATCCAACAGACCAAACAACCTTGCCGAACACCACAACACTTGAAACTTCAAATAAAGATAGGTACAGATAATATAAGAATGTTCCTAGATCCATAAGACAAGAACCTTCATTGTGGAGAAATGTAGAGCAGTTTCATTTCTCCTAGACACCATGTTTCACCATACAGACATACTGTCAAACACAACATTCACTGCAGAGTGATCCAAAACCTAAAACTCTGGATATATAACCTATGAACACCTTTAATCATCATATCCAAACCATGTAGGCATATCTTCAACCATGAATAAATTTAGAGAAAAACATTGAACACCACTCTATCACACTAAACTCTCTTTTATTCATTTTTTTTCAAAAGAGCTTGGAAACCAAGTGAACCAACTGCATCAACACTACTAACATCTCTACAACACATCTACAACATTTTCAACCTCTCATCAACTATAGCACATCATTATTACCACTTCTGCTACTATATTGAAGTAAGACATCAAGACAACACCAACTACATCATGTTGACATCACTACCAACAAATCCAATGTCAGGGGTTGACATCATCAATACTAGAAAAAATCCAATAATCTCTTCATACAAGGGGTTGACATCAATGACAACACCCAAAAATCTCACAAATGACTCAAGATTCCAATAGGTAATGTTTTATGGTGCTATTTTGAGCCCAGATGAGTCTATATATTAAGGGGTTGAGATGGAGAAAATTTGAGAGGTTTTACAAGTACACTAATGTTGTTGGATTGAATACTAGAGATGAGTTAAGAGTGGATGTATAGTAATCACATTTCCTAATAATACAAGCTATTCATTTTATTATAAAATATTTTCATTGATGTCAAAAAGTATTAATATGCATCACTAATGATAAGGGAGTATTGCACATAATTGGAAGTGAAAACAAATGCCATATTTGATCTGGGTTTCTTGAGAGCCTTTCAGAAAGGTATTTTGCAGGTCTTGATGTCAATGGAGATGTCAGCTTTCATTTGTTCATGCTCGGTCTAGGGTTTATCAGTTAAACCCTAAGTGTGCAGGAGTTTACAGTCACAGCATTAAAATATTTTTTATTTCGTTGGTGACTTAGTATTGTAAGTAGCAGATCACTTAAGTGATAACTTAAGTCATTCGTTCAAAGTTGGTGATTGGACCCATCGCCTAGGTTGGTGATGTCCTGAAGGTGTGATGAGATATCTTTCAATTGATGGTTGTGATTGAGGCTATGGGATCTAATGGTGCCTGCATACCCTGTTGAGATGTTAGTGGGGCCCGCTCAAAGACCCATGGGGTCAGTGAGGAGTGGTGGAGATTAATCCATGATGGGTGGATATTGATTGTCGATGCATGTTGGGACCTACAAAGGAAGCTATTGCAGCTAGTGGAAAATGATGTCATGATGGACAGATGATAGAATCCTACGCACCCCGCTAGAATTCTGGTGGGGCCAGATATAGACCCGCAAAGTCAGTGGGGAATAGTGTAGATTATCCCTTTTTGATCAAATGGTGCTTGCTAAATATTTTGGTGGGACCATATGGTGGAAGATTATGTATGCATAGCGATGAACGACAGTAATTGAATGTAGAAAATTTTACGGTTCCTACAGTGAATCTAATGGGACCCAATATGCTGAAAAATTGTGACGGATATGAATAGGTGGCAAAGAATGATTACTCAATATGATAATTCACATCATTGTTGCAAATTAGGTGGTGATGACATGGATGACAAATGGAAGCATCCTGCTAACTCCCTAAGGTTTGTGTGGGCCTGTTTTCAAGCTCATAGGATGAGTGGATTTTGGGTGCGTGTCTTGGTGGACTCTATGTATGGCGAACGGTATATGAATATGATCAATGGTGGAGATCAAAAGGAAAATATCTAATGGTGATCACCATTAAGAAATGGATCAATGAAATACATTTAAAGTAGCTAATTGAACAGTGGTGATTTAAAGGTGACTAGATGGATAGAGAGTCAGTGGATCATTGCGTGAAGTCAGTAGATTCATGACCAAAATTCAAAGAAAGAAATCTGAAATGGCTAACTTCATGTGAACAAGGGTTTTGACTGGTAACTAACATAGGAGGAAGAATTAATTGGTCCAACTACACCTACGACCAATGTCAGTGAAGCTCTGATCTTCAAGGTGACAATATGAACTAGAACAGTGATCAATATGGAATCTAATCATACTAATAAGAGAATACATTCAATACATAATCAGATCTTAGGGTTTGATAGACAGAATAAACAAAAAATTCTCTGTATCAGAATTAAATGTTGTGTGGCTCGATGCAGAGGGATGGTGATATCTAATAAACCATATTAGATGCCTAAATGGTCAGTGAAATGATGATGTGTAGCTCGATGAATAGGTAGCTTGCTAGTGAAGAAATACCTAACAAAATATTTGAGATGATCTAATCATGTGTGAGAATCTCAAGGAATTGAATGCAGGTCAATGAGAAAAGATGATTTGGGAAATTGTCTAGGTATTGTTGTAGTTATGTGTGATGTGTCAAATCTAGAAGTGAGGAGAAGTGTGAAGAGTCTACAAGTGCACAAAGTGCTTAATAGAATGATGTACAATTGAGAATTCAGTAGAGAAGAGAGTGCAAAGCAGAAGAGAGTGCGGAGCAGGGGAGTGTTGTTGAGAGTGCAGCTTCAGCAGTAGTAGTGTAAGTTGCAGGGTGTCCAACAATTCATTGTATGTAGTGGTGCATTTTCAGGTTGACTAGAACCTAATTGTATGCACATATGAACTTGTAATCTTGTTGATGTTGTAGCCTCATTGAACCAAGTTGTAGTTCAAACTAGGTGATTGTAGTCTCCTTGGAGTTTTAGCTCCTAAAAATAGGGTATAGTAGCATCCTTGAAGTTGTAGCTTCTAAAGTAGGGAGTTGTAGCTTCCTTGGGTTGCAGCCCTAAACATTGTAACAAAATTTTCATTTGTGACGGTGGATTTGAGTAGTAGACTCAAGCAACTTTTGTCACCGTGGTTTTCCCCATCTTGGGTTTTCCATGTATATCTAGTGTTATGATTTGTTGTTTCATGTGCATGAGATTGTCAAATTAGTTTATGTTTTAACATGCACATCTGGGCTATAAGGTTCAATCTACAAGTAGGTTTTCAAGTCTAAATTTTTTATATCTACTAATTCACCCCCTCTCAGTAGATCATTGTGTTCTAACAATTGGTATCAGAGCCATAGGTTCCCTAGGAGAAGCTTAATTAGCTTAGGTAGATCTTGGATAGGTGAACACAATGGCATTTCAGGAAGGTTCAAACAAGCCACCTAGGTTTGATGGAACAAACATTGTTAAATGGAGCTCATTAATGGAATGATACTTAGTTTCTCTTGGAACAAAATTTTGGCATTTGTTGAGACCCAATATACTATTCTTGCTACTATTCCTACTAATCCTACAGGAAAGAAGAATTATGAGGACAATAAGAAAGCTTGGTTTATCATTATGAAGAATTTGTCTGATTCTATGCATAGCAAAGTTATGCATTGTAAAAATTCTTGTGATGTCTGGGAAAAATTTAAGAAGATCTATGAAGGCAACACCAAAGTGAAGTTGGAAAAGTTACAGGTGCTAAGACCAAAATTTGAAGGCTTGAAGATGATTGAAGAAGAGAATATTGTAAACTATCTTCAGAGAGTTGATGATGTGGTAAATGGCATTAAAGGATATGGTGTAGATTTAAAATAAGATATGTTGAAAGTTCTCAGGTCTATGACTACCAAATATGATTCCAAGATTTCTACTATTGAAGAAGGAAGAGAAATTGATAAACTCACTCTTGATGGGGTACATGGCATAATTACTGCATATGAGATGAGAATGCTTGATGTTGAATCATCTGGGAGATAATCTGCATTTAAGGTTGTCAAGAAAGAAAAATATGAAGCTAATAAGAAATAAAAAGTTGTTGTCATTGCATTTGATTATGAAAAAATCGATGAGGAAGAAGCAAACTTGATAAGAAGACTAAGGAGAGGATCTAGAAAATATAAAGGTAAGCTCCCTTTCAAGTGTTTTAATTTTGGCAGAATAGGTCATTTTTCTTCAAAGTGTCCATATGATAAAGAGGGCAGTTTCAAGCAAGAAGATAACAAAAAGAAGAAAATGGTTTATCCAAAAAGGAAGAATTTTGGAAAGAAGAAGAGTTTGTACATCAATGAAGAAAGTGAAGTTTCTGATGCTAGCAATTGTTTAGAAGAGGATTAAGGCTATGCCCTTGTAATGAGAGAAGATAGAAGAGAATTTATATTCATGGCTAAAGAAACTAAGGATCAGGAAGATGCATAAATTGAGGACTCATATGAAGGAGAAGAGGAGGAAATTGTTGATTTAAAAGGAGAATTAATCAATGCTCTTGAAGATCTTGATGAAAATAAAATAAAATTGGTGATCTTAAGAGAGAAAACAAGAAACTAAAAAAGAATGCTCAAAACGAGAATGATAAGCTAACTCAAGAACTTGAGGAATCAAATAAGTTGGTGGTAAATCTGAAACTGCAAGTAGAAGAGCTCAAAAGAGTTGAAGATGTTATGAAGTCTATGTAAGGAAAAGCAGATGCGGAAAACAATTCTCCTAACGTCAACACCTCAGGAAAGAATGTAGATACACTTTAAAATTTACAATTACAGTCCAATTAAGATGCACTAAGAAATAGATAACAGAAATAGAGTATTTGACAATCACACATGAACACCAGATATACATGGGAAAACCCTTACGGGAGAAAAACCCACCACACCAAGAGAAATCACTTTGTATTATAGTAATGAAATTACATACAAATTCCAGACTTATCTTTTTGGTGTCATTATACAGCAGCATTCACCATTAACATTATTGTACAAGAATCTTCACATTATAGTCCACAAAATTCATCCACTGATACAATCACTCAACAACTTGTCGATTCAACCAACCGATTACAAAAACTGTAATCACAGAGTATATCCATGTCGAAATCTGTTTGTAGAACTTCCTCATAGAACCATCGCAACTGATTGTCTTCCAACTGTTCCCATTCGGCTCCTCCTATTCATCCACGAGACTCCACATAGGACGGTCTTACTCGGTCAACAAAATTTGCAATGTACTAGCATCTTGGTGAGACACTAACAGTGTCTCGCCAATGCCACATAGACTTCATATCAATGTCGCCAAGAGAATTTGTTATCACTAAGACATTCTATCAAGCTCCATGAGTTACACTGAATCACCAAGCAGTCGCCCAGACCTATCGCATTTTCCAGGAGACCATGGTGAGTCACCAAAGGTATACCGAAGACACAAGTCATATCGAGCTCCAAAGGATAGTCGGCAAGACATACCGATATCATCAAGAGGTTTCTCTAAGACATAAAGGTTACCTCGAAGTGTTCACCCATCGCCAAGACATTTCCCTTCGCTGAGAGAACATACTGATCTCCATATGTTACCTCGAAGACTCTTCATCATCGGCAAGACTCATCAAATTCGTTCGGACTTCTTACCGAGACCTTTGTGTTCCACCGATGACAAACATTCACCAAGAGCTACACCGAAGACTTCAAAAGATGTTCCTGTCAATGAGACCTTCAACGTTCGCTGAGATGTCTTCTCGGGATCCTTGAGTTACCCTGATATCCATCAGCTATCGACAAGACAACCTTTAGTCACTAAGATGTTTCTCCGACCACTTTTGAGTTACTCCGAAGAACGTATGAATGTTTCCCTATCGGTGTGACCTTCTCCGTTCACTGGGATTTCGTAGCGAGAACCCTTAGCTATCCCGAAGCCCATGGTCACCAAGATTCTCCCCGAAATACGATTGAATGGCATGTCAGCCAAAGATCTCCCGAGCGCTATGAGGTCATAACGAATACACTATGTCACAGCGATAGACTCCACAATGCAACCTTTCGACAAGACATTTGCAAGGTCACAACGACCTGTACAAACTAGAATGAATCAAGCTGCTAGTCGGCCAGACAATGAAGATGTCACACTGACTTGTCTCTAATGGAGGTTTCAGCCTATATAGTTTGAGGCACATATTTCCAACAGTATAAACTACAATCTGAGGTGGATAGGTGCACGAAGCTTGAGGCAAAAATAGTTTCCTTAAGAAAATAATTGGAGAAGGCTAATGAGAAGATCAAAAATGGACTGAAGTTGAAAGGTGGTACAGATATTCTGAATGAATTGATAAGTACACAAAAGTCTACAAATAAAGAGAAATTTGGTTTAGGTTTGGAAAAAGGAAAGAGTTCATTTGTGGATGCCTCTGCAAAACTTTATAAAAGATTTAGAGGAGAAAAATGAGCCCCAAGTGATGAAAAATCTGACAAAGTGGAATCCCTTAAAGATGAACAAAAATCTGATAAAGAAAAGAAATCAGTTGAAGTCAAGGAGGACAACCAAATAGTTCCTGATCAACAAAAGCAGACACAAAACATAAAAAGAGTATACAATTATGGATTCACAAGAGTACACTATCCAAGGAGGCCTAGACAAAGAAGATCTCATCCAACTAAAGGAAACTCCATGACTAGATACTCATCATATTTCAATGGGTATTGCTACACTTGTAACAATTTTGGTCATAGGGCTAGAGAATGTAGAGTCATTCCAAGGAAGAATACAAATTTTGTAAGCAAGAACCCATTTGCTCCCTTGGTTGATATGAATATAATTTGTTATAATTGCAACAACTTTGGTCATATAGCTAGAAATTGTAGAGTGAAATTTATAGGACCAAGTGTGAAATCTGAGAAGAAGAAATCCTCACCTGCTAAAGAAGAAAAAGGAAATAAGACTTTTGAGACAGAAGAAAAGAAAATTCAGAAGAAGCCTAAGAAGGTATGGAAGGAGAAAGAGTAGAATTCTTGTGCCACTCAGTCTATGATTTCCCAAATAGAATTACATGCAAAGGAAGAAGATCTATGGGTCATTAATAGTGGTTTCTCCAGACATATGACTGGTGATAAAAGCAAATTCATTGAACTTGAAATAAGAAAAGGGGGATCAATAAGCTTGGGTGATAATACTGCTATCAAGATACATGGTAAAGGAATTTTGAGCATAGATGGGAGGAAAAAAACTAAAGATGTGCTCTATGTTGAAAGTCTAGGACATAATCTACTTAGTGTTAGCCATATGTGTGATAATGGATACAAAGTTGTAATTAATTTTGAAGGTTGCAAGATAAGGAAGAATGGTAAAACAGTTGCTCAAGGTGAAAGGATAGATAGTAATCTCTATAATCTGTGTGAGTTAAAAGGCCAAACATTTTTAATTAGCCAAGCAAATGAGAGTTGGATGTGGCATAAAATACTGGGACACGTCAACTTTAACAACTTGGTAAAAATAAGCTCAAAAGGTCTAGTCAGAAATATGCCTAAGATTGTAAAGCCTGAAAAATATAATCTACAAAGGATGCCAACAAGGAAAGCAAACAAAGTTCAAGTTCCTACAAAGGATTATTCTAATACAAAACCCTTGGAGATAATTCATACTAATCTATGTGGTCCAATGAGGACAAGGGCATTTCAAGGAGAAAGATATTTCATGCTACTGATAGATGATTATACCAGAATGGCATATGTCACATTTTTGAAGGACAAGGTTGAGGCATTTGAAGCATTTAAAGGTTATAAGAAGCTAGTAGAAAATGATACTATGAGAAGAATCAAATTTCCTAGGTCTGACAGAGGTGGAGAATTTATGTCAAGTGAATTCATGGAATATTGTGAAGATCATGGAATCAAACACCATTATTCAACTCCAAGAACACCACAACAAAATGGTGTGGTAGGGAGAAGAAACAGGATTGTGAAGGAGATGGTTAGAGCCATGTTGAATGAGGCAAACTTGGTAGATACATTTTGGAAAGAAGTAGTAAAAATTGTTGTATACATTCAGAACAGACCACTTATAAGATTTAAAAGTGGTAGAACTCCATATGAATTGTGGTTTGGTAGGCCTGCATCAATCAAGCATTTCAAAGTGTTTGGTAGTAAATGCTATATTAAAAGAGAAGATGAAGATTTAGGAAGTTTTGAGTCAAGATGTGATGAAGGGATATTTTTGGGGTATTTCAACCAAATAAAATATTATAAGTGTTATAATAAGATATTGCATAGAATTGTAGAGAGTGTACATGTCAGGTTTGATGAAAGTGCAAATCAAGGTAAGCCTAGCAGAAACAATCTTGAAATTGAGTCAGAAAAGGATGATATAGGTGCAACAGAAGAAGAACAAGAAGAAGAAGAAGAAGAGAATGAAGAAGTGGTTGAACGAGCACCTACAAAATATGTGCAAAAATATTATCCTACAAATCAAATAATTGGTGATAAGAATGAAGGTGTGTAGACTAGAAGAAGGCTTGCAAAGAACAATGAACAAGTGAACTTTTCCCTCTTATCTTAGATTGAACCAAAAAGCTTTGATGAAGTTAGTAAAGATGAAAATTGGATAAAAGAAATGGAAGAGGAACTCAATCATATTGAAAAGAACAAAAAATGGGAATTGGTTCCTAGACCATCAAGAAAGAATGTAATTGGCAGAAAATGAGTGTTCAAAAATAAGTTGAATGAAGATGGAGGTGTGGCCAGAAACAAAGAAAGATTAGTGTGCAAAGGATATGCACAAGTAGAAGGGATTGATTTTGAAGAAAAAATTTCCCCTATTGCAAGGTTAGAAGCAATAAGAATGTTTCTTGCATTCTCAGTCTACCAAGGATTTAAGGTATATCAAATGGATGTCAAATCTGCATTCTTGAATGGAAACCTAGAAGAGGAAGTATATATTGAACAACTAGAAGGTTTTCAACTATCAGAGAATGATGATTATGTTTGCAAATTGAGAAAGTACTATATGGTTTAAAGAAATCCCCAAGAGCATGTTATTCAAGGTTGGATCAATATCTACAACAAGGATTCAAGAAAGGTTGTACTGACAACAATCTGTACCTCAAATCTGAAGGTAAGTTTCTGATCATTGTTGTAGTATATGTAGATGATATTATATTTGGGGGTAGCAGTGATAAAATGTGCAAAATATTTTCCACAAACATACAAGATGAGTTTGAAATGTCCATGCTAGGAGAACTCATATTTTTTCTCAGTTTGCAAATTACACAAACTGATAAAGGTATATTTATATCACAAACCAAGTATACTAAAAAAATGCTTAAAAATTTTGGCATGGAGGATTGTAGACCAGTCAGTACTCCCGTGATTATTGGCTACAAGTTAAGTAAGTCATATGAGTCACCTAATGCAAATCAAAATTTGTATAGATCAATGATTAGAAGTTTCTTATTTTTAACTACATCTAGGCTAGATATAATGCAAGCAGTTTGTATGGTAGCTAGGTTTCAAGCGGCACCAAAAGAATCACATGTCA
Organism: Sequoia sempervirens; assembly: GCA_007258455.2. Taxonomy (NCBI): domain Eukaryota; kingdom Viridiplantae; phylum Streptophyta; class Pinopsida; order Cupressales; family Cupressaceae; genus Sequoia; species Sequoia sempervirens. The sequence continues at coordinate 135,710,917 of VDFB02075321.1, read as the reverse complement.
ATGTAGTAAAGAGAATCTTTAGATACATTAAAAGTATTATTGACTATGGTTTATGGTATCCCAAATGAAAATATTTCACTTTAATAGCATACACAGATGTTGATTGGGCAAGAAGTGTGGATGATAGAAAGAGTATTAGTGGAGGCACCTTCTTTTTGGGAAACATATTAGTTTCTTGGATGAGTAAAAAGCAAGAGTCTATCACTCTTTCTACAACAGAAGAAAAATATGTTGCATGTTGTACTCAGGTCTTATGGATGAAGCATACATTAAAGGACATCAAGATAGAGTATAGTGAGCCTATCTCAATCCTTTGTGAGAATTCAAGTGCCATAAACATATCAAAGAATCTAGTGATGCATTCTAGAACCAAGCATATATCAATCAAGTATCACTTCATCAGAGAGAAGGTTGTAGATAGGTAAGTTAGCATGGAGTATGTTCCAACAAAGGAACAAGTGGTTGACATATTTACAAAGCCTCTTCCTACATAGCAGTTTGAATACTTGAGATAGAAGTTGGGAGTAGTTTCTCCCACATCATATCACTAAACATTAGTGATAGGGCATACATCCAAGGGGAGATTCAATGACCATTTATTTAACCCTGGTTAAGGATCATGTGATCAAGTTGGGTAATCTTGATACACATTTCTAATGCCTTGATGGTTGCAGATTTCAGGATTTCAACGATTGTCTTTCTCTTTGCACTATTGGTCAAAGGGGGAGAACTCTTTTAGAAGGAGTAAACCCTTTTCCATTGATGTCAAAGGGGGAGAAATTTGTTTATGGGAGTTTGAAGAGAAGAGATGTGTGTCTTAGGGGGAGTTGTTGAGTTGTTGTGTTACAATGTGAGTTATCAATTGGTGCAGAGCTTCAGTGGTACCTAGATGAGCAGTTAGAGTGTTTCCATCAATGACAAAGGGGGAGATTGTTGGAAAATGTTGTCATTGATGTTGAAAAGGATTAATATGTGTCACTAATGACAAGGGGGTATTGCAGATAATTGGAAGTGAAAACAAATGCTAGATTTGATCTGGATTTCTTAAGATCCTTTCAAAAAGGTATTTTGTAGGTCTTGATGTCAATGGATATGTCAGCTTTCATTTGTTCATGGTCTCGATCTAGGGTTTATCAGTTAAACCCTAAGTGTGCAAGAGTTTACAGTCACATCATTCAAATATTTTATATTTTGTTGGTGACTTGGTAATGCAGGTAGATGGTCACTTAAGTGATAACTTAAGTCATTTGTTCCACACTGGTGATTGGCCCCATTGCCTAGGTTGGCAGTGTCCTGAAGGTTTGATGAGATATATTTCAATTGACAGATGCGGTTGAGGTTGTGAGATCTAACGGTGCCCACATACACCACTGAGATGTTAGTGGGGCCTACTCAAAGACCCATGGGGTCTACTGAGAGTGGTGGAGAATAATCCATGATGGGTGGATATTGACCATTGATGCATGGTGGGACCTATGAAGGCAGCAGTTGCAGCTAGTGGAAAGTGATGTCATAATGGATAGATGTTAGAAGCCTATGCACCTCACTAGAATTTTGGTGGAGCCCGATCAAGACCTGCAGGGTCAATGGGGAATGGTGTAGATTATCCCTTGTTGATTGGACAGTGCTCATTGAAGAGTTTGGTGGGACTAGATGGTGGAAGATGATGTATGCACAGTGATGAATGGTAGTGATTGAATGTAGAAAATCTGACGATGCCCACAATAAATCTGGTGGGATTCGATACACTAATAGATTGTGATGGAGATGAATAGGTGGTGAAGAATGATTACTCGATATGATAATTCACATCATTGTTGCGAATTAGGTGGTGATGACGTGGATGAAAAATGGTAGCATCCTACTAACCCTGCAAGGTTTGTGTGGGCCCATTTTCAAGCTCACGGGATGAGTGGATTTTGAACTCATGTCTTGGTGGACCCCGCATATGGAAAATGATATATAAATGTGATCAATAGTGGAGATCAAAAGGCAGATATCTAACAGTGATCGCCAGTAAGTAATGGATCAACAAAACACATTTAAAGTATATAATCAAGCGGTGGTGATTTAAAGGTGAGTAGATGAACATAGAGTCAGTGGATCGTGGCATGAAGTTAGTAGATCAATAGCTAGAATTCAAAGAAAGAAATCTGAAATAGCTAACTCCATGTGAACAAGGGTTTTGACTGGTAACCAACACATGAGGAAGAATTAATTGGTCCAACTACACCTATGACCAATGATAGTGATGATATGATCTTCAAGGCAGCAATACAAACTAGAAAAGTGATCAAGATCGAATCTGATCATACTAATAAGAGAATAAATTCAATGCTTAATCAGATCTTAGGGTTTGATAGAGAGAATAAAGGAAAAAATCTCTGTATCAGAATTAAATATTGTGTGGCTCAATGCAAAGGGATGGTGAAATCTAATAAACCCTATCAGATGCCTAAATAGTCAGCGGAATGATGGTGTGTAGCTCAATGAACAGGTAGCTTGTTGGTGAAGTGTGAAAGTGAAGAAAACCCTAATAGAAGATTTGAGATGATCTGATCATGTGTGAGGATCTTTAGGCACTGAATGCAGGTTAATGAGAAAAGAAAATTTGGGAAATTATCTAAGTATTATTGTAGTTGTGCGTGATGTGTCGAATCTTGAAGTGAGGAGAATTGTGAAGAGTTTGCAAGTACACAAAGTGCTTAACAGAGTGATGTACAACTTGGAATGCAATAGAGAAGAGAGTGCAAAGCAAAAGAGAGTGCAGAGCAGGTGAGTGTTGTTGAGAGTGTAGCTTTAGTAGCAGTAGTGCAAGTTGCAGGGTGTGCAACAATTCATTATATGCAATAGTGCATTTTCAAGTTGAGTAGAACCTAATTGTATGCACATATGAACTTGTAATCTTGTTGAGGTTGTAGCCTCATTGAACTGTGTTGTAGCTCAGACTAGGTGATTATAGTCTCCTTGGAGTTGTAGCTCCTAAAAGAGGGTGTAGTAGCATCCTTGAAGTCGTAGCTTCTAAATTAGGGAGTTGTAGCTTCCTTGGATTGCAGCCCTAAACATTGTAATAGAGTTTTTATTTGTGACGGTGGATTTGAGTAGCAGACTCAAGCAACTTTTGTCATCGTGGTTTTTCCCATCTTGGGTTTTCCACGTATATCTAGTGTTATGAGTTGTTGTTTCATGTGAATGAGATTGTCAAATTAGTTTATGTTTTAATCTGCACATTTGGGCTGTAAGGTTGAATCTGCAAGTAGATTTTCAAGTCTAAATTTTTTTATATCTACTGATTCACCCCCCTCTCAGTAGATCATTGTGTTCTAACACATCTCTTATTTTATGGAGTCTTTTCTTGAAAGGGTTTCTCCATGTTAAACATTGTGTTTGGTGTTCAATTTTTTGTTCTATGCTCATTGTTATTGCTAATTTAAAACTCCATATGATAAACACTTTTAAATCTGATTTAAAGTTTATTTAAACTTCTATTATTGGTATTAATCTTCTATATTCTAATAAATACCCCTTTTTGATGCTTAGACAAGATGGACTTAATTATCCTATTATATTCTCGTAGGCTGATGTCAAAGCTAATGGAATATTTTATTTTTTTATTATCTCATATTTTAAGGATAATATTATTTAATTAATTTAATTGAGTTCATAAAGTGACTTTGTGGTTATTTATGAAATTTAAAAAGGGTCACTTTATTATTCTCGAGTTTATTTTAATATATCAAATGTGGGAATTTGAAAAGTGAAGGTGGAGTTGCATACAAAAATGAAAAGTGAAGCTCATTTGGATTATGCTTGAATATTATTCTATTTGGTAATTTTAGACAGATTTTTTAAGTTTGAACCCTAAGACTAAGGAAGCTAAGGTAGTGGAAGAAATTCTTTCACTAATCTTGAGAGAAAGATAATGCAAAATGTTTACAGATCTTTTTAGTTACAGAAACTTAAACAAAAATAAAAATAAATATCATGCATACCACAACATAGTGATTTACATGGGGTAAACCCTTTCAGGAGAAAAACCCCACACTCCAAAATCCACCCAATATATTATTCAAAAATTACAAAGATTACAATATACTTGTAGAGCAAGCTTCTCACAGGAGTATCACCAACTAGAGATCCAGAGATAAAACGACCGCTATTAGACTCTCAGAATACATCATGATACACAACCATAATACAATGCCCTCATAAAATAGGGTTTCCTTCTAGGGCAAGTTAAGTTAATAAAATATTAGCCATTAGATCTAAGACCTAATGATGAACTATCCAAATTTACAATAATAAAATATAAATACAAATTTTGTTTTTGAGGCGCGCTGCCCCAGACCCCCAGTTGGGGGGATGATCCCCCCATATGCCCCCCCCCTCACCCCCCACCGCCAATGTATCAACAGTACCTTATGTATCAACAATACCATATGTAATTGCAAGGTTGAGACATATTTTCCCAACAAGTACAAAAACCCTAAGGGTGATTAGTTTTGGTGGTGTGACAAATCTACCATAACTAGTCTATTGGAGAGATTATACAAATTTATCACATTGGTTTTTGGAGAGATTATACAAATTTATCACATTGGTTTTTATGGGGAAGTTTATGAAATTTATGAAGTCTCTTTCAAAAATGAATTTTAGAGTATCAAGTTTAATGTTAGTAGAGTAAAATTTGAAGATAGAATAAAATATTATATTAGAAGATCTATTGTACCATTGTCATTATTTGTATTGGGTCATTTTATTGTTAATAACAAAAAATAAAGGGAGTATTTTCATTATTCGAGGAGCTAAATATTTATTTTTATCGAAATCATGTGCAGCACCATCTCCTTAAGGAGTCACATCATAATAATTTGACATAGCATAGTCAATGAGGATCCATGGTTTGTTCTTTTAGTCAACTACCTATTTATTGAGGTGACATAGAAAGGGGATTCAGGTCAAGGGAGTGGTCAATGATTTCTTGATATGTGTTTCCAACTATTGAGTTTCTACTCTATTTTATTGAGGCATAATATTTCTTAGTGGGTGCACTTGTATATGAGGAGCTTGGGCTACTTAGTAGAGTTTCAGAAGTTTTTGTAAAGATTCTCTAAGTTCAACAGCCTATTTTGATTTACTATATATGTAAAGCTTAAAAAAACTAGTAATAAATGAAATTTCTAAAACATATTGATGTTCTTTGGAAATGAAAATATAAAAATATATTCCTAGTTGTGTGTTGTTTAGGAATATATACATTTCTATGAATGTCCTTTATGAGAAAACAAATATTTTATAAACTATACACAAATAATTATCCATCTAGAGAAAACAATCTAAATGAACACTTAGAATAATAATAGGATAAGTGTTTGGTGAAATATCTATTTACATGAAATTATGAAAGTGAAAAAAATTAAAGAAATTTTCCTTGGGATATTTCATTGTTCCTTTGATTTTATTTGGGATAAGGTTAGGATAACCTAGCATGTCAAATAAATCCAACTATTTGTATATGTTAGTCCTAAGAGGTTGTTTGATAGGAGGAAACCTCCAAGCCATCCTTCTAGGGTTTACTCTCATGTTTTTACCACATTCACATTATTGTTCCCACATTCTAGAAATATTGGTTTTAGTTTAATAGTTGAGTGTTTCGTACAAGTTGAACTTGTTGTAGAGCTATTTGAGCTTCAGTCTCCCTTTTCATTTCTTTAAGTTAATCTATGATGTCTAGTCTATCATACACTACTTTTTCTCTTCTATCATATTTAGATTGTAATATTACATCAACATCTAGGAAAGTGGTATCTTGTTCCATTTCATCCATTTATTCAATGCACTAGGAGAGGCAATGCAAAAGTGAGTAATCTAATCTTTTACATTATCTTATCTATTACCATATTAATACCTATGTGCATCAAACCTATGTCATTTTACAATGAGCACATTATTTCTTCTAATTTAATATTTGAGTCTATTTATTTTTCGAATGGTTCTCATTGTGTTATTAAAAATATCATAAGAAGCGTAATGATCTCTTAAATCAATAAACATATCATTTCCACCAGAGGTGACTACCAATTATATATTAAGAAATTGCATCATGATACTTACTCATGCTTTTAACCCTCCATGTATTTCTTTTTCCTTTTTCTCTTCTTGAAGTTCCTTAGTGACCCTTTTGATTCTTAGCTTGCTTATCATTTTCCATGTTCAAATATATTTAAGTATCTTTACTATTTCTAGTTTGAAATCACTACAAAATACCAGTATTCTTTTGAGAAGAGACTTCAATCTATATTTTTGTCATGGTAAGAAATGACTTAATTATGTATCCTACACTTTGACTCTAAAACTAGAATAACTTCATTATCATTGGCAATGGTAACAAAATATTAGGTCGTAAAACCATAGGTCCCAAATCCTATAGATTTTCTTCACCTTTAATGCTAGATGTTTATCTTCAAGAAGGAAAGAAAAGGGCCATCTATTTAATTAGGAAGGTTAAAGGCTAAATACGAGATTGGTTAAACTCTCATTCTCTTTAGGATTATCTTAAAACCAAGAGGATGTTCGTATAGCTCACCTAAACATAGTAATAGATCATTTTGGAATGATTGATCAATGTATCACACAAAAACTATACCTAGTTATGTACTTGACCCCCAAAAATTGTTAGTAATAAAGGTAACACTAGCTACAATATACCTTTTATAACTGACTCTATATCATGCATGATGTATTTTAAAATGGTACTTGTTTTATAATTCATAAAATTTGATGTCTTTTAATATATTTTTATATAAAACAATGTATACACATGTTGACAATGATTCTCTAAACATTTGAATGTTCACTTTCACTTGACATTTATTTGCAGTATCTCACTTAATCATAGACAATATAAAATATTCTTACTTATAGATTCATAAGAATTGGTAAAGAATATTTGTTTTAATGAGTTTGGAAGGTTTAGATCTTCAATGCTTGATTAACCATTTCAAGTAGAAATAAATAAGGAGAAACAAAAACATCATTCAATTTGGAATGGCTGAGCGGGAAAGAAGATTTGAATTTCTTGGGTGGCAATGGGTGGTTGGTTTGAAAGATGTTGGTTCTGGACGGGGGGATGGCCCTTCTGGGGATGCAGTAGGAAAGAATGCAGACAAGGAACAAGAGGGAGTAGTGTCTAAGGACTGGGGCCCACAGAAAGGCAGGGATCTAGGTGGAAAGGCGGCATCCGAAGGTAATTTTTCCCCTAAATATTCTTCGAAGGATGGGGCTTGTGGGTCCAGGTGCCTTGGAAACTAGGCTAAGGACAAAATTTTGTAGGATCTCTCATGGGAGGATCCTAAGAAGAAGTTGGTTTCGCTATTTGGAACCAAGCTGGTTGGAAAATCCATTTTTCCCCTGGTAAGTAATATCTCATCCCCAGAGAGTGGGAAGTTTGTTATTTTGATTCCAGACCCTGTAATAGACCATAACGTATCTCTAATGGAGTCATCATTGGTTGGAAATTTTATGGGTCCACGAACAAATATTGAGGTGGTTAGGGACTTTGTGAAGAAGAGATGGAGAGTTATAGGATAAGTAGAGGTTGCGGCCCTACCTAAAGGTTTCTTCTCTTTTCCTTTTTCTTGTGAAGAAGATAAACTTGTAGTTCTATGTGGTGGCCCTTGGGTTATTGGAAAGTCATCTATGGCTATTAGGAAGTGGTCCCCAAAAATGAATTTTTTGAATGCTGCCTTTGAGGTAGTTCCTGTCTAGGCGCACTTACCTAGGTTACCACTGGAGTTTTGGAATTAGGATGTGTTCAGAGGGATCGCCAGCTCCTTTTGGGAACTCCTATCCATTGATGCTATGACTTCATCCAGAAAGAGGCTGGTTTTTTCTAGAATATGTGTGGGGATTACCCAATCCCTAGATCTCCCCTCATCGATTGAGATAGTATCAAAACTTTGAAAATGGACTCAGAATGTTGAATTTGAGACTCTACCCTTTGTGTGCTTTACTTGTAAAAAAATTGGGCACTGGGCAAAGAAATGTCTGAATAATAAGCCTAAACCCAATGAGAAGGTGGCTCCTAAGGAGACTAAGATGTGGAAGGTTAAATTGGTGGAGAAGCCTCAAGAGGAGGAGAATAGTGTTGATTTATTTAAGGCCAAAAAGTTAGTGGAGAGAGTAACCACAGTCCGAAAAAAAGGAAAGATGAGGATTCTTGCAAAGGATCTGATAATATTGCAAATCCTGAAAGTGGGTTTAAAGGCCCTAACAGAGCAGAGGTAGACTTGAAAACCAAGGATTCCCAGGAGGGGGATGAAAAAGCTGAAGGAAGGATTGCTGAAAAGAAGAATGAGAGCTTGAATGTTATCCCAAATTCAGTGACTGATAGTCTAGAGGAAACTTCCCATTCACATCAGAGCATGGAAAGGGGGGTAGAGGTTTTTGAGAGGTCTGGGGAGTCTCACTCTACTAGTCATGTAGAGCCCCAAAGCTCCCCGAAGATGGTGAAATCTACATTTGGGAATTCAGTCGGATCTCCCAAGGGGGGAATGAGGTGAGCTACTCCCTACTAAATAGAGCTACTGCAATAGATGACATTATGGATGGGAAAGATTTTATGGGTCTAGAGGATCTAGATCTTGAAGAAGAGAACCTATACACCAAAGTTGAGAAGAAGAGTAAAAAGGGGAATAATACAGTGGGGGTTTCCACAAGAAATAGGGTTAAAGCAGATGTAGGAATTCTAAAAGGTTCAGGAAAAAAATCAACTAAATGGCATAAAGAGCAGGAATTTTTTCAAAACATTGCAGATGGAACTCAAAAAACCATCCTGGATCTATGCAGAACTCCATCTAAAAAATGAAAGTTTTCATGGAACATTCGGGGACTAAACAGTCCACATAAACAGGAAATTTTGGGAAATTTTTCTAGGGACCATAAGCCTGATATTCTTATTATTTAGGAGTCCAAAATTCCCAAAGATCATGTGGAGAAGATTAAAAATTTTAAGAATGGTGGTGTGCAGGGCTGTAGTTCAAATGGTGCCTTTGGGGGCTTGGTGACTTTTTGGAACCAGGAGTGTATTCCAGGAACTCCAATTTTGGAAGATGCTAATCATGTGGCCACCAAATTTAAGCATATCAAAGATGACTTTAGTTAGATCTTTTATAATATCTATGCACCCAATAGTAAGACTTCTAGAAGGAATTTTTGGAAAAAACTTGAGATTTTTAGGTCTTGTTTTTGAATGAGAACTGGATCATCATGGGGGATTTTAATACACCTTTACTGGGGTCTGAAAAATTTGGTGGATCTTAGATTTAGTTGGATAGTAAGATGGATTTGATGAATTTTATCAATTCTCAATGCTTGCATGATGTGGACCTCAAGGGGGCTACCTACACCTGGTCTAACAAGAGAGCTAGGAAAAATCTCATTCAAGTGAGGCTTGACAAGGCTCTAATTTCAGATAACTAGTTGAAGGACTATTGTTGCTCATTAAATTCTCTCTCTAGAGTTTTCTCAGATCATTTCCCCATAAGTTTTATGGCTGAGTCTGTGTCAGGTAAGAGGAATTTTCCTTTCAGATTTGAAAAAATGTGGCTATCTCATCCTAACATATTTAATTGCATTCAATATTGGTGGGATATAAATGTCAGTGGTACTGCCATGTTTAGAGTGGCTAAGAAGCTTGGTGAAGTCAAATCCAAGATCAGGACTTGGAACAAGGAAGTCTTTGGGGATATTTTTGAGTCTAAAGCTACTATCCAACAGGATTTAAGGGACATTCAGGACCATATCCATAAACAAGGGTATGTGGGATATTTCCTTCTAAACGAAAATGAAATCCTTTCTAAATATCATAAAATTATTGCTAAAGAAGAGGATTACTAGAAACATAGATCTAGATGTGCTTGGCTTGCTGCTGGGGACAAGAACACCAGGTTTTTCCACTTGACCACCACGAAACATAGGGCCTCCAATTGAATTACCTATATAATGAAAGATGGGGTAAAAATTGAGAGGGAGGAAGAGATTAGAAGTGAAGCTATTTGATTCTTTACTAATCTTCTCTCTTCAAGAGAGGAGTTGAATGTGGATGCTCAGAAGATTCTTATTGAGGTCATTCCTAATGTCTTGGATGGTCATCAAAATAAGCTCTTGATGGAAATCCCTTCATAGGATGAGGTTAGGAAGGTGATTTTTCTTTCAAAGGGAATAAGCCCCCTGGCCCAGATGGTTTCTCCATGTTCTTTTTCCAAGTGTTCTGGGAAATTGTTGTTGATGATGTTACTAGTGCTGTTAAAGAGTTTTTTGGAGCTAGGAAACTGTTGAAAGAGCTTAATGCTACCTTTATTGTTCTCATACCTAAATTCTATGGTGCTAATTCTTTTGATTCTTTTCATCCTATCAACTTATGCAATTCTTTTTACAAGATCATCTCTAAAGTGATAACTTCTAGGCTTTTAGGAGTTCTTCTGATGTTGATCTCTCCTCAGCAAAGCGGTTTTGTGTTGGGCAGACAGATTCTAGACTCAATTATTACGGTTCATGAGTGTTAACACTTGGATTTTCCACCCTGTTGAATGTAAAATTCAACAATCCAGTGTAACATGGGAATGACCTTAAAAGTATAAAACTTATACAAGATCAAACCTCCAGAAAAAAAGTCGGCTTCCTATGTTGGCAATATCACCTAAACTACTAATTTTTTGTAAGAAAAAGGAAGAAGATTATTAAGGCAAAACAGAAATGGTAGAAACTATTCTCTATGGTGATACACCTAACTGACAGGAATCATGAAATAAAATAGATGAACATACACTGGAAAACTAATGATAATCATTTCAACTACTCAACATAAATTTTTTGAAACTTATGCAAAATTTATGAAAAGGCTTAATCTGCATATATATTTTAAGAAGGAAAGATGAATTTCACAACTTTAAAGTTCAATTGCAGACTTAGAAAAAGCACAATTCAAAACTTGCATAATCTAAAAGAAGAATGAAGGTAGTATGAAAAAACTAACACTGATCTTCAAGGTAATCTTTGTATTCCAAATTCGAAAAGAGTTAAAAAACATACATCAGCTGAGAAAGGATTGTTAGAAATCACTAACTCTCTAAAATGCATAATCAAAACTAAGTTACAAAATGGGTAGTGTTAATAAATATTTAACTAGCTCCCTTCGGGTTTATTTTTTCTATGCATTGGCATGTACATCGCCAGGTCCGCTTAGCCTTTTTCCAAGCTTTTGAATTTGCCGCTCCACATGTCTACTCTTCACAACTTTGAGTATCAGCATTCCCTTTGGATACCGGGAAACTCCGCTCTGCTTCCACGTGTCGTGGCTGCGAGATACTTTTGGTTCTTGTTTCCTTGACACCTCATCGAGCTTGGAAATGCTGCCACGAAGCCGTCATTCCTAAAAGGTGTTCGCGGGCCCCATAGTTTCTAGCTATAGTGGACACTTGCAACGTGTCAACCGAACACAAATATTCCATCACAAAGATAAAATGGCAACCGTGGGCAGTGTTATGCTGCCACACATCTTTTTTTATGCCCAGCTGATAAACATTCCCTCTGTTGTGATAAAGTACTCAGCCCATTTGCCACGTGTTGCACTAATGCAAATTCTTTGTAGCAAAGGGAGAAAGGTTCATGCGAGTAGCTAAAGGTTTCCACGTGCTTGACCAGTGGATCTCATATGCGGGCGATGAACCAGATGAATCAAATAATGCTATTGGTTGTTGCTTGTGATAATCATTCGCACCAATGGATGACACTTGTCTGATCGGGCTTAGCTGGGACCACCACCATCATTGCAGAAGATGGACTTGAGCCTGGAATGACCGGATGCTTGGTTCCTGATTATTTCTTTCACAACGGCTTTGGGGAATATTCTTTTTATGGCATCATTGCAAGGGATTGCGAGATCTTTTCTGTTATTGCTCTCTGAAGCGGTGGGAGGTTTTCCTGCTATATATACTTTCTTTGTTGATGAGAAAGGGTCCAGAATTTGGAACTATAATGCTGGTTTTAGTAAAAGATGACAAGCCTTTATTACTGTTTTATTTTAATTACAAAAACTGTTAGACTGTGCTAGTTGTTCGGCCTTTCTATTTTTCACGCTATTTGATCAAACTGTGAACTGTGTTTTATATTGTCTTGACACTTCATTTGAGAACTTCTATAAATGTTGGACGCAAGTTTTCTTACCTAGATCATGTCTAAGGACTCTTCTTGGCAGTGAGAATGTATGCAATTGTCAATAAATGAATTGTCTATGCTATAATCTTAAGTCTCTAATATTTTGGAACACAACAACACCATTCAGGCCCTTAAATCTATGATTTATCGTGCCCATCATTAAATCTTGGTGCATTGCCTTAGGTTAGACTTTACTTTATTATATTTGTTTCCTTTTCCCTTCCAAACCCCATTATAGAAGAAGTCGACTTCTCTAAAAATCTGGAGGTTACTCAGTTTAGCGCAAAAGGTCCCCCATAAACTGAGTTTCTTGTAAGACTCAGTTACCTCGTCAAATTTTGGCGTCAACGGGTAGTCCAAAGACTAAGTACATGAGCTCCACCAAAATAGGTTCTAGAACCTATATGAACTCGTATGCCATCAAAAACCTAAGATTTAGCAACAAAATCTATCTCCAAAAGAGCTCATAATGCTTGAAAAGTCATGCTAGACTAAACCACAACATAGAATGTCTCTAAAATTGTTTCAAACTAAGCCAAAAAGCCTAAAAATGCTCCATATGTCTCTCAACTTCTCATAACCACCCCTAGATACCTTCCTAATGTTTGCAAACTGCAAAAAACCTCCCTTCCTTTGAGGTAAGTCATAAAAACAAGCGTATCCCTACTCTCTTTTATGACTCAATTATATCACACATGTTCCTATAGTTTTGCATTTCAAAAACAAATACTTTAAGTAAAAATGATTTATAAAACATCATTTTGCTTAAGTATTTTACAATGTGAATTAATGCAAAAATAAAAACTCCCTATGTATTCGACCATTTAGGGAATATAAAGTAAAGGCTATAAAGTCTTAAGAGACTTTGAACAAGGCATAAAGGGGTCGGTGCATATATTTTACATTTTAAAACAAAAGTCAAGAAATGCAAAGTTATGCTTAAATGAAATAGGGTGAAACCCTAAAAATGTGAAAGAATGAAGACATTCATTTTGTATTGAAGCTTCAAGAAGGAGCTGTGATGGCGCCGCCAAGGGTTTGAGGGTGCTCGATCAGAATTTATTCCTTTACATTTTAGTTCTTGAGGCATCAAATCTGCATCTTGATGGCCGTTTTTTACAAATCCATAAGCAAGTTATTCGAATTTTCCTCTTTATACTGGAGCACCACCATGAAAACCTCAACTGGATGCATTCTTTAACTTCTGGAAAACCTCAAAATACACTTCAAGTTGCTTCACAGGCTCTTTTTGTCGACCCTTTAACAAGAAAGAAAAGAGGTAAAATGCCCTGAGCTTAGAGCCGTTGCATTATCTAATTTTTTGTGCACATTTTACCTTTGTCACTGACTTTATTTGTCACTTTTGTTCTCTCATGTTGCAAACCATGCCACCATGATAAGGGTTTTAGGAAAAGTTTCAAATCTGTAGCTCTAATGACAAAATTTACAGCTTAACAGAAGCTTTTTCTGTGATTTTTTTTTTGGCAAACAACTGGGTAAGTATTCCTGCACCTTTTCATGGCATCTTTCTGTATTTTACTTTTCTCATATAGACAGCCTTACACTAGTAGAAACATAGCATTCTAGCTATTCATGTCGAGGATTTTTCTTATCTTTTCTCATAGCTATTTATCATGGCCTTAGCTCAGCCCTTATGTAATACAGAAAAATTCTTTGATAGCCACTAGGGCTTCCTCTATTTTATTTTATTTTAAATGGAAATATTTACCTCATTCTCCTGTGTATCATTCTGCTTGATATGCCTGAATATACACTCCATGATGCATTTTCCAAAAAGCATAACACCTCCATCTTGCATATTCTGGGTTATCATAGATGAGCCTTCACTGTATCTTGGAAGAAAATTAAACTTTGCTGAAAGCTACCAGTCCTGTTGTATTTTATGGCACCCATAGTTAAGCTTTCTCACATTTTTCTAAAATCATCTTCTGGGTCCCATGGAATTTGCATCTGAATCATTCTGTTGAAAGAATAAACTCAAGCTCAAGCCAAAACTTGTTTTTTCATATCTATAAATCTCTGATGCTACCTTCTATTTTCCTACAGACCATAGGCTTTTCTTAATCAATTTACCATAGCTTTTTCTTTTTTGTTGTTTCATGTATTCTCAAATAAAAAGGTGAAAAAACCTCCCCAAGTTATTACTGAGGCTCTACCTTCTCTGTTGATTTCTATTCCCTAATGAACATTACCACTTTTCACTGATCTACAGGCTGTGAATTTTTATTTGTATTAAACAACTTCGAAGGTTTATTATAGCAGCTTCTCACTTTGATTGAGAATTTAATAAATGCAGCTTGAAATCTTCAATGTAATTCAGCAGAACACCATTCACAATGTATTGTAATTTTGGAAGATACAATATACAAAATCTGTAACTGTTCCAGATTATCAGTCTGATAATCACATTGTCACTATTGTTCATTCTCAGAGGGATAAGTTGTAATATCATATGGAAATTTTTCTTTACATAATTACTCCCTCATGATCACCAAAAGAACATTGAAAACAATGAACTGTGGCATTTTCCAAATATGTTGTTATACTTTTGATTACTGATAGCTTGCATGCTAAGTACATGGGATGCCTTTTTTTGAAGTATGATGGTATTAGAAATTATGTATACCTGTTGAATAATCTTTCTATTTAATGCTCTTTACACCATTTCAAAGAGCAAGATTCTATCAGAGACATTGTAATCACAAATTGCATTTCAAAAATTGTTGTGGTAGATTTTAAATATAGCAATTTGGATTGAATGCACTGAAGTGCACCTTGAAATTCATGCATAAATAATGAGCTAGGCTCAACCCTAATGGGAGCCACATTTATTTCCACTCATATTTAATCAAAAAATAAATGCACCTGTTGCTGCACATGAAACAAACAAGTTAGAAAAATACAGATTTGAGTTCAATGTATGCATGAATAGGGTGAATATGCATGTACTATTTGTTATTAGTCATTGATTAGAGTTTACTCTAACCCCATCGCTAATGTAATATGTAGGATTAGGAGCGAAAGGAGCTAGAAAAGTCAGATGAAGCTCAGGACAATAGCGAGGCAAAAAAAATGCATATAAACCAGTCATTCCAGGCAATGGCTGGTTACCCTCCTTACATACATATTCATTTCTCTTCTTTACTTATTCTTGCATATATTGTTCATATTTATGTTCTGAATAAGCAATTTAATCTCATGGCTTGTATGAGATAATGAACATCTATTCATTCAATAAAGATTACTTTTATGAAAAGTTTCAAATCTTTCTCTATTACATGCATGTGCATGAATGTAAAGATCTGTAATTGTAATCTTTTTCCAAATTTTTCCATTTATATATTTGAATGTAATAAAGAAGGTTAATAAAAATTTTCCCTATTCTCTTCAGTTTAAAACAAACTCCACCCTTTTGAACCTAAGAGTGAAAAAAAATGGGTAACATTTCTGGCGACCTTTGCTGCATGTTTGCCTGCTAAACTTAAAGACCAGTTGCCTAAACTTGTCCATTGGGCATGGAGTCATTATGGAAAGCTTAGAAACAAACCTAGAATAGTTTTGTATATGATTGTAACTCACTTGTGACTCATAGAACAGATCAAATTACTAGGACATTAATGAAAACGGGAAAAATGCATAAGGGAAACTACTAAACCGTGCTGGAAGAGCACTTAGGGAAATGAAGTAACAACTAAACTAAAGTGCAGCAGCACTTATTGAAAGCATAACCTAACCTAATATGTACAATGAAAATCATACCTCAAAATAGCGTTTGAGGTGAATCCCATTAACTAGGATTGGTAGGATCTCTCCATCCATATTTGAGAGCTAGAATGCGTTATGCTCCTTGCATTCAGTGATAATAAATGGGCCTACCCAAAAATGATCAAATTTTGTATGCTTGCCTGGTCCACTTTTCAGTACATCCCACTTGAGAACAATATCACCCTCTTTGAAAACTTTGGTTGTAGCTTTCTTATCAATTTTTTTCTTTATTTGGAGTTGATGATACTCCAAAGTTTTCATTGCTTTGTTCTTGATTTCTTCAAGCTCCACGAGCTCTGCATATCTCACGAACATTGGGTCTTGTTCTTCAAACATCTCTAACTGATGTATAATGTCAAGAGTTGGAAGCTCCGCAGACAAAGGCAATCTTGCCTCTTTGCCATAAAATAACACGTATGGTGGATTTCCAATAGACCTCTTAGGGGTCACTCTGTCTTCCCAAAGTGCATACTTCAGATTTATGTGCCAGGTCCTTTGATTATTCTCCATGGTTCTTTTAATAATCCTGATGAGATTTTTATTTGTACTTTCAGCTAAACCATTACCTTGAGGGTAATAATTTGAGGATGTATTCAAATGCATGCCATGTTTAACATCCCAATCAGTTACTCTTAAGCCGACAAATGCAAGAGCATTATCAGATATGATAGAGTCAGGGACTCCAAATCTGGTTACTATGTTATCATAGAAATTCAATACAGAAGATTCATTTGCTTCTTTTAATGCAACCACCTCTGTCCACCGTGTAAAATAGTCAGTGGCTATAAGTACCACTTGTGATTAACACTAGAAGGTGGATTTATTGGCCCAATGAAATCAATGCCCCATCTCATGAAGGGCTACTCTACCTAAATTGGATGTAGAGGCATAGCAGGCAGTTTTTCTTTTCCTACAAAAAGAGCACACTTCACACATTTCTTTGACCATGCATATGCATCTTTAAATAAGCTTGGCGAGTAATAGACAACTCTCATTATCTTCCATGCAGTAGTTCTTGGAGCAAAGTGACCTCCTGCAGCTCCATCATGAAACTCATGAAGTATCTTCTCAATCTGATCACTATGAATACACCTTAATAGAACACCATCTAGATCTTTTTTGAACAGAACATTATTTACCAGAACATATGGAATGGACTGCAGTCTGAAGTATCTTTGTTTAGCTCTGTCTAAACCTGGTGGACACTCACCAGTTTGTAAAAAATGGGTCATATCTTGAACCCAATTTGTTGTTATCACAGGAACATCACTCTGAGCATTCTGAAATTCATTTATATTAGCAAAAACAACATCCTTTTCTAATTCATCTTCACTGCTTGACACTGTAGCAAGTTGTTCACAAAGACCTTTACCTCTAACTATTTTGGTAATCTTTATATCCACATCGTATTCCATAACCTTAGTGATCCACCCTGCTCTTTTCTCATTCAGATCTTTGCTTAGTAGAAATTCCTTAACACTTGGGTGTGCAACCATGCCATGAATTTTATTGTTAGAGATTAAAGGCTTGAATTTTTTCAAGCTTCTTATGACAGCGAGAACATGCTTCTCTACAAAGGAATATTTTTGTTCATAATCAGCCAAACCTTGACTGAAAAAGGCTATTGGTTGCTCTAAATTTTTGTCATTTTTTTGCACCAACATTGTAGAAATATTACCTATACTACCATAAGCATACAAAATAAAATCTTTAGAAAAATTGGGATTTACCAGTGTAGGAGTTGCTGCTAAGGCCTCCTTAATTGTCTCAAAACTGTTCTTGGCATCTTTTGTCCAACTGAAAACTGCATTCTTTTTTAACATAGTTGTCAAAGGCTGTAACAGGCTTGCGACATCAGGTATGAACCTTCTCAAAAATTTGATTCGACCTAAAAAACTCTGTAGACCCTTCTTGTGATTAGGTAATGGTAGTTCAAGTATGCCTTTGACTCTCTCAGGATCAATAGTGATTCCTTGCTTTTACACTATGTGTCCTAATAATTTACCTTCATGAACAGCAAAGATACTCTTTTTCAGATTGAGAGAAATACCGAACTCTCTGCATTTTTCAAAAATTTGCTTAAGGTGTGACAAATGTTCATCAACATTCTTAAAATAAATTGTAATGTCATCTAAATAAATCAGCACAATCTTATTAATCAAACTTTGAAATGCCATATCCATGGCCCTCTAAAACGTGGCACCAACAATAGATAAACCAAAAGGCATCCTTTTGTATTCCATGGTGCCCCACTTAGTTGTAAAAGCAGTTTTAAACTAATCCTCCTCTTTAACCAGCACCTGGTTATAGCCCAAAAAACCATCTAATAAGGAAAATCTTTCAGAACCAACAACTACTTCCAGGATTTTCTCCATGGAGGGCAGCGGGTAGTGATCTTTCAAAGATGCTCAGTTAAGATCCCTAAAGTCTACACAGAGTCTTACTTCACCATTTTTCTTCCTAACGGGCACAAGGTTAGAAACCCATGAAGTGTGTTTAATAGGAAAGATAATAACCCCCCTCAACTAGTTTGGTTAGCTCTTTAATCATTAAGGGCTCAAGCTTGGGGTCCAAGGGCCTTTGTTTATGCCTTACTGGCCTAGCATTAGGTTCTAACTCAATTGTGTGTTGGGAAATAAGGGGATCAAATCCTTTCAAATATAAGTATTCCCAAGCAAACACATCATGAAATTCTTGGCATAAGGAAACAAAAGATTGTTTATCTTTATGTAAACAATTTTTTTCTATCTTAAGTAGTTTACCTTTAAAAATTTCCAATTCTTCGTAATATTCTTCTTTGATCTGCAAACCAGCTTTACCCTTTTTAAGCTAATCATCAGAACTAAAAATTGACTCTAAGGTAACAAGACCTTTGGGTAAATTATTTGTCCTCAGCTGTATGACTTGATCATCATACCGTTGCTTAAGTTTTGCTTGATTCACCATGGAGAACTAATCTTTTTCGAGCAAAAAAGAAACAATATGTTCGTCATTGTCAAAAACCTGCCAGTGAATGTTGTTATCAAGAATTGATGGCCTGACTACAACCTTCACATACTGTTGTACTTTCTCTTTTCTAATGTCACTTGGAATATCAAACTGTGCTCCAATGGTTGCAATCCTATCAGCATGCTTGTTCTGGTTCCTTGGAATAGATACTAAATTAAAGGCATCAAATTCCTCAATCATACTCCACACTCTGTTTCTATAAGACTCTAGTGCATCATTTTTAGCAACATTCAGGCCTCTTATTTGATTAACAATTAGCTCGCTATCCCCATAAACCTTCAGACATCTTATTCCTCTCTTCCTTTCCAACTCAAGACCTTGAACAAGGCCCTCATACTCAGCAGTGTTGTTAGAGCACGCAAAAGCAAAACGGAATGCAGAATAATACTTATCACTTTGTGGAGATACAAGAATTGCACCTGCTCCAGCTCCTTTTTTGCTTCTAGAACCATCAAAATGCATCTCACATAACTCATTCTGCTACTCAATCTGACTTTCTGTACTTCTTTCAAGATTTGGCATTTTTGTCCTAGCCTCATGCAACACATAATTACCCAGACCAACATCCTAAATAAGTTCATTTGGATTATCAATCATGTTCTTAGCTGCCCATTCATTTAGGAGTACCTCAGGTACACTTTCAGCTTGTAACTCTTTTGTTGAAGCAAGTTCAGTATCCTCTAAAACAACATAACTAACATTAATAGAAAATGGCACATAAGGCTCAATGTGATCCTTGGCAAGAAACTCAGAAGTTATAGTTACCTTAGTACCATACCTGGTCCTAAAAAGCATATGAGACCAATTTGAAGATGAATACCCTCCAATTTTAGCAGTGAAGTCTCTAGATAGGCATAATGCAAAAAATGGAGGCAAGTCTATCACAAACACATATTGTGGGATTGAAAAATTAGGATAGGCATGTAACGTAAGACTCAAATTTTTTATAACACCTACAGTGTTTACTATTGTCCCATCCAACTGAAGTACTCCCTTTTCTAATGGCTAGTATTGTAGTCCTAGCTGGTCTGCAATCTTTTTTGGCATTACCGAGCTGCTAGCCCCACTATCAACCATGTAGTTGTGCACCAGTTTATTCCCCACTATTAAGGAAACATAGAAAGGAGGGGGTTTGACACCATTACTTTGTTGTGTAGTACTATCCAAAGGTGCATTGGTTAAAACTGACCTTTTTTGGCTTACAGAGGCTTCACTTGAAACATTCAAACTAACTAGATTTGATAAGGCTGACTGTAACAAATCCATTTGACTAGGGATAGCTAAAGAATTCCACATTGAAATTGAAACATTCATTTTTTTCATACTTTCAACAATGTTGAAAGGTGCAGATATATTTACCTTTGGCTGTGTTTTTACAATAGCATGATTAGGTTGCACTTGACTTGTAGATGAAGCATGTAAAGGTTGCTCCTTACTAGTGTCATGACCTCACTGCCAAATGTGTGGTATTTGTTGATTTGATGGACCAACAACACCCTTATCTTTATTTGTTGACTGCTCTATCTCAAAATCCCTCTTCTTAGCTCTAGTATTAACAGCAATAGATGTGTCATCTTGGTTCACTCCACATAATTCCTCTCCCTGCCAATTCAGGAGAGTTGAATCATTTGCAGGTTGATCCTGCTGTTGTGAATACCCTTAGGAAAATCTTGCGCACCTACAACATTTTGCACCATAAGAGCTTGGTTGATCATGCCATTAGAGCACATAGCTTGATTATGTGGCTGGTTACATGGATAACACCATTCATAATCTGTAGCTAGATTGTTTTGAACAGGAACAAGCTCTTTGATAGCACTAATTGGAGCTAGATTATAGGCCTGAAAAGGTCTCGTAGCAATATTTTGTCTTGGGCCTTGGTAATTACCTTGATAATGTTGTCTATTCCCCTAGAATTGTTGTTGTTGACCTTGAAAAGGCTGACTTGAGGCCTGATTCTGCTGCTAATAAGGCCTAGTATAAGACTGTTGTTTTTCCAAGTTCACCAACTTGTTACCAAAAGTCTGCAATAGACTTTTGATCTCTTGTAACTCCTGTGACATGCCTGAAATAACACTTTCTTGTTTAACAATGACTGGAACAGTAGCTGGTAGTGTTGGTAGAGCTAGTAGAGGTGTAAAAGGAGGTATCTACAAAGGTGTATTAGGTTGTATATCTGGAAAAATAAGGATTGGTGGCCTAGGGGCAATTTTTCCTGCCTGAATCAAATAGTTTTTGCTCTGATTGCCACTTCATATGCAGCTGGTAAAGATACGTCACCCATTGATTGTGTCATGACCACTATTTCACTATTTAAAGCTTTAAGAAAGTATAAAAAAACATGCTCGGGAGATGGCCTCACTGTTACAGGAATTCTAAACCAAGACCTCTGAAAATGAAATTTAAAATCTGTCATTTGCTCTTGAGGAGCTCTTTTTATAGTTGTCAACTACTCCACCAGAGACAAGTGATCAAATTTATCTTGAAATTGCTTGTGCAGTTTGTCACCAAAATCATCCCATGTTGCAATAGAGTTCACTAGTAAACCCGGATACCACTGCAAAGCCTTGCCCTTGAGAGATGTAGCAAGCAGTCTTATAGCTACATCTTCATGAGTTATGTGATGTACTCCACATAACGAGGCTACATCCCTTATGTGCTCAATAGGGGTAGTCTGATCCTCCCCAGTGAAGATTGGTAAATTCTTTAAGGCAGCCACTAGTATATCGTTGTCTTGCACCAAGTTCAAAGGACTGCCTCCATCAAAAGCAAAAAATGGTTGATTCCTTGCCATCTGTATAGAAAGAGGTGGATTTATTTGCACTCTAGGTGAAACAAAAAATGGGACAGCAATATGAGATCTCACAGATGGAGGAGTAGATTTAGTTCTTCTAAAATAGACAAATTTTGTCCCTGGCCTTTCTGTTGCCCTGCCTTTACTCCTTGGTGGGGAAAGTTGTAAATATTCAAAAGGAATTGAGCTACTCCTTGTCTAAACTCGTCTCATAAGTTGTAAAATCACTGATTATGAAGTTCTTTCTCCTTATGGAGTTGCCAGGTATGCAAAAATGACTTCTGTAAAGTCTGAAACTTGTTGGTTGCATACCAAACCAACAAAGTGGTGAGGAACTAGTCCCACCGGGTGTGCCAAAATTGTTAACACTTGGATTTTGCACCCTATTGAATGTAAAATTCAACAATCCAGTGTAACATGGGAATGACCTTAAAAGTATAAAACTTAAATAAGATCAAACCTCTGGAAAAAAGGTCGGCTTCATATGTTGGAAGTATCACCTAAACTATTAATTTTTTGTAAGAAAAAGGAAGAAGATTATTACGGAAAAACATAAATAGTAGAAACTATTCTCTATGGTGATACACCTAACTGACAGGAATCATGAAATAAAATAGATGAATATACACTAGAAAACTAATGATAATCATTTCATCTACTCAACATAAATTTTGTGAAACTTATGCAAAATTTATGAAAAGGCTTAATCTGCATATATATTTTAAGAAGGAAAGATGAATTTCACAACTTTAAAGTTCAAATGCTGACTTAGAAAAAGAACAGTTCAAAACTTGCATAATTTGAAAGAAGAATGAAGGTAGTATGAAAAAACTAACACTAATCTTCAAGATAATCTTTGTATTCCAAATTCCAAAAGAGTTACAAAACATACATCAGCTGAGAAAGGATTGTTAAAAATCACTAACTCTCCAGAATGCATAATCAAAACTGAGTTACAAAATGGGTAGTCCAAAGACTAAGTACATGAGCTCCACCAAAATAGGTTCTAGAACCTACATGAACTCGTATGCCATCAAAAACCTAATATTTAGCAACAAAATTTATCTCCAAAAGAGCTCATAATGCTTGAAAAGTCATGCTAGACTAAACCAACACATAGAATGTCTCTAAAATTGTTTCAAACTAAGCCAAAAAACCTAAAAATGCTCCATATGTCTCTCAACTTCTCACAACCACCCCTAGATACCTTCCTAATGTTTGCAAACTGCAAAAAACCTCCCTTCCTTTGAGGTAAGTCATAAAAACAAGCACATCCCTACTCTCTTTTATGAATCAATTATATCACACATGTTCCTATAGTTTTGCATTTCAAAAACAAATACTTTAAGTAAAAATGATTTATAAAACATCATTTTATTTAAGTATTTTACAATGTGAATTAATGCAAAAATAAAAACTCCCTATGTATTCGACCATTTAGGGAATATAAAGTAAATGCTATAAAGTCTTAAGAGACTTTGAACAAGGCATAAAGGGGTCGGTGCATATATATTACATTTTTAAAATAAAAGTCAAGAAATGCAAAGTTATGCTTATATGAAATAGGGTGAAACCCTAAAAAGGTGAAAGAATGAAGACATTCATTTTGTATTGAAGCTTCAAGAAGGAGTTGTGATGGCGCCACCAAGGGTTTGAGGGTGCTCAATCATAATTTATTCCTTTACATTTCAATTCTTGAGGCATCAAATCTGCATCTTGATGGCCATTTTTTACAAATCCATAAGCAAGTTATTCAAATTTTCCTCTTTATACTGGAGCGCCGCCATGAAAACCTCAACTGATGCATTCTTTAACTTTTGGAAAACTTCAAAATACACTTCGAGTTGCTTCACAGGCTCTTTTTGTCGACCCTTTAACAAGAAAGAAAAGAGCTAAAATGCCCTGAGCTTAGAGTCGTTGCATTATCTAATTTTCTGTGCACATTTTACCTTTGTCACTGACTTTATTTGTCACTTTTGTTCTCTCATGTTGCAAACCACGCCACCATGATAAGGGTTTCAGGAAAAGTTTCAAATATGTAGCTTTAATGGCAAAATTTATAGCTTAATAGAAGCTTTTTCTGTGATTTTTTTTCAAACAAACAACTGGGTAAGTATTCATGCGCCTTTTCATGGCATCTTTCTATACTTTACTTTTCTCATATAAATAGCCTTACACTGGCAGATAAACATAGCATTCCAGCTATACATGTCGAGGATTTTTCTTATCTTTTCTCATAGCTATTTATCATGGCCTTAGCTCGGCCCTTATGTAATACAGAAAAAATCTTTGATAGCTGCTAGGGCTTCCTCTATTTTTTTTTTTAAATGGAAATATTTACCTCATTCTCCTGTGTATCATTCTGCTTGATATGCCTGAATATACATTCCATGATGCATTTTCCAGAAAGAAAAACACCTCCATATTGCATATTCTGGGTTGTCATAGATGATCCTTCACTGTATCTTGGAAGAAAATTAAACTTTGCTGAAAGCTACCAGTCCTGTTGTATTTTATGGCACCCATAGTTAAGCTTTCTCACATTTTTCTCAAATCATCTTCTAGGTCCCATGGAGTTTGCATCTGAATCATTTTGTTGAAAGAATAAACTTGAGCTCAAGCCAAAACTTGTTTTTTCATGTCTATAAATCTCTGATGCTTCCTTCTATTTTCCTATAGACCATAGGCTTTTTTTAATCAATTTTCCACAACTTTTTTCTTTTTTGTTGTTTCATGTCTTCTCAAATAAAAAGCTGAAAAAACCTCCCCAAGTTATAACTGCGGCTTTACCTTCTCTGTTGATTTCTATTCCTTGATGAACATTACCACTTTTCACTGATCTACAGGCTATGAATTTTTATTTGTATTAAAAAACTTCAAAGTTTTATTGTAGCGGCTTCTCGCTTTGATTGATATTTTAATATACACAACTTGAAATCTTCAATGTAATTCAACAGAACACCATTCACAATGTATTATAATTTTGGAAGATACAATATACAAAATCTATAACTGTTCCAGATTATCAGTCTGATAATCACATTGTCACTGTTGTTCATTCTCAGAGGGATACATTGTAATATCATATGGAAGTTTTTCTTTTCATAATTACTCCCTCATGATCACCAAAAGAACATTGAAAACAATGAACTATAGCATTTTCCAAATTTATCGTTATACTTTTGATTACTAATAGCTTGCATGCTAAGTACATGGGATGCCTTTTTTTGAAGTATTATGGTATTAGACATGATGTATACCTATTGAATAATCTTTCTATTTAATGCTCTTTACACCGTTTCAAAGAGCAAGATTCTATCAGAGACATGTAATCACAAACTACATTTCAAAAATTGTTGTGGTAGATTTTAAATGTAGCAATCTGGATTGAATGCACTGAAGTGCACCTTGAAATTCATGCATGAATAATGAGTTGGGTTCAACCCTGATGGGAGCCACATTTATTCCCACTCATATTTAATCAGAAAAATAAATGCATGTGTTGCTGCACATGAAACAAATAGGTTAGAAAAATGCAGATTTGAGTTCAATGTATGCATGAATAGGGTGAATATGCATGTAATGTTTTTTATCAGTCATTTCTTAGAGTTTACTCTAACACCATCGCTAATGTAATATGTAGGATTAGGAGCGGAAGGAGCTAGAAAAGTCGGATGAAGCTCAGGACAACATCAAGGTAAAAAAAATGCATAAAAACTAGTCATTCCAAGCAATGGTTGGTTACCCTCCTTACATACATATTCATTTCTCTTCTTTACTTATTCTTGCATATATTGTTCATATTTATGTTCTGAATAAGCAAGTTAATCTCATGGCTTGTATGAGATAATGAACATCTATTCATTCAATAAAGATTACTTTTCTGAAAAGTTTCAAATCTTTCTCTATTACATGCATGTGCATGAATGTAAAGATCTGTAATTGTAATCTTTTTCCAGATTTTTCCATTTATATATTTGAATGTAATAAAGAAGGTTAATAAAAATTTTCCCTATTCTCTTCAGTTTAAAACAAACTCCACCCTTTTGAACCTAAGAGTGAAAAAAAATGGGTAACAATGAGAATATCCACTCCCTCAAAGTATCAAAATACCAAGGTTTCTTGCTCAAACTGGACATGGCTAAGGCCTATGATAGGGTGGACAGGAAGTTCTTGATTAAAGTCTCACAAGCCTTTGGGTTTTCTGAAATATTTTTACATTTGATATGGGAATTGATCTCTACCACTAGCACCTTGATGATCATAAATGACTCTCCTTCTCGTTTCTTTAAGGTGTCAAGAGGAGTCAGACAAGGGGATCATGCCTCTCCTATTCTTTTCACCCTCATGGCTGAAATTCTAGGGAGGATCATGCGTAAAAGAGTGATGGAAGGTAGCTTGAAAGGTTTAAAACCCTCTTCCAAAAATCTGGCATGTTCACACCAACAGTTTGTGGACAATACGATGCTTATGGGAAGTGCTACTGTTGGTGAAGTGAGAGCTATAAAGAGTTGTCTTGTTCATTATGAGGAGGGCTCAGGGAAAAAAATTAATAGAGCCAAGATTTCCCTCTATTTTTTCAATACCCTTGAACACAGACAGAGGAAGATTGCAAACATCCTAGGCTGTGGTGTTAATTCCCTTCCTTCAACTTACTTGGGTCTTCCTTTAGGGTCCAAACCTCCAGACTCCTTTTGGATTTCTCTGGTTGGAAAGGGGCCCTTTTGATTCAAGCTAGAAAAGTTATGTTACTTAAGGCTTCTCTTCAGAACCTACTTGTTTATGCCTTTAGTCTATTCAAGATCCTGGCTAAGTTTGTTGATATTATTGAAAAGATCCAGAAATAGTTTCTTTGGTCAAGGGTTGAGGAGAAGAAGAGGATTTCGTTGGTGGCCTAGGAGAGTGTGTGCAGACCCAAGAAGCTTGGAGGCCTAGGTTTGAGAAATATCAGAGTGTTTAATAAAGCTCTTCTTGCAAAGTAGGTTTGGAGAAATTTTGCGGATATTCGCGAATGGAATACCATTTGGCGTAGCAAATACTTGTGGGAGTTGACTCTGTTCAAGACTTTCTCAACTCTCAGAACCTTCCCTCTGGTTCTTCTCTATGGAACAATACCATTAAAGCTAGAGACCTAGCTGGAAAAGAAGGTTTTTGGAAGGTGGGTGATGGTAAGAAAATCCAGTTCTAGGAAGATAAGTGGATTGGCAATGAGTGTCTTTGCAATATTCCGATCTATGGTATTTTTATGGAGGACTGCAAGTCTAGGTTTGGTTGGTTGGTTGGGGATTACTGGAGGAATAATCAGTGGGTTGAGATTTCTTCTATTATTCAAGATCTCCAACCTCTGCAGGCCCTTCTTAATTCGATTACGCTCAATTCACAAGGGTGGGAGGACACTATGGTCTGGAAGTTGTCGTCCTCTGGAACCTACTATGTTTCTTCTGCAGTGGCTTCCTTTTACTCTTGCATCGACAACCCTGTATGGGCTAAGGTGTGGGTGCACAACCTCACTCCGAAAGTCAATTTGTTTTTTCTGGATTCTTCTTCAGAACAAACAGTTGACCAATGATAATCTTTATAAGAGGGTGTTCTCTTTTCCTAATAAGTGTTATTTGTGTTGTGTTGAGGCTGAGACCTCCTCTCATCTGTTTCTCCTTTGTCCTTTTGCTTATGAAATATGGTGTAGGATTCTATGAATGTGGGATCTTAGATGGGTTTTTCCTGGAACTATTGTGGATTTTTATAATCAATGGAAGGCCCCCTCAAAGAATTGGGCCTTGAATCTGCTATGGAACTATATCTTTCCTCACCTTGCCTGGGGTATCTGGAAAGAACACAATAATAGAATCTTCAAGGATGTTGCTCTCTCGAAGGAAGTGGTCTTTGGTAAGATTACTAGAGCTATGGTTGAAAACTTTAATCTACTTAATAACAAGTATAAAGGTAAAGGTAAGGTCAGTATGCAAGAGTATGATTGTACAATTGTGGGAGCCTAGAAAATTAATGTGGATATGTTCAATATGTCCAAAAGCATCAAGAATCCTAGAGATGGCATATTCTAGAGTCTCCCTCCCCCTAGTTGGGTCAAAATCAACTTTGATGGAGTGGCCAAGGGAAATATTGGGCCTGCCGAGAGTGGAGGGGTGATAAGGGATGAGAATGGTGGTTTTATTGTGGCTATGGTGGTTCCTTTAGCCACTCAGACCAACCATGTGACCGAAGCCTCTGGTGTTTTCTAGACCTTGAAGCTAGCTAGCCAATTGAAGTATAAAAATGTGTGGACTGAAGGGGATTCGAATAATATTATACAATGCGTAAAGGGTCGTCAGAAACCTTCATGGTCTATACAAAATTGGATAGACCTTTCTAAGGAAATTATTAATAACTTTGAGAAAAGTTATATTTCACATGCCTATCGAGAAATAAACATGGTGGTAGATTTCTTTGCAAACAAAGGTGTCAAATCTCAGAAAAAGATGATGTGGTAGGGCCAGGATGAGTTGGAGGCTAACATTAAGGCCCTGATGATGTATGACCATGTTCACGGGAAGGTGAAATTTCCCATTCCATTGAATGATGGCTGAGTGTCCTCCCTTGCAGTCTCGGGACTGTGATTTAATGATTATTCTGAGTTGGTCGAGGAGTAATTACTTTATCTCTCATTTACATGTGACTAGTTTCACACGCTTTCTGGGCATTTTAGGAGCTTGTTTCTACAGGGTTCTGGAATATTATATTCCTGCTGGCAATACGATGGGTGGTGAAAGTCGCAAAGTGGAGCTGATAAGTAGTGCGCAGCTGAAGAGCAATCCTAACTCTGGAAGAAGTTGGAGAATGGTGGCATTATTTTTTTCATTGAAAAACTCCATGGCTAGGACCCAGAGGTCACTAGGGTTTTTGAGAAAGATTGGAAGGATGGTGAGATTAACCTGTTTGGAAGACAAGTGACCATCAATGAATAGCTTATTGCTGAGGTTATAGGCCTATCGACGAAGGGTATCAAATTCTACAGGGACAGGAAGCAATCTGATGAAGTGGTCAGCAAATTTTCTAAGTCAGATGCTAAGAGGGAGGAGTTACGAAGGACTTCCAGAAGCTACTATGATACAGACAGAATTGTCTCACACTAGAGGAGGGTTTTGAATGTACTGATGGAGTACGTCACTTTGGATGGTCATTATACAAAAGTCTTTGGGTATCATTTTGTCCTTCTAAATCATTTCAGGCACCAAGTCAAGATTTCTTTTCCTTTTTATCTTGCGTCTTCCTTGAATACCAGTTTGAGAAGCCATAGACAAAACCCTACCAGGTATTTTATTCTTCATGAAGGATTGCTTGTCCTAATTTATGACCATTTTAAAGCAATGTCAGCTCTGCCTCACCAGACACTGTCACCTAAGGATAGGGTTGTTGACAAGGATAAGGAAAATCTAAGGATTCTCCTCAGAAGAAGAGTAAGAGAAAAGTGTCGAAGGACCCCTCCTATGATGTGAACGATAAGGATTCACAATTAGAGTCATTGTCTGAGTATTCCATCCATCCTGCGACCAATAGAGAAGAGAGACCCCACCTCCCTATAGACCTCAAGTCGGGGGATCATTATTTTAAGGAGGAATGGGAATTTCCCATTGATGTTCTTGCAATAGCCCGCAATGGGGCAGTGGATAATTTTAGGTTAATGAGATGGGTGTTCTTTGAAATTAAGGAAATTAAGTTGCACCCGAGAGCTATGAACAGTAAAATGGAGAAAGTTGATGATGACAATAACAGAGGCAGTGGTAGTGGCCGGGCTACTTATTTATGGACTGAGGAAGAGAAGAAGTATATGGTTGAGTGCCTCAAGAAAATGGTGGAGGAATTATAGGATTTCAAATGCAATCATGATGGAAAGCAGGCAGATATGGAGGAACAGCTGAGGAACATCAAAAATTCTCTCCACAAAGTGTTGATTATGAACCATAAGATTTTAAAATCCACTTCACAGACCATGAATACTATGGTGGAAAACATGGAAAAAGCCTATCAGGTTAAGACTGATGTGTTTCTTGATTTGGACAAAGAGGAAGGGCAACCAGATAGTGGGGGTTCGAGTAATAGGACCAGAGAAAATTTGAAAAGGAAGGCAGACCAAGCTTTAGTCAACATCCAAGAGATCAAGAAGACTACACTTAACATGAATATTTTGGAGCAGGAAGCGGTAGAGATCCTCCAAAACCTAGCCTAAGGGCTGGCTATTTTGCGTTTTTTGTCAATTTTTTGGCTTTTCTACCCTGGTTTTTAGTGTTTTCTTCTTTATGGGAAGATTCTTGTTTTATTTGTGCTCTGTTAATGCTTTATCCTTCGCTATCTAACTGTTAAGGGTTTCAGGACCCCTCTAAAACCTGTTTGTTCCTTAATCAAAAACAAAAACATCATTCAAATAAATAGTCCTACTTAATAATCCCTCTTTGAATTTATCAATACTCTTTTATAACAGGTAAAAGACAATTAGATATAAGAATATATGACATTGATGAAATATTGGAACATTTTCAAATTCACATTATAGCTAAAACAACAAATATGGTGGAAGAATGTTTACAAGGAGAGGGCTTGTCTTGTCACGCCTCAAAACCTTTAAAACCCTCTAAAATAGTGAGGTCCAACCAATGAGATATTTTTTTTACAAGAATATGCTATAGTGTCTACCTCTTTTCAACTTGGAGCTCTTAGGTTTAAGAGTGAACACACTATCATAAATTAAAATCCAAGATACTTCTGCATTAAAATACAATAAAAATTTGAAGTGATCAACCTTTACAAATAAGAACACATGCATACATATAAATATTTGATCTTGGATATTAGGATGGACTAAGAAAATATGATAGATGTGTGTTGTATAGGTTGCTCAAACCATCACCATCAATGTCATTAATGCTTGTACACAAGAAAAACACTGTTGAGATTTGTAGAGCAGCTCAAATGATAAAAAACCTTCATCATTTTGTGTAATAATAACAAGGAATGTTGAGTGTGAAAATATTGCATGGGGATAGACGAGCTAGTTTTTGGAGTCTAAATTGTACCTCAAATAGCTCTTTGTCTAAGGATGGCAGTGTGGGTCTAGGACGACAACACAACGCGTTGGCATCTCTTTGGCACACTAACATTCGTACGGCCAAAAAATGTAAAGTATAGCAGAAAACTACAAGGAACCTATTAACAACCTAGCTAACTGAATTTAATGAAAAGAATAGAATGACAAAGTATGAAAAGTAAATGCGGAAATGATAAAATAAGTAGATGAAAACTAGGGTGACAAGTATTAACTTACTTTAGTGCTAGTTCGCCAGCTAGCTCCACACACACGTTCACCTACACATAAGAAAGAGGGGAAAATTTTTGGGGTTGTATAGGGGTTTGCCTTAGTCAAACCTCTGCTTTGGTGTTTCCACCTCCACGAATAGCTAGGAAAGCAATGGAGTAGAAAATATGATAAAGAAAGAAATGCACTGAACACTACAAAATACAAATCTTCTCTATCAAATCACAAAGGAAGGAGTGAAGTGTTACCACCTCCACCCAAAGGCTCTTTGTTGGTGCAGGTTCTTATTTTCCTAGTGGGTTAATTTATTTTCCCTTAGTCCTAGGTTTTTCCTACACTTAATTAAGCTTGCTTAGAATAATAAAGTGAGTTTATTATTTAATAACTAGGAGATTAGTGATGAGGTGTTCCCTTCCTTAAAGGGTGGAACCACTTTCCACTTTTGGTGGCATCCTCCACTTTTGGTGGTCCATACTTTCCACCTTTCATGGGCATCTCCACTTTTGGTGGTCCATCTCCACTTTTTGTGGTTAATTCCTATTTGGTGGATTTGTCACCTACCTCCTCTCCTAAGTTCTGTATCAACTCACTACCTAGCTTGTATTTGCATTCATTCATGCATATTTGCATTGTATCTTTTTAGCTGGGAATTTTTTAATGCAATTTTTTCATATTGACATTGCATAATCTCTTGGAGTTCTGGTGTGTATTCTTTATGCTTTTCCAGTTTATGTAGCTTTGATTTTCTCTTATAAAACTTTTGGGTTATTTAATCTATTTCAGATTTCTAACATGGTATGAGAGCTTTTGTTTTGAGAAATCTAAGTTCTTAGATTCCTGATTGAGAGATTGACTTTCTTGTAAAAATCTTGTAAGTTCTCATATGCTATTCTCTTGTGTTCTTGAAAGATCTGGAGAATCAGAAAAGATTTGCAAAGACTTAATTACCTCTTTATTTTGCATATGTGTTTTGTGAGATTCAGGTGATTGCAGCATTTTTGGTTATATTGGCAGTATTTTTTTACTGTTCCAATGCATCCAGAAGGCTCAAGAAAGTCAAATTTGGCTTTGTTTCATCCAAATTGGAGATCATTTGACATAGTTGCATGTGGGGGTTTGAAGAAATTAGTTTTTAATTAGAGTCATTTTTCTTTTTGCTTTAAATAATCAGCTTCCACTCATTTTTGAGAAAAATGATTTATGGGTTTTATAGCCAGGGTCAAAATATCAATTGGGTATCTTTCAGATTTTCAATATCTTGCACAGATCTAGAGAAAATTGCTATACAAAAATCACCGTGTGTCATTTTTCTCCTAGCTCAAGGTTAAAAAAATCATTTTTTCATCTTCTGCTTGCTGGATCAAAAAATGATTTGTGGGTTTTGTTCTTAGCTTAAAAATATTTTTGGGTTTTTGTTATTATCTACAACAAGTAGATTTTTCAAAAATCAAATTAGAAATAAAACTTTTTGCTAGAAAATTGTTTCCTGGACGCTAAATTCAACCAATTTTAAAAAAAATTATATCTTTTGCTTCGAGCGTTGGATTTCAGCAAATAAGATATCATTGGAAAGCTAGAGATGAGCACTTTCCATCTATAAAGGTTTTGAAAATAAATTTTTCCATTTGCTATCATATATTGCAAGTTGAAGTTGTTGTTTCATCTTTCTTCAACGAGCCATAACTTTCACTCCAATGCTCCAAATTTTGGAAACGAATAGGCGTTGGAAAGGTATTGAAGAGAAATACACAACTACAGAGCTAATTTTTCCAGATTTTATCTCAAATTCATTTTGTATTAGAATTTATAATTTTTGTTATTATGGGCCTATTGAGCATTGTATCTTGGAAAAATCTTTGTAAATGCACTAATCATAAAGTGCCTGTTATCTCCTAGAAGTGAACCCTATGCAAAGTTATGAAAAATTGAGCTTTCTAGAGAAACATGGGATCATTTCAAGGTTGTGGGTTACCTAAAGTTGAAATGAACCTCTGGATAAGCCCGGCTCCTAACTAGTAATATCAATTGACTACTAATCTTTGTAAGGAAAAGGGAGGAGGAGTGCATGAGAATAAAAATTAAATCTTATGGTGATACACCAAATTTGTTCAAACATGTACAGTTGCTTAACACATAATTTTCAATCAACTAATAAAAGATGATATGCACAACTTAATACTCATATGATACTGCATAAACATTTCATAAGAAAGCTACGATACATACAGTCCTAGAAGGATGATAAGTTCTCCTCACAACTAAAACTATTTGCATCACTAGCATAACCTATAACCTGCAATATACATATCTCCTCTGCACAAAAAGTGCCATTAATGAGACATATTAACAAGGAAAAGGAAGACTCACATGTAAATTTATCAATCATCCAACACACTTAATGAAATAGATAACTAAGAAGGAAGAAATTGCTTTCTTTATTGATCTCCAAAAAACTCTACCATACAATATCTGTAAATGAGTTACAAAACTCAATATTCTCCTCTAAGGACTCATAGAAGTCACAAAGCAGAAAAATGCAAGTTAGAACTGTCTACAAAAAGAGGAAAAAATGTCATATATACGAAAACTAAAAGTGTCACCCCTTTGTTTTAGGGTTTACAAAATATCTATTTTTTTAGAAGGGTTGAACCTCAGATCTTTTGGGAATAAAGCTAATGCATTCAATGTGCATCCTTTGTGTCCATGCCAGTGAAAGATTGCTCTAGGGATGGCCCTTCAAATATTTTGCAACCATGCATTTAATAGACTAACCTCTAGCCTCTGTGTCCACTCTTGAACTTCCTTGAAGAGCTGCCTTAAATGCCCCTGGAGCATTACCATTAATATTGATCTTCCTTTTGCCAATAGACCTCACAGCTGTCCCTGAGACTGATGGCTTCTTCTCCCTTGACTTTCCTCCTGTTTTAGATCTTTCTTCAAGTTGATCCCCCCACGAGAAAGACAGCATCAAATGTTCCATGTTGTCAGACCTCCATAGAGACAACACTACTACCTTCAAACCGATTCATCAACCTTGATTACAGAGCAGATCCATACTGCTCACATTCCATTGATCTTCCTCACAAGGATAGTCACAACAGTCAAACTACACATGGTCTATCTTTAGCTCCTTCTGATTGGTTGAATTCGTGCCACATAGATTCCTAGACAGTCAAAGGTCGCTTCACCAGAATCGCATATCGGTGAGACACTAGACGTGTCTCCCCGATGCGATTATGCCCTTCAGCAATTATCGGCATAGCTCACAACTGTCGACAAGAGTTCATAGCGAGTTTCTATTGGTCATACTGATATTCCTTTATATTTTCAAATCCATCGCTATTGGCAAGACTCTCTCAATCGGCAGGAGGTAATAGCGAACAATAAGAGTCCTACAGATATCCTTTTCCATGGGCAAGTTGATCGCTATCGGCAAGACTCCCCGCGGTCAGCAAGACATCATACTAACCAAATATTATACTGAAGGCACCCCTCTGTTGGAAAGACTTCTCCCATTCGGCCATACTTTATGCCAAAGGAAAACTCTCTCAGCGAGACCACCTTCGTTCATCGAGACATCATGTTGAACTCCTTTCTTTCGCCCCGAGCTCACTTCACTTCGGCAAGACCCTACGAGTCGGCAAGACTTCTCAGTGAGGCCATATGTTTCGGTGAGAGCTCATTCTGGGACCACCACCTCATGTCGGCAAGACCCAATTAGGTCGGCAAGACTTCTCAACGAGGCCTCCTTGTCTTGACGAGAGCTTATTTCATTTCGGGGAGACTTTTCTTGGTCAGCGAGACCTTTCGCCGAGCTCAAAACTTTACGCTGACACCGTTTCACTTTGGCAAGAGTCCACCCTATTGGTGATACTTTTTCCCTTTGCTATCCCCTATCGTCAAGACTCTACTTGGTCACCGAGACATCACGAAAAACTCCTTTCTTTTGCTGAGACTTCTTCTTGTCGGCCAGACCTTTCACCGAACTCCTTTCTTTCGGCAATGCTAGCCCTATGCAATGGTCGGTGAGACCTCAGCAGTCAAGGAGACATATAAAAACCCACAGTGAATAAAATATATGTCTGACCTATGGATCCCGAATGAATATAAAACATTTCCAGTCGGCAAGACATCTGAAATGTCCCAGTGACTTTCTTCCTCAAGAGTTTTATGCCAAAATTGACTGAGGCAAGGCTTTCTAATAGACTTCCTTGTGAAATAGTATCAGATAAAGACCTTCCCAATGAAATCCAAACACCTGCACGCTGGGCTCAACCCTTATGGGAGCCACATTTAATCCACGTGCCGAATTTAAAACATAATTTCCCCTGATTGAGCCTGTAGGTGAAAATTGGGTAACAATGCCAACATTCTAATATTTTGGGGGGGTAATTTTTGAGACTAGTGAAAAGTGGGGGTGTCTCTTGGTGTCTCTTTTGCAACTTTCTTTCTCTTTTTGTGCACTCACAAATAATCTTTTTTTCTTCCTAAAATGGATGAATCGACAGTTCCTATATTAACACCCTACAACTATTTTGATTGGAAAAGTAAAATGTCCCTCTACTTGAAAAATTATGGATTGTATAGGGTAACAATGGGATTAGAAGTTGAGCCAACAATTGATGCAAAAAAGATAAAATGGTTTAGTAAGTGTGATGAAGCATTTGGAACCTTATGTATGTATGTATCTCCAAATTTTCTCTTTCATGTTGAATCTTTGTCTACACCAAATGAAGTTTGGACAACATTGGAAAAACTCTTTGGTACACAAGATGAATTAAGAGGTCATCAATTCGAAAATGAGCTAATAGGTTTAATTCCTTCAAGTTTTGATACAATACAATACTTCTTCACCAAACTAAAGGCCATAAGATTGCAATTGAAATAGTGTGGAATTGAGAAAGATGATAAACAATTGATCTTAAGTATTCTCTCTAAACTTGGTCCAGATTATTCAGTCTTTATTTCTACATTCTATGCCACTAAAAGTGCCTTAGGAGCTTCCTACACAATTCCTTCTCTTGATGTCTTTGCTAATGAACTCACAAAAGAGCAAGACAAGTTGGTTCAAATGGGCACTATCAAATCTTCTAAATCTCATGCTTTGGTTGCAAGTCAAGGCATTAAAGATCAGAAAGATAATGGAAAGAAAAGTAAGAAACAAAAGAAACAAGGAGAGAATGCTTCAAATATATCTTCATCTACTTCTAATGTAGACACTAAACCTTCTTCAAATCAAGGAAAATATAATAAGGAGAAGATAAAATGTGCTTATTGCAAGAAACTTGGTCATAATGAACACAAATGTATGAAGAAACAAATTGATCACCTCACACATCTTCTTGAGAAGAGTAATAAAGACGTAATTGAATCTCCATCTTCATCAAACCAAGAATCTACACATAAAAAGGAAAAAGGCCATGCTAGTTATGCTTGTACATCAAACAAACATAAAGGAAAATTTCTTTGTGCTTCTACAAGTATTGGATTAGGGAGATGGCTTCTAGATTCAAGAACTTCTCATCATATGGAATTTTCATAGTCTATGTTCCCTTCTTTTGAGTCTTGTGTTATGCCCCCTATTTTGATGGGTAACAATACATATATGAATGTAATTGGGAAGGGATTTGTTGATATAGGGGATGGTACTTTCAATGATGTATTATGCATACCTCATTTGTCTAATAATCTTCTTTCCATCTATCAAGTTACTCTTAGTGGAGCAGGAAAGACTGTGGAATTTACTCTTGATTTAGTTCTTATCAGATATTTGGAGAGTAGAGAGATAATTTCTACTGGGGTGGTTGATCATGCATCTCAGTTGTATTCCTTTTCATATTTTTTTCCTGATGATGGCTTTGATCCTTTGGATGATGATCACACTTCTAGTGTGGATTTTGATTTTGAGGAGAATTTTGGTTACTTGAACTTGGGTATTCTCACAAGTGATATAGTTCTTGAACATTATATTTCATCTCCTCCATCTACTATGGCTACTTCAGATTCCAATGTTGCTTCTTCAAAAGTTTCCAGTGATTCTTTGCAGCATGACATTCATTGTCTTTCAGATTCAGCTTGGGATGATCTCTTAACAAGTATTTCAAACTTGTTTATAGAGACACTATGGATGATATTCATCTTCTCTTTTATGAAAGTGATTCTTCTTTAGTTGTTGTGAGGGAACACTTTGACCCTCTTATTCATTCTCTACATGATCATTCATCATAGTTTGATATGAGTGTGGATACTTTGGATTGACTTTTGGAGGAGAATTCTTTAGAGGAGATATTTGAGTCTTTAGATGGTGTTCTACATCAGTCTCTAGGAGATTCTAAGTTTTCATTTTCAGTAATGTGGCCTATAATGCCTAATTTGATTGTGGAATCCTTCAGCATCGACATGAAGACACTTGAGCCAACTTCAGAGACTTCATACATTCTGCACTTTCTTCCTACATATTCCTTTCAAGACATGGGATATAGTGTGCATACACCTTTGGTTGTGTTTCTTCCTAAGGGGAGGAATTTTGTTCAATGATCATGGGCCATCTTCTACATCCAGTTTTGAGCATCTACCATTGGATCTCTTTGGGGGGGCTTCTTTGTCCTTCCACTTCATTTATCTCTCTATTATGGGGGGTTCACTTCCTTTTTTTGGGATGGGGCTTCTTCTTCTTTGGGGGGGAATTTTATGTACATGGGTACCTAACATGGCTTCATTTGTTGGGACCCATCATCTTTTACATCCTCCTAAGTTGTGCTTAATGGGGGGTGTTGGTGTAGGTTTTTATTTTCCTAGTGGGTTAATTTATTTTCCCTTAGTCCTAGGTTTTTCCTACACTTAATTAAGCTTGCTTAGGATAATAAAGTGAGTTTATTATTTAATAACTAGGAGATAAGTGATGAGGTGTTCCCTTCCTTAAAGGGTGGAACCACTTTCCACTTTTGGTGGTCCATACTTCCACCTTTTATGGGCATCTCCACTTTTGGTGGTCCATCTCCACTTTTTGTGGTTAATTCATATTGGTTGGATTTGCCACCTACCTCCTCTCCTAAGTTCTATATAAACTCTTTACCTAGCTTGTATTTGCATCCATTCATGCATATTTGCATTATATCTTTTCATCTTGGAAGCTCTTGATGCAATTTTGTCATATTGACATTGCATAATCTCTGGGAGTTTTGGTGTGCATTCTTTATGCTTTTCCAATTTATGTAGCTTTGATTTTCTCTTATAAAGTTCCTGGGTTATTATATCTATTTCATATTTCTAACACTCTCAAGGCTAATGAAGGGAGAATGCAAGAAACTAACTTGGGAAAGTCATCACAACCACAACAGTGATGAAGGGAGGTCTCACAAGACTCCAAGCTCACAACTTCTATGGCAACACCACACATACGAAATTGAAGTTGATGGAGTTACAAGCTGCTGCAATGCTCAATGGAGTTTTGAAGATTGTTGGAAATTATGAGAAGATGGAATGAAAATGCTCAAGGATGTGAAGATGATGTGAAAAGGTGAAGTGGTAGTGAATAGAATGGATTTGAAGGCCAAAAGGGTCAGTTTCGGGTTGGTTGGTCACACAGAGGCCTTACACACCATCCCCAGTGAGGAGTGTAACATCCCTGTGAACTCAAGGGTAGGAATCTTTCAGGGATGGAAGCGTGCAGCACTCATGTCCCTAATGAAAATTCCCCCACCGACACACAAAAAATGTGCCAAGTGGATGGAAGGCAGGTGGGTGATGTGGAATTTTTCCTTCGAATTTGATTTTCTAAGGTGAGGGTGTGCAAAAGGGAAATTTACACAAGGGTTGCAAATTCACTCCTATACATTTTTCCCCCACTTTAGCAAGTGTGAATATCGATGAGCATTCAGTAAAGTAGATTGAAGAGTTAGAGATGTGTTGATGGTCAATGTAACACAACAACATTAAAATAGAATATTTCTACTATATTTATCCTAAAAAATATAAATAACCTAAAGCTACCTATCTTCCAAATCTTTGTAGTTGGTTCTCAACTGTGTTGGTGTTGTTCAATGGCCTATGCAATTGTAATGTTCAAGGGGCCTACTGGTAAAGGGTTACAAACTGCATAATGCTAATGTTTGGTGGGTGTAAATAAACATCAAAATATAGAACAAAGCTTAGGACAACAAAGCATAAACATAGATATCCTTTAGTTTAGACATACAAACTTCATAATGAGTATTTATTTCAAACAACTAAAACCATAAAATGATACAATCCACATAATATTCTATACCATTGCATTCATTCATAGTGAAAATTCAAGACATACAATCATTCATCATCACTTTTTTTTTTAAACTTCATTTTCAAACAAGAACATATCACCAACTCATTACAAAAATTCATAGATCAATAAACACAAAGAGATCTCATTCACAAATAACTCAATGAAAATAGTCTCAGATTCAGAATCTTCTATTGATTTTCATCAAATAAGAGACATTTATGCCCAACAAAACTCACTAGCATACGAATGACTATTGTTCATCAAAATTACCATTAAACTAACTCTAAAAAATAACATAAACTGTATTAAAACTTATAAAAATGGTTGAGTATCTTTGCATAAATTTTAAAAACTTATAAGAACTGTAAAATTATCCTAGATCTATCTTTTAGGCAGCTAATCTTCACTTCAATTAGTCCACCTTTACAATATGGAAAGAAATTATACATATAGGCAACTTAGCACTAATTCCTCTCATCAAAAATGAAGATCCACAAATCAAGGACCAACTGGAGCTGAATGATGCAACTGCCTATTATGATCTTCAGTTAACCAATGATAACTCTTCATCAAAAATCTTCCTACAAAGGGAGATGGTCGAACTGTTGGGGATCCTTAGTTGAGTTTGTGTCATGTCCCTGAAAAGTAGGACAGAAAGCTGCCCAGCTGGCTGTACCATTTGATGCTTCATTCAAAAAATAATATTTCATAGCCACTTCACTCCTCTTCCTTCTGCTCAAGTAGATATTCATCATAATTATCCAATACATATTTAAGTATATCTACATCTGGCCCATCTACCCAATTTCCTTATCCTTTTCAACTCAACAGAGATGAACTTCTGCA
Source organism: Sequoia sempervirens (assembly GCA_007258455.2). Taxonomy (NCBI): domain Eukaryota; kingdom Viridiplantae; phylum Streptophyta; class Pinopsida; order Cupressales; family Cupressaceae; genus Sequoia; species Sequoia sempervirens. The sequence goes on along the minus strand of VDFB02075321.1, from coordinate 135,670,696 downwards.
TATCTTCCAACTTAGCAAGCTCCTTTTGACCAATCTTTACTACCTCTTTTATATCCATGAACCTATCAATTAACAAATCATCATCATCATATCCCTTCTATATTGCCTCTTGGAATCTATTCCTCCATTTGTTCCTTAACTCATCAATAGGGAAACCATCATTTACAGGGACATTCTCATTCACAATCATAGCTATAATTTCCTCTAACTCCGCAATTTTATCTGCCAAATCTTTACTAGCCTATTTCACTTCATTCCTATGTGCAAAAATGAATGAAGACCAAAATTTGATAATGTTAATAGTTTTATCAACAAAATCCCCATTACCTTCTTTAAGGATGGACTATTTTAGAAGTGTTTGTTGAGGTAGCTTATTAATTTCTTTCAATTTCCTCGCATGTTCTCTATATTCTTCCTCTTGTTTCTAGAGGGTCTCGGCATATGCAGTCATGTCATTGACTGATTCCCATGCACCTTCATGAACCTTATGACTTTCAACAAGCAGTTCCTCCACCTCTTGGTTCAACCGATTAGTCCATCTATCCAACATCCCTACTTTGCTTCTCATTTCAACAAGGTCATCAACTTCTTTCTTACTTAAAAAAATTGGTGTCACAAGAGTAGAAAATTGTAAAGAAACAGGAGAGGATAGGTCCTTCAAGAATTTATGCAATTGATCCAATTGAGCTTTGAGCTCATCGTTTCCTCTACTTATCTTTTATAATCCTTGGCTTAGTAGAAGATGCTACAATATCAATATCCATTTGTTGGTTCCTTGTAGGCCTCCCCAAGTTCACAATGCCTAGATGATAATCACTCAATTGAATTTCTTGTTTGTCCTTGTCAACCATGGGAATGGCACATTCAACTACAATTTCTCCAGCATTTGTTAATTTGGTGGAATGAAGGACTCAAGCCCTTTTCTTGGGCCTCTCCTCAATTTCTTTCATCATATCATCCTAATTTAGGGGTTGGGGTTGGACTATCTATTTCCTCTCCAAGTTGAGCTTTAACCATGTTGGGGCAGCAGGAGGAGTAACCACTTGTTATGAAGAAGTGGCAGAAGAGAGGGATTTCCAAAGTGTTACCTTAGGTTGAGAATCAACCTCTTGTTGTTGCTCCTTTTCTGCCATCTCTTTAGCTAGCCTATCAGCTTCATCTTTCTCTCTTTCTTCTTCCAATCTCCTCTCTTCCAACATGTCATTTATTTTCTTTTCCAATTCCTTAACCCTCTCCCACATTTTGGCCACTTCTCGTTCATGTTTGGCTTGTTCTTCTGCCTCCTTTTTCTTTAGTAAGAGCTCTTCTTCTTCTTTATTTCTTTGATCCTCCTCTATAGCTTTGGCTTTAGCCTCAAGGTATTCCTTTTCTATCATCTATCAAGCCTTTTCCTCTTCAAGGTCATGAATCTTTTGTAGGAGGTCCAACTTCAAGTCCCTCTCTACATTAGCTTTCCATTCATTTTCCTTTTGTTGCTACAAGAGGTCCTCCTCCTTATGTTGCCTTGCTAGCTCTTCATTTTTTTCTCTAGCTTCAGCCTCTTGTTGTTTTGCAAGTGCATCATCTTGTGCCTTGGCATCGGCCTCCTTTGCTTCCTCAAAGAGTTTCCATTGGTTCTTTGGAGTCGAGACATTCTCGGTCCCAACATCTTCAATATCCTCAACAGATGTAGTCACAGGAGGCTCATTATCTAATTGTGTGGCCTCTAAATCATTTTCTATGTCATGTATCTCAACCTCCTTGTGCTTAAGAGTCTCAGCTTGTTCATGGAGGCTTCTTGTAGGTACTTCTCTAGTAGATTCTTTTGGGAGAGAAGGTTGAGATGAGGCTCCTTCTCTAGCTGTTGTAGTCTCCACACCTTGTGACTTATGAGTATCTTGAGTAGGTACTCCTGGATCAAAATCCCTTCTAGGGTTGGGAGGATAATACTCTAGTTGTTCTTTAGGGGCCATCCTCCTCTTGGTTCTCCTATAACCTTGGGTACCTCCTACTTTTCTCTTCTTTGAGTATTGAGCTTTTGGCTCCCTTATTCTCATTATCACCCATTGGATACTCCTATCCATCATTGTCCTAGAAATTTGTTTAATATCTATAAAATCCTCTTCATCCCAATTTATTGGGTCCAAGTTCTTGGTACCTACATTCTCTGCTTCATATCCGAGGTCCAAAACTACACCATCATCTGACAGTGTTTCAGGAATGTCTTCCTTTACCCCATATTCAATCATTAGTGGGATGGTAAGCCTTTAATAATTCCTTTTCCTTACATCATAATCATCCTACAAATCTATCCAAAAATCTTCTAACAAGTTATAATGTTTATCAAAAATGGTGGGAGCTAAACTATTCATCTTATGCTTCGGGTCAAAGTGTTTTCGGGTTGTATACAATCCCAACTTTAGGTAACTTAATTCTTCACATACTGCCTTTGCAGCCAAATTGTGAACATAGCAATATTCTCCCAACTTCATGGGAAACTTGTGGCATCCCGACTTGTGTTTATTAGCAAACTTTGTATTAACTCGCATAGCCTGATATACAAACTCCATAAGAACAATCATATCACTGCAACATCTTGGCAATCGATGAGGATTTCCATCAAAACCTGCCAACCTAAAGTAAGAGAATTTGGGGTATTGGATATACCAATGTCCCCATTCAGCAATGAAAGCCATAGCCTCCCTACTCATCTTGTATCCAACATCTCCTAGCAATCGGTTAATAATGACATAAAGGAATGCATCATTAACCCTTCTATAATGTAGCTCTGATGCTTGTAGGGTCAACTAATCATAGTGCTCCCATTCCTTCTTTTGTCCAGGAGCCTCCCCTAATATGCCTACTGCATTCAATCCAAGGAATATTCCCATCCTTGCAATTGAATATATAACATAGGAGGTCATGAAGAAGTTCTGTCTCCCCCACCTTGAGCATCTGATTGTCTAAGTTATCCAACAAGATCATCCCCCAATCAAATTGTTTCCTACTATCCAAAATGGTTTCAATGAATGGAAACATCCATTCCTTAAAATATCCAGAGTCTTTCTTTCCAAATACCCTGGAAAGAATAATGGCCAGGTCATCAATTTCCTTCTTGAAGTCTCCCCTTTTGGGTTGTTCAAGAACCTTATTCAAAGACTTCTTTTCAGTCTTCAACCACTTCTTATTCATGTGGGACCTATTAGCTTCCTTGTCCCTATTAAATAACTACAATGCCTCTGCTTCATTCAATTGCTTGGCGTTCTTGGGGGTAGGTGCATTGAACAAGAACCTCATCATTTGCAGAGATAGATCAATGATCACATTCCCCTAGAGGTCCATACACTATCTTGATGAAGGATTGTAAGCCCCTATTGTTGTGAGTATAAGCTCTAGGCACGGAACTGATAGAGGGAAGAGTGTGACATGTGCCAGTCTGGATTGGGCTATTCTTTCAACCCTCCCAATCACTTCCTTCGAGAAAGTGTCTATGAATAACTCCTCATAGTTGAATGGGCCCAGATTAGTATTTGTGATGTCAACCCATTATGAATCCAACTTGCTGGCTGTAAGAGTGGAATCTTGGTGTTTATATATCAAAGTATAAGGAAGTTTCTCCACCTTAATCCTCTTTGGTTTCACTCCCTTTGAGCTTTCCGCAGCTTGCCCTTCCTTTTGTGAAACCTCTTCAGATGCTCCTAACATTGTTTACTCCTACAAGACAACCCTGGATTAGATCAACAGAAGGTATAGGAATCAACATTACAAGTGTTACCTTTCATACTTCTCTATTCTTCCCTAGGTAACCCTCCATACTTAGTGAAATTTTAAACCTGTCAAAAGCGGGACCAGGAGAAGATCAGGAACCAGAGAGCTAAAATAAATAACATAATCAGAACCGAATCAGAAATTGGAACTTTCAAAATTTCTGATATTTCGTATCGTTTAGTTATTCGGTCCCACCAAAGCTGTTGGGATTGGGATCAGAAATGGAAGCCACTGGGGGCAGAATCATTTCTAGAACTAGACTCCTATGCAAATTTTCAATGGATGAGTTCATTTCCAATTCTGGTTCTACTATAGATTACGAAGACTAGGCGGAATCTTCCTGCATGCCCATATTAATTTGGACCCAGGTTAAAAGAAGGCGCGGGAAGGAAAAATTCAAGCTCGACTCCACCTGAACAAACGAGACCGAGATCGAGTGAACTAGGGAATTCATGCAGAAAGGGAATGACATCCAAACCCTAATTTGTATGGCTCGTCGACCTAAATAAAACTAGGGCATCAAAACCTTGCAATTAAATCCATAAGACCGACACAGGCATAAACCAAGAAGGGTCGAGAGAAAGATTTAAAATAGTTCCAAACACTAGAACCCTTCAAAACAAATCCCTAATTGAAACTAGGGCACGGTGGAACAAAAATGCCACCAAGAATGGAGGAAACAATGGCAAACAAACAAAAACAAATGGAGGAAAGCAAAAGACAAACGGAAAACGGAAGACAAACCCAAACAAAACAAAACAAACACAAGCAAACACAAGGAAACCACATGAAGATCTGTAGGAAAATTCCTATGAACGCACAAAGAATGAATGGAGCAACAAAATGGGAATAAGAAAAACCCCACCTACTTCGAAACTCAACCAGAAAGGATTGAAAACTGATTGGGATCCTCTCACGAATGCTCGCCCACAACCAAATTGTGCTCCTCTTCAAGTTACTTTAGCTCTGGCTTGTTAAAACGCTTTGGATAATTGTAATGAGCCAAATAACCTTGATTAAGGTTTTAAAAACCATTTCACACATGTGAGGTGGCTACAATTAATGCAATTGATGCGGTTGGTCAGGCGCGGAGCTGGAGAAAAGGTGAGTACGCAACCATCATGTACATCAGAGGTAAAGTGGGAGTGGAAGCAGATTCAAGATAGAACTTGGAACTTTTTCAAAGTTCCACATTTTGTTTTGGATTTGTCTCTAGTCCTACGGTTGGAAAAAGGAAACAAAGGAATAGGGGCGGATTCGGAACCAAACCCAAACTTGGAACTTTTGTAAAGTTCCAGGTTCGGGTCTGACTTCAGTTCCAATCTTGACAAAGGGAAAGAAAAATGACAGAAGAAAACAAAAGAACAAAGGGAGACAAGATCGAGACAAATCCCATCCCAAAATAGGACATCAAATGAGAAAAAAACACAAGGCAGACCAAACGAAAGCAGGATCAGAACAAACCCCATACTTGGAACTTTTGTAAAGTTTCGGGTCTAGTTTTCATTCTGGTTCCACCTCTGCCAAAGGAAAAGAAACACAAAGAGGAGGGAAAAAAAATAAAACCCAAGGGAGAAAACAACCCAAGATCCCAAGACAAACAAAACAACAAAGAAGCCAACAAGGCAAGAAACGGAGCCGGGATCGGAACAGAAACTAGACCAGGAACCTTTCAAAGTTCTAAGTCTGATTTTGGCCCGCATTGCGAACCCAAAAAAACAAAAGAAACAAAGTTAGGAGGAAAAAGAACAACTCCTAAGACCCAAACAAGAACACCAAGGACAAACAAACACAAGGGGGGCCCAATTTTACCAAAAACAAAATGGGGTGGTTATGCAAGGCATAACAAGATGTATACCTGAACCGTTGAGGAAGAAGACCACAATCTGGCAAACTTGAAAGTGTAGGGTAGGAAAAGGACTCCACATGTACTCTCTCCTAAGGAGGTTCAAACAAAAGGGCTCTGTAGCTTCGCAAAACTATGAAGTTGTACAAAGTACACTAAAGGCTCTCATACCAACGATGGACAAATCCCACATGATGTAAGCACTTCACAAGCCCACAGAACTACAAAGAAGGCATTCTCCCAAGTACTCTCTCATGAAAGAATCCTAGTGTAAGGGGACTCTATAGAGTTGGACTGGAAGATGGCTTCATAGGTGCACCTACAAAGCAACATGTTAATCTGCAAATAAAACATGCCAGAGAACAAAAACCAACCATGTAGGCAAACAAACAGACAATCATGCAAACAATCAACAAATTGCAAGAATTTCAAAGGGTTCCCTAGGGAACCCTTCAAAAGAAGAGGGGACCACTCAAGGGACACACTGTTTGAAACTGTAAAAATATTTTTCGCAAATCAATTCAACATCAAGGAATCCTTTCGAAAGATGTTCACTTCATCAAGGAATTTGAAAGGAAGAAAATGTGCCCTCATGAGGGGAAGGTCGAAGCTTCTCCTAAAGGAAAATTTGCTCCCTCCTTAGAGGAAATTTTTTCAATTTCTTTCTTTTCGAACCCATAACGAAGGAAACACGTAACTCCACTAGGGGTCCAAGTGTAGAATGCAATTTTTGAAAAAGGTTGCAAATATTTTTGAGAAAAGATTCATTGGCAACGAATATGTGTTCTAAAAATTGGAGTGGATATGATAGCCTCCCTTATGGTGGTGCGTGTTGAATGCAGAGGTACACGACGTCCTAAGGAGAGAAAAGAAAGAATGGAAAAAGTGATGTTGTGGCCCACGGGACACAAGGGTGATCTAGTATTTTGGGGTCAAAGTTGCTCATAAATATATATATATATACATATAATAATAATATATAAATGAACTATCATCAACCCCCTACTATATCAGACCATGTGAAGAATGCACAAGAAGACAAAGTAAAAATAAAAAATTTGGGTCAACATGGAAGGGAAGCCTAAATGCCCCCAACACTTTGCATCGTCCCCAATTTTCCAAAAATAAAAACACATAGCAGAGGAAGAATGATGCCACAAATAGAGGAAGTTTATGACACATAATCACTCCTATATCCAAACACCTATGAAGGTGACAAGGGTCATCCAGGAACGCATAACACAAGCACAAGGGAACACATCACAACAAACACACGCCTAATATAAAGGTAAAGAAGAGGCCCCCTCCTAACACTCATCGACCAAGAGGTCATCTGCTTCCCAATCTAGATCATTATATTAGGAAGGCGGTGAGCCTGCGGTGATGGAATATTAAGAGGAGGCACTTCTGACCCTATCGCAACAAGGGCCAAGGAAGAAGGCCCCACAAAGTCTCCTCTGCTCGACTCTTATGGACCAATGGCTAGTGATTTCACAAAGATTGCTAACAAGGCTAAGACCTCATCCAGAGAGTTAAACATTTAATTTACAAGAGTTCCATGTGTTACCTCAACAGATGGGGAGGACGACGCCTGAGATTCACTGCTAGGCTCACCAAGTGACTTGGGAGCAATGACAAACTCAAGGGAAGCCAAAACTTACTCTATCACTAGGATGGTACAAGCTATCACAAGACCACCCTTTGAAGAAGGTGGGCTCCTCTTACGCCCCCCATTTCTAGAAGGGCCAACCTCCACCTTCTACTTCATTGGAGGGTGTGAACTCCCCATGGATGAGGAAAGAGGCATAAAGGAGGAGGAGAAAACTGTGTCAGACAACATCTAGGTATTCAACATGTCCATGAGATTTGGGAATGGTGGCATGTTTGGAAGGGACATCAAGAGAGGCGGCTTGACCGAAGGAGCGATAAACACCTGCACTCTTTTAGGTTCAGGTGCACTCACACTCATAGCGGGAGCCAAAAGCATAACCAAATTCGATTGAATAGAAGCAAAGGGGAGGAGAGAGGAGGACACAACAGGAGGCCCTGAAACAAGGGCAGTTGACTCCCCTTCCTTCCTCTACAAAGTGGCCCACTCAGCTGGTAGAGCCTTTCATTGACGCTTGCACTCACACACAAGGTGGTTTATGCAACTCTTGGAGTTAAAAGCTAGGAGTTGAGAAAGGACAAAAGGCTCCTACTTAGCCATAGGAGTGTCCATCACAGCCATCTTCGGCAGAGGGATAGAATCCTGAATGGGAGTAGGAGGAAGAGGTTGAGAGGCAGCGGGGGGAGTCAACTCTAGCACCTCGACAGTGAGCTTCTTCCCATTCATTGTTTTAGGAGCAAGAGCAGTGGGAGGCCCTGGAGGCCAAGGCATAGAGGATTCCACGCAGGGACTCTTTCTCCTACCATGTAGGTAGGGCCAAGGTCCAAGAGGCATAGTAGGAAGATCCAATATCCTAATCTTGGATTTGCGCCAAGTAGGCACCATCAAACTTCTTATGTGGAATCTAGGAGTAGACATCCAAAATTCTTCTTCACAAAGGGGAGTAGAAGAGGTACCCCAAGGACAAGCAGGCCTCTCCTTTCCCTTTTGAGAATAGGAGGCAACTTGCTACTACACTATCGGAGGGGTCACTTTTGGCTGTCCCTTACCCCCGGTCTTATACTTCACATAGTTTCAGTAAAGAAGGTATGTTCTTGGGGGAAGCAGACCAATTGAGGTGGGGAAAAAATGATCTAATGAATAGCCCCCATGGGATACCAATGGCTGATACATGCACGACACCTTCGTGGGAAATTTTTAGACATTTATGAATGATGAAAGCGATTCTATTCATGGAAGCTATCCAAGGTATGCCTAACTTCACCTTGAACAAATCAAATTCTAGAATAACATCAAAGGTTGTGTCCACAACCCTCGATCCAACTAGGATGAAAAGAGTTATTGAGACATATGGCTTGAGAGAAAGGCCATCATGTGTACGAATGGTAGACTTCATCTCCTCATACTCCTCCCTTTGTAATGAATTTAGCCACAATGTCTCCTTTGTAATAACATTCACTGAGCTTGCAGGGTCAACTAGGACCCCTGTCACAATGTTCCCTTTGAGGAGAGTGGGAATGTAGAGGGGAGAGGGCTTGTTATTCAAGGGCATGTCCTACGAGGTGAATGTCATGTCTAGAGAACTAGTCACAGGCTATGGGGAAGGAGTAATCATGACCATATTAACATATGTTGAGGGTTGAGTTGAAAAATCGGAGGGGTCAATAATCAAGTTAGCAAAATGAGAAGAAAATGGGTCTATGTATATCTAAACCTCACTTGGCTTTTTCCACCGATTTATTAGTATTTTTTTTGTCCCATCAAGATGAATAGTATTGTCATCGATGTGATCCTGTATCTCATGATGCAGGTGCATACAATGTTTGGTATCATGTCCATTAACCCGATCCAGTACAGACAGAAAGCATTTGCATCATACCAATCAGGATAAGGCTCCTTGAGAGGTCAAGGGTTTTCCAAGATTTTGATCTTATCCTTCAACAACTTTTGCAAGATGGAAGAATAAGATCCGCTAACTTTGTAAACTTTTGTTGTGTTTGAGGCCATTATCATTCGTCACGGCGACTACATTTGCAACAACTTTACCTTTTCCTGAGATATATGCAATAGATTTCCTTCTGAATAGGAGCGCAAGGAGGATCCCTCAAACTGAACTACCATTTGCTAATATTCTTGTAATGCAACACACAGATGTGCAGAAGAAGGGTGTTTCATAAGGGAAAATTTCTTCTACCAAGGTCTCTGTAGGTTACCTATGAACACCTTCTGCACATCAGAATCGGGCAACAGGTATGGGATTTGTGAAAAGAGCACTTGATATCTCACTATGAAATTAGTTATCTTCTCATTATCCCTTTGCTTACACTGGACGAGATCCAAGAAGGTCATCTTCAGTCTAATGTTTGCTTGGAACTATCGAAGAAACTGATTTACAAGTTGATCAAATAAAAATATAGAATTTTCGGGCAAGGAACAATACCACTCGAGTGTTGTATCCATGAGAGATTGAGGAAATAATTTTTCCATCAAAGTGTCGTAATGGAAGAAGTCTATACACATGGAATTAAAGGCCAACACATGAGTTTGTGAGTCCCCTTTGCCACCATACTTCTCAAACTTGGGAATCTCCATTCCTTGCGGGAAGGGAGTATTCAAGATTGCTACCAACAATGGGCTATGTCGAAAGAAAGGTTGAAAGATAGGCTGGGCAAAGGCCTGGTAAAATCTCATCAATTAGTTTTGCATTCGAACCATGTTCTGAAGAAGAGCATTCAAAACAAGGTCAGAAGATGAGAAAGGACTAGTGGAATCTCCAAAACCACCTCCAGAGCCATCATTGTGACCATCACTGGAGCCACCACCACCAGTAGGGCCTCCATCAGAGCCACCTCCACTACTGAAACCACCACCATGGCCTCCACCAAAGCCACCTTCTCCAGTGCCACCACCACTACCAAAGCCACCGCCACTCATTTCACCAGAGCCCCCACTGCTAGAGGCAGTAGGAGGGGTCAAACTGAACCCAAGAGGTATTCTACTCACCTTGAGAATGTTTGGCCTTTGAGAAGTAGAAGAGACACTAATTGAGGGCCCTATTTCAACCATGCACACGGATGTAGTGGGCATCAAAACGCTTATTTGTCTTTCATAGGTATCAAGCACTTCCCCTTGGGTGGTACCCAATCTAGGCCTATACGAAGGGATATAAGCTTTAGTTAGATTGGTGAGGCCACGTAGAAACTCTATGCCTATATAATCATTCCCTAACAAATGTCTCACCTCGCCAGTAATCCTAGCATCTCTTGCCATGCTTGTTACTTTCTCTAAATGATTTACAAGGTCTAACAATCTATTATCTAATGCTAAAAGGTTTTCCACAGGAATATGCACAGCATCATCCTCGTCTACGGACGAAGCTATAGGGAATGCTAGAGGGGTAGGCACATGAGTGGTCTCTTCCATGAAACCCATCTTGTGAACATAACTTGTAGAAAAACAAGTGGTACGGTCAGTAGCTAAACCAGTGGAAAAACTAGAGGTGAAACTAGAGGTGACCTTCATCTTTTCCATCAATAGGTGTCGCACACTTCTCCTAACAACGTACCTAGAATTCATGGATTGGGTTGTGATGCTCATAAACCTTCACAAAACTTAGGCTTACAATAACCACTAGGTGTAGGGAAAGAGTCTCAACACAAGCGAATGGACAAACGTTGTTCACATCAGGTTCATCACAAATGTAAGAGAGGGGGACCAACCATGTCAAGGCTTCCAGGTCACAAAGAGCCAAGAGCAGAGGGATGCCCTAACTTACCTCACTCTAAAGGATGTTTTAAGGTGGGGATCGAGAATGAAGAGCACTATGAAGTACTTTTGTCACTCTACGGACCCGAATATCTGATTGGGGCTAGACGAGCCAATTTTTGGAGTCTAAACTGTACCTCAAATAGCTATTTGTCTGAGGACGACAGTGTGAGTTCTGGATGATAGCATGGCACGTTGGCATATCTCTAGGGCACTGGCATTTATATGGCTAGCAAATGTAAAGTATAGTTGAAAACTACCAGGAACCTACTGACAACCTAGCTAACTAAATTTAACGAAAGGAACAAAATGACAAAGTATGAAAAGTAAATGCGAAAATGATAAAATAAGTAGATGAAAACTAGGGTGATGAGTATTAACTTATTGAAGTGCCAGTTCACCAACTAGCTCCATGCACACCTTCACCTACACACAAGCAAGAGGGGAAAATTGTTGGGGATGTATAGGGGTTTGCCTCAGTCAAACCCCCACGTTGGTGTTTCCACCTCCAAGGATGGCTAGGAAATCAACAGAGTAGAAAATATGATAAAGAAAGAAATGCACTGAACACTACAAAAGAAAAAGCTACTCTATCAAATCGCAAAGGAAGGAGTGAAGTGTTATCACCTCCACCTAAAGGTTCTCAAGGCCAATGAAGGGAGAATGCAAGCAATGAACTTGGAAAAGTCACCACAACTGCAGTGGTGATGAAGGGAGGTTTCGCAAGACTCCAAGCTCGCAACTTCTATGGCAGCACCATATGTACAAAAGTGAAGTTGATGGAGTTACAAGTTGCTGCAATGCTCAATGGAGTTGTGAAGATTGCTGGAAATTATGAGAAGATGGAATGAAAATGCTCAAGGATGTGAAGAAGATGTGAAAAGGTGAAGTGATAGTGAATAGAATGGATTTGAAGGCCAAAAGGGTCAGTTTTGGGTCGGTTGGTCGCACATAGGCATTACAAACCGTCCCCAATGAGGAGTGTAATGTCCCTACAAACTCAGGGGTAGGAATCTATCAAGGATGGTAGCGTGCCGCATAGACATTCACATGTCGCGCTCACTTCCCTGATGAAAATTCCCCCACCAACACATAAAACATGCACCAAGTGGATGGAAGGTAGGTGAGTGATGTGGAATTTCACCTTTAGATTTGATTTTCTAAGGTGAGGGTGTGCAAAAGGGGAATTTACACAAGGGGTGCAAATTCGCTCATATACACCAACACTCAAAGCACTATTTGTACCCTTTGATAGTTCCCAAATATATACCACCTAATGTCAGAGCTCGAGGCTCTTAATCTCCCATTCTACAAAAGCCATGAAATCCACAATAATCTCCTTGTTAGAAACCTTATGCTTTTAAAACTTCCCTTTCAAACCATTCAAGGGATCTTTCCATTTCAAACCATCTAATTTTGTATCATTTTCCATCTTTCCTCTAGAAGAAGACACCATTTATCCTTTCAAACACTTAACACCACAATAGTCTAGGTAATTTTTCCTTAACCTTCAAAACAACCCATTGTCACCATCCCTTATGATAATTAAATGAGCCTACTAAGGAACAATTACATTCACCCAAGAAAACTAACAACCACACCAATCCATTGTCCAATACATAAATTACTATATTATAATATATTAAACTTTTGTGTTATTTTTCTTATAACTGTACTTTTTCTCATATATTAATTTAAGAAGCATATTTCACATCACTAACTCCTAAAAATGAGATCTTTTATAAACATTATAGTCAAAATAAAACATAATTTACTTCCAACTTTATATCTCATTTAAGCTCAAAGCTCATTATACATGTTAGTAATTAAAGTATTGTTGGTGTGCATAGACAAGCTATCACATAATTATTGTTTTAAATCTTAGGCAATTATGCACTCTTTTTTCTTTCAATGTAATCCTCAACCATAATGGATTTAATCCAATTAATCTATCTGAATAATTAAATAGATGGGGACTAATTCTTGCAATTTTCTTTTCAAATGAACATAATTTGTAAAAATGGGCATTTGAATTTGATTCATATCTTTAAAAGGGATGAATTATTTAGAAATGTGTTTTTTAAATTATTTTTATGTTTTTTTATTCGCTAGTAAATTTGGGTTAGACATTTGGAGGTCACCAATAATGGTTAAAAATCTTGTTTTTTATATAATAAATTATATATTCTTTCTTTATATTTATTGCAAACCTTAATTTATATATAAATCAATCTTAACACTCATCCAATATCTTAAATATGATAAGAATGTTATGATTAAGAATTACTTATACAATCTTCTATTTAAAATTTTGATTTTTATAAAATTTAATTTATATATTCTTTTAAAAAATTATATAAAAAATAATCTTAACACTCATTCTATTTCATGCGATTAAGACTATGTAATTAAAATAAATTTACTTACACTCTTGTATTTAAAATTCTAATTTTTATATAATTTAATTTATACATATTTTAATAATTTCAATTTAAAAAATATTTATTTATATTACTAATACTTATTTTCATTTTTTTTATAATTTTCAAAATAATTTCTATAAATAAGTTATTTACTACCTATTACATTTTATTTCATATCATTATTTATAAACACTAATCCCCAAACAATGATAACCTACATTAAGCTAAAAGGGTAAAACAGGACAAGTCATAGCCCAACCAGCTCACAATGAAGAGTAAATACTAGTTTATCTATCTTAATAAATTAATCTATATATTATACACTGAGAGATTTCATTTTCGAGGCCTTTTTTTGTTTTTTTGTTTTTTAAATTTAAAAAATACGCCTCGAAAATGAAATCTCTTGGCGTATAATAAATAGATTAATATATTAAGATAGATAAGCTAGTAGCAGTCGCGGCGTGCGTAACACATTGAATAAATTAATATATTTATGGTTATGATTAGAGTTAGCATTTAGAATTAGGGTTTATATCATGGTTAGGGTTAGCATTAGGGTTAGGGTTTGGTTTAGATTTATTATTATGATTAGGATTAGGGTTTAGTGTTAAGGTTGGGTTTATGGTCATAGTGTGAGAATTATGTTAGGGATAGGGGTAGAATTATGGTTAGGGTTAGGGTTTTTATAATTATAACAGGTTTTAGGTTAGGAATAAGGCTTTGGTTAGTGTTAAGGGTAGGGTTGGAATTACCATTAAGGATTGGATTGGAATTATAATTAGGGGTAGGGTAAAGATTTATATTTGGTCAGGGCCATGGTTTGGGTTAGGGTTAGGGTTAGGGTCAAGGTTAGGATTAAGGTTAATATTAGCATTAGGGTTAGGATTTGGTTTATGATTATGATTATGGTGAGGGTTAGGGTTTAAATTTATGATTAAAGCTATAGTTAGTGTTAGGGTTCAGTGTTAAGGCTTATTGTTATACATTGAATAAATTAATATAATTAGGGTTATGATTAGAGTTAAAATTTAGGGTTACAATTTATATCATAGTTAAGGTTAGCATTAGGGTTAAATTATATAGCATGGTCATGGTTAGAAATAGATTTACAATTAACCATTTAGGATTAGGGTTTGGCATTTAGGCTTATGATTATGGTTAGGGTTATGGTTTAGGCTTATGGTTAGGGTTATAGTTACAATTAGGATTTAGTGTTAAGGTAAGTGTTAGAATTTGAACCCTAACCATAATTAAATCCTAAAATTTATCGCAATAAACTCTAATTGAACATTAATCATTTTCTAACCTTCATCCTAAGCATAATCAAATCCTAATCATGGTCGTAATTGAATCTTAATTAAACCCTAATTATAACGTAACCCTAATAGTAACCCTAATTGAACATTAATTAACCCCTGGGCCTAATTGCACCCCAATCCTAATAATCTTGATCATAACCTTAAATTTGAATCCCAATTGTAATCCTAACCTCAAGCTTAATCATAGAACAATAACCCAAAACCTAACTCTAATTGTAACCTTAAGTGAACACTATTCCTAATTGAATTTTGTAACCTTAACCCTAATTTAATCCTAAACTAAATTCAAACCTAACCTTAACCCTACCCCTAACCCAAATTATACCCTAACACCAACCCTAATTGAACTATATAGCTAACCCTAATTAAACCCTAACTATATTCCTAATTGAAACCTAACCCTAATTGTATCGTAACACTGATTGAGTTGTAACCATAGTTGGACCATAATCCTAATTGAGTTGTAACTTTGATTGTGCTCCTATTTGAACCCCAACTATAACTTTAACCCCAAGGTTTATAATAAAACCTAACCCTAATTGAACTCTTACCCTAACTATAATGGATGCCTAACCTTAATTGAATGCTAATGTACACTAACGCTAATTAAATCCTAACCCAAATTGCACTCTAGCCGTAATTAAACCTTGATTGCATGCTAACCCTAATTGAACCCTAAATCTAATCCTATCTCTAACCCTAATTGAACTCTAATTCTAATTATGACTTTAATTCATGACTAACCCTATTTGAACCCTAACCCTAATTCAATCTTAATTAATCCTTAATTGTAAGATAACCCTAATAGTAACCCTAATTGAACATTAATTAACCCCTAATTACACCCCAATTGTAATAATCTTGATCATAACCTTATTTGAACCCCAATTGTAACCCTAAGCTCAAGCTTTTAATCGTAGAACAATAACCCAAAACCTAACCCTAATTTAACCTTAGGTGAATAGTAACCCTAACTGAATCCTAAACCTAATTCAACCCTAACCCTAACCCTACCCCTAACCAAAATTATACCTAACCCTAACCCCAATAGTAACCCTAATTGAAATATATACCTAACCCTAATTGAACCCTAACTAAAGTCTTAATTGAACCCTAACCCTAATTGTATCATAACCCTAATTAAGTAGTAACTTTGAACCCTAACCCTAATTGAATCCTAACATTTATCATAATAAACTCTAATTGAACATTAACCCTTTTCTAACCCTAATCAAGCATAATTGAATCCTAGTTGTAACCATAATTGAATCTTAATTAAACCCTAATTATAACGTAACCCTAATTGAACATTAATTAACCCCTAATTAGATGCCAATCCTAATGATCTTGATCATAACCTTATTTGAACCCCAATTGTAACCCTAACCTCGAGGTTAATCATAGAACAATAACCTAAAACCTAACTCTAATTGTAACCTTAATTGAACACTATTCTTAATTGAATTATGTAACCTTAACCCTAATTTAATCTTAAACATAATTCAAACCCTAACCCTACCCTTGATCTAAATTGTACCCTAACACTAACTATAATAGTAACCCTAATTTAACTATATACCTATCCCTAATTAAACCCTAACTGCAATCCTAATTGAATCCTAATCCTAATTGTATCGTAACCCTAATTGAGTTGTAATTGTAGTTGGACCATAACCCTAATTGAGTTGTAACTCTGATTGTACTCCTATTTGAACCCCAAATATAACTGTAACCCCAAGGTTTATAATAAAACCTAAATGTAATTGAACCCTTACCCTAACTGTAATGGATTCCTAACCCTAATTGAATGTTAATACATACGCTAACCCTAATTAAAAATCCTAACCCAAATTGCACTCTAACCCTAATTAAACCTTGATTGAATGCTAATCCTAATTGAACCCTAAATCTAGTCCTATCTCTAACCCTAATTGAACCCTAAATCTAATCCTATTTCTAACCTTAATTCCATGCTTTATCATAGAACCCTGACCCTAACCTTAACACTATTTGAACCTAACACTAACTCTAACCCTAATTTAAGTGTAATACTAACCCTAACCCTAATTGAACCCTAATACTAACTAAACCAAACCCTAATCGAACCTTGATACTAATTAAACCCTAACCGTAATAGTAACTCTAATCCTAATTGCACCCTAACCTAATATAACATTGACATTGACCCTAACCTTAATACTAACCCTAAACCTAACATTTATACTAATTGAACCCTAACCCTAATTAAACTCCAATTCAACTATAATTAAATCCTAACATTAATATTAACCCCAACGTTAGTCTAACCTTAATTGAATTGAAATACTAATTAAACTCTAATTGAGCCATAACCCTAACCCTAATTAAATCATTACAAACATAATTAAACCATAATTGAACTATAATTTTAGTTGTACCCTAACCCCAATCTAACACTAACACTAAACCTAATCATAATTCTGACCCTAACCCTAACTTCAATCCTAATAACCTTAACCTTAACCTATCCATAATACTAACCTTGATCCTAACCCTAACTAGAATACTAACCCTAAGCCTAATTGAACCATAAACCTAATCCTAACCCAAACCTTTATTTTTGAACCATAACCCTAACCCTAACCCTAACACTAATTGAACCCTAATACCAAGCTTTATTTTAGAGCCATAGCCATAATTAAACCCTAATTGTAATTAAACATTAGCCCTAATTGAATCTAATTAAACCATATTTAAATTTTAACCCATAATAAACCGTAACCCTAATCTTAATGCCCTGCTTTACCATAAAATCCTAACCCTAAACTTAGCCATATTTGAACTTAACACTAACTCTAACCCTAATTGAAGTGTAATACTAACCATGGTTCTAATTGAACCCTAATAATAATAATTAAATTTGTAACCCCAATTGAACCCTAATACTAAATATAATCCCTAATTACACCCTAACGCTAATTTAACACTAACTTTGACCCTAATCTTAATGCTAACTCTAAACCTAACACTTATACTAATTCAACCCTAACCCTAATTAAACTCTAATTTTTCATAAAACCTTATCATTAACTATAATCTTAATATTAATTATAACCCTCATTGAACCTTAACCGTAAGTTTGATTGAACCCTAACCCTAATTAAACTCCATTTAAACTGTAATTAAATCCTAACCCTAATATTAACCCTAACATTAGTCATAACCTTAATTGAATTGAAATCTTAATTAAATCCTAATTGAATAGTAACCCTAACCTTAATTAAACCCTAAACCTAACTAAAACAAAATTGAATTGTAATTGTAATTATACGCTAACCCCAATCTAACACTAACACTAATTGAATTGTAATTCTAACCATAACGCTAACTAATTGAACCCTAACCCTAAACCTAAGTGAACCCTAACCTAACCCTAATTTACTAACCCTATCTATAAACGTAACCCTAACTCAAATCTTTATCTTAGAACCCTAATTAGTGTTAAATTTTAGGTTTACGATTAGAGCTAGGGTTATTAGTGTTAGCTTTAGAATTAGGTTTAGAGTTAAAGTTACAATTAATGTTAGAGTTAGATTTAGGTTTTGGGTTAGGGTTAGAGATAGAGTTAGAGTTAGGGTTGGAGTTAGAAAGAGTGATAGTATGAAGATTTGGATGAGGGTTAGAGTAAAGGTTAGGGTTAGAATTAATGTTAGTTTTAGGATTGGGGTTAGGATTAGAGTTATAATTAGTGTTAGTGTTAGGGTTAGGGTTACAATTACGAATATTGTTAAGGTTAGGGTTAGGGTTAGGGTTACAATTAGAACTAATATGAGTGTTAGAGCAGTGATAGAGTTAAAGTTATAATTAGTGTTGGTTTTAGGGTTGGAGTTAGGATTAGGGTTAGAGTTAGAGTTAGGGTAAGAGTTACACTTAGAGTTAGATTTAGGTTTAGGTTTAGGTTTAGGGTTAGGGTTAAAATTAGGGTTAAGATTAGAGTTACAATTGCAATTAGTGTTAGGATTAGGTTATGGCTAGGTTAAAAGTTAGTAACCCTAATTAAATACTAATTGAAGCCTAACCCTAACCATGTGGAATAAGAGAAAAGGGAGGGAGGGAGTATGAATCCAACGAATAAAGAATGGGATATTTAAAATAGGGGAAGGTCTAATCCTTGATTGTATTGTTTATAATCAAGGGCAACAATGTAAACCTATATTTTAGATATTGTAAGGAAACCATTGCCATTTAAATTTATTGCTCAATGTGAATGAATGTGAAATGTGTCTATGCATGAGGTCTTAGGTTTCATACCTTTGTGTTTTCTTACTTGTGATCAATAGTTGTTGAGATTATGTTGTTGAACATGGGTATTAGTCGTTAGGGATAGGGTTATGTTCATCCTCCTACAATAAAAGGGAAATTTTCATGCTTCCACATTATTGTGTGTGATTTGTTAGGCTACTTGATGGGATGCCTATTCATATTGATTTCTTAGCAAGGTGATTGCTATCAAACTCCAACCAGCTCAAAGTTCCAAGTAAATTTTAATGATAAAATATTTTATGCCTTTTAGTATCTCAACTTTATAACACTTATCTTTAATAATCCCATTCAAAGACAAAAAAAATTGTAAGACTTGGGAGCTCATTTAAAACTCTATTTATTCATAAGTTTAGCAAACCACTACTTATTATGCTCTTTATCTTATTGCAAAATAACATAACTATCTTCTTAATTAAAGTTAGCATGGTTATGATATGCTCTAGATGATCATTCATCACTATTAAAAGAGTTTCAAGGTTGAAACAATAGTATTTAGATATTGATATCTCTCATGGAATGGTGATTTACGTAAACACCAGGGGGGTAGGGATCAAGTTATTATAGCAATTGACAAAAATCTGAGCTTAACTCCAAAAAGATCATAGAATAATCTGAAATCCCAATATCAATTGCCTTGGATCAAACTAATAACCACATTTAGGGAAATAATTTTAAAAATTTGATTACAACCTAAAATGATTCACAGAATAACACGAAATCCCAAATGGCCGATAATGGATATAATAATCACATTCAATCTTGATGGGCATCATATAAAGGTTATAATGGGACCATGGAAGTCGTATCTTTTCCCTTGAGCCTTCTCAGAATCCCCTCTTCCAGTGCCGCAAACTATTTGTTGTTATAAAAACAACACATAATTATTTAAGATACAACTTACATCAAACAAAAATGGACCAATTGTTGAGCACTAAAACTTTTTGAAAATCCTTCATAAAAAATACATAGTATTTATTGACTCCGATGCTTCTACATTGCTACTCTAATAGTTGTACACATAATAATAATAATTTTTCACTATGATAGCAATACTTGTTTAAATGAGTGTCTTGATTTATTAAATGAGCATTTAATTTTATAAATGACACACTTATAAGAATACTTGTTTAAATGAATATGTACAAAATTCATTCTAGTACTAATATGAATAATTACAATTGACTGCACAACTATTGGCCCCTCTCTTCTATATTTTATTTTTATTTTTTAATTATAGTATATTTATTTTAGATAAATTTATGTAAAAAATATAAAAAGATATTTTTATGAAAATACATATGATGAAGACTCTATTATCAAGTATATCAACATAGCAGGCACAGATCTACATCGACAGATGAAAGGTCGCACAGGCACAGAGACACCCATTTGAGGCACAGGCACAGAGACACCCATTTGAGGCGCGGTAGAAGCCGTGATAGACATAGCAGGCATCGCACTAGAAGCCAACGCGAAGCCAACGCAAAGGTCGCAGGGTCGAATCCGGCGCAGGCACAGATCTACATTGACAGATGAAAGGTCGTACAGGCACAGAGACACCCATTTGAGGCGCGGTAGAAGCCGTGATACACATAGCAGGCATCACACTAGAAGCCAACGCCATGAGTATAGATCAAGATCAAGACCAAGGTATACAAGGGATCACCGTTTGGAGAGAAGGAACCGGTGTGGCAGTCATGAGAGGCATCAGAGCTTAATACTACAATATGATAGGTCACGACCATTATTACTTTACACACATTTTATCAACGGCCTCAATGTTAACATATTACCAGACGAAGCGCACCGCAGGTACGGATCCTATCTAGTATGTCTCTGTTATGTCTCTGCCTCTTCTTTTCCACTGCAATTCGAATCTTTTCATTTTGCAAATGGAGCACCCAAATCAAATCCTACTCACATTAAAAAAAAGGTTGATAAAAATGTTGGTTATGAGAGATCTGGAGAAAAGAAAAGGCCATCATCAACATGAAAAGCAGAAATTATTACAATCGACAGTGCCTCTACCAATTCTTTTCCCTTCCTTTCATTCTCTATTATCTGAATGATATTCTTCTGAAGACGATCGAAGGTATTGAAGACCCCACGTAACCACCGAATATAAGTATGGAGTAAACCCTCACAAACTTCAATCAGGAGAAATTTAGAATATAAGGAATTGCGTTGGCTAGTGTTAAGCTGTTGCAGACAATGAGGTAGAGCTTCACGGTTCACTATCAAGCATTTCACAACGCAAACTCAATACATACCTGCAGAGAAACACAGTGTTGAGATGCTTGGGATCGGTTTCAAAAAACCTCGTTGCAAACTGATTAGAACCTGAAACTTCCGCCACTCTCACGTCATTCAAGTTCTCTATTCTAATAGCGTGACAGACCAAAACAACACACAGATATTTGAAAAAAATGAGATAAACTCAATACATACCGGAAATCTTCACAGGATGGTATTGTCGATCAAACTTGCTTTGCTAATTGTGTAGAGAGAACAAACAAAGCTGCAAAAAAATGGTTATGAATACGCATTCTTCCGTTAGCAAGGCAAATGCAGTCAAAGCATTTATTCTTCATTTGAAAGGCAATTGCATGTAACGGTTAAGGAAGAGTAAATGCTCACATTCCTGCTTGCCAGTCGAATCCTCTATCTAAAACACCGCCTTGCTATGTTACATTCGCTGGCTAGTCAAATGTAACAGTCCCCGCGAAGGATAACAAATGTAACGGTCGCCACGGAGGATACGAACAACAGGAATATGAATCATTTCTTTTTGCTAAGACCGTTATTTGTGCTAGCCTCCTTTAGGGTCATGCTGCCATTGTAGGCTTACGCCTCTCGGCGTAATAAAAAAAAAAAAACAAGTGAATGACTTTAAAAAAGATGAAATGGGTTTAAATATAATTAAATTATAAAACACGTATTATAAGAAGATTAAAGCTCTTTTAGCATCCGTTGGTGAGAAGATTTGTTTATATATATATATATATATATATATAAATGGAAAAAGATGCAAGATATTATAATGTCCAACACGTGGACAACGTTTGGCAACAAACGACAAAATTTATTTAGCTATCTAAAATATTTCACGCATTAGATAACTAGGCTCCCACCGGATGGGACAGCTGTCTTCATCGTCACCGGGAGTTATAGTTTAAATTTTAGTTTTGCAAACGTTAATTTTTTTTTTCTAATTTTTATTTTTAAATTTTTCGAACTTACTTGAAAAGGAGATTCTTGTAAGATATTATAAGGTATTATAATATCTGTTCCAATGAGCTGCTCTCCACTACTCATCCTTTGTGGTTGTTTTCAAATGGTTAACTGCCCAATTTACTTTTATATTATTTTAAGATAAATAGAATTATAATTTGAATTAAAGTATGTTTTTTTTGGATTAAGTTGTATATATTTTGTTTGCATCAAGTTTTTGGTCATCAGGGTCATAATGCGAGATCCATCATAAATGTGATCCAAAAATTGATGCAAACAAAACATACAGTTTAATTGAGAAAAAACAATACTTTAATCAAATAAAGATATGAGATTTCCACAATTCATATTGACTATTAGAATGTGAATTAAGAGTGTTGTTTTTCTAGATTTAACTATGTGTAGTTTATTTGCATCAACGTTCGATCACACTTTGTGATCTATCATCAGGATGAAACAAGAGTTATAGGAACAAGATGAAACGTGGATGCAAATAAACTACATAATCCAAAAAAAAAAAATAGTCTTATCATAATAGACTGTGGAAATCTTATGTCTCAGAATGTGAATTGTCAATTTATTATATATAATTTATGATAATATACTTCCATATATATTTTATTTATGTAATAGATTTTTTTTTGATGGGCTTTTCTCTAATACATTATAAAGTTTAACTGGAAATTTTTTTTTATGTGCTTTTCTATAATACATTATAAAGTTTAACTGGAATTTTTTTTTTTAATTTTTTCTGTAATAGATTATTATTTTGATAGGCTTTTTTTGTAATAAATTATAAAGTTTAACTAGAAATTTTTATTTTTTTACTGAATTTTTAACCAAAACCATATACCAAAAGTTTATGATCTATAAAATATTATATTTCTAATTTATATATTCTTTATTTTTTTAAATATAATTCATTTAGATTAGATTTTTTATTTTCTATTTTTCATTGTTGATATTTGTGCAATAATCCTGAGAAAATAAATAAATAAATAATTTTCTACTATGTTATAATCACATCACATGAGTATTTACTTGTATTGGACAAAATTGATTATTTAGAGCGGCAGTGGAGTTGGATCTCGCACCTTATGTAATGGAGGCGGCAAGGAGGTTCGATCGTTAGACCTGTTACAACTCGGACACTTTTTTCCTTTTATTGGAAGGAGCAAATAAATTACCAATTACAGAACATAACTGCATTAACAACTTATGAGGTTCATTCGTTAGACTTGTTACAACTCGAACACTTTTTTCCTTTTATTGGAAGAAGCAAATAAATTACCAGTTACAAAACATAACTACATTAATAACTTGGAAAATTGCCCTGGACGTGTATAATACGGTAGATTTGATTAACTTTAGAGTTCGTACTTGTACACATTATTAGTTCCTGTGATAGGGAGGTTTACTATTGCATCCATTGTAATTGCTTTTTAAATAGTCACTTGGTCAATGAAATTGCATTGTTTAAAATATTTTTGTCTTTTTCCTATAGTCAGGATTTAAACACATATTTTGTGCTTGAAAATTATGGTTTATCTCTTTTTCTATTGGTTTGAGTAGGTCAATTTTTAATTTTCCTTTAAGTAAATTAGGAAAATAGGGGGACATTATATATTGTGGCAAATATTTAATCAAGGGATGCATATTGTGCGAGTTTGTCGGTGGGTTGGTGGGTACTGAAGCAGTGAATGCATGTTTAATGCATTAAATGCAAACTTCACGATATGTGTTGGACAGTTGGTGGGAACACAAGCAGAGAATGCATAGTTAATTCATGAAATATGAGGTGTGTGTTGGTTTCTGCTTATTCTGGTTTGTTTATTGTTTGTTGAGAAGCTTGTGTGTTTTTGGTTGTGGGTTGTCATCTTTGATGTTTGTCATTTTGTGCAATGCTTGAATGAGGGAGGAGTCATAGGAATGATGTGCAACTGGTGAGTGGATCATCTGTATGTTTTTGATACTTGATAAATAGAAGTGTTACAGGGGAAACTGAATGGTTTGAGCAAGGTCTTGTTGATTGTGGGTGCATTGAAAGCATTAACTATGTGTTTATTGCTTGAGTGGCCATTAGTCTATCAGTAAATCTTACAAATCAAATTGTGCGAGATGTGTTGGAGGGTTGGTGGGTATGCATGTAGTGAATGCATAGTTAATTCATGAAATCTTAGGCGAGTGTTTGGCTTTATTTGTGCTTATTCCCGTTTGTTTATTGTTTGTTGAAAATCTTGTGTGTTTTTAGCTATTGGTCTTGCTTGAATGAGGGAGGAGTTGTTACAGGGAAAACCGAATGGTTTGAGCAAGGTCTTGTCAACTGCAGGTGCATTGAAAGCATTAACTATGTGTTTATTACTTGATTGCTCATCAATTTATCAGCAAAGCCTGCAAAGCAAATTGTGTGAGATGTGTCAAAGGGCTAGTGGGTACAGAAGCAGTGAATGCATAGTTAATTCATGAAATCTTAGGTAAGTGCTAGGTTTTATTTGTGCTTATTCTCATTTGTTTATTGTTTGTTGAAAAGCTTATGTGTTTTTAGCTCTTGGTTGAGCTTTTCCATGTTTGTTACTCTATAAAAGTGCAATGTTGGTGAATGGCTTGGCTGTGTGTTTATCATACTTGATAACTAGAAGTATTGCTTGTTGTTACAAAGGCTAACAGGGAAAATGGGTACAATAGATTACATATGCTTTGAGCAAGGTCTTGTGGAATATGGGGGCATTGAATGCATTAATTATGTGTTTATTACTTGAGTGGCTACCAGTCTATCAGCAAAGCTTAGAAAGAAAATTGTGTGAGATGTGTTGGAGGGCTGGTAGGTACAAAAATAGTGAATGCATAGTTAATTCATGAAATCTAAGACGAGTATTGGGTTTTGTTTGTGCTTATTCTCATTTATTTATTGTTTATTGAAAATCTTGTGTGTTTTTAGCTTTTGGTTTCGTTCTTGCATGTTTGTTATTCTATGGTAATGCACTGCTAGTGAGTGTTTTGTCTTTGTGTTTATGATACAAGGTTATTGTAACAAGGGCTAATGGGGCAACTGGGTATAGTAGATGACATATGCTATGTAATCCAAAAACATGCAACAGTTGAAGCGAAAGAGAATTAGAATAGGAAAAACTGAATGCTTTGAGCAAGGTCTTGTCGGCTATGGAGGCATTGAATGCATTAACTATGTGTTCATTGCTTAAGTGGCGAGTAGTCTATTAGCAAAGCTTGCTAAAAATTTATATACTGTTTGAATGTTTGCAAAAAATTATCATGTTGGTCTATTTTTTTGGAAATTTTACCATTGTTTTTGTGGTTCATGTTTATGAATAGCATATTATATGTCATGGACTATGCTCATTTGTCTAATTTGTCCCTGTAACAAGAACCATTACTTGCAATTGGAGTTGGAGAAAAACATCTATATGAGTGCAAATATACTTGGTTGTTGAACAAGGAACTGGAAGGTCGGATTCTTGTATCATTCTTCCCCTTTGTTTCCAATGAATTTTAAGTCTTCCAATGTACATAAAATTTATGCTTTGGAAGAGTTGTGAACAATAAAGGTTCAAGAATCTGACTCACTAAATAAACAAATGAGCATAGTGAATGGCGTGCCATGTAATTCATAAACATGAAACTTTTTTTTGTTGAAAAGTAGGTCACTATTGCAATTTTTAGTTTGTGTCGATAGGCAGGTTTACAATTGCATTTGTTGAATTTGCTTTGAAATAGTTGCTTGTTGTTCATAAACTTCTCAAAAGAGTAATGAAATAGTGGGGGAAGAAGACACATTATTCAAAGACTTATTATAACAAAATGGGGAACACTAGAAGATTGAAGGCTCATTATTGAATTCACTTTTGAAATAGTTGATTGGCCAATCAAATTGTATTGTTTGAAGTATTTTTGTGTTTTTCCCATAATTGGGATTTAAGGACATATTTTTTATGTTTGAAAATTATGTTTTATTTCTTTTTCTATCAGGTTGGAGTAGGTCTATTATTCATTTCGTTTAAGTAAATTAGCAAAATAAGGGGACATTATATATTCTAGAAAGTATTTAATCGTGAAGCAGTGAATACATGTTTAATCCATTGAATGCAAATTATGCAATCGATGCGTTGGAGAGTTGGTGGGTATGCAAGCAGTGAATGCATAGTTAATTCATGAAATCTTAGGCAAGTGTTGGTTTTATTTGTGCCAATTCTCATTTGTTTATTGTTTTTTGAAAAGCTTATCTGTTTTAAGCTCTCTATGTTCTTAATCCTAGGAACAGTGGACTATTGGTAAGCGGTTTGTATGCCTGTTTATGATACTTGTTAGCTAGAAGTATTGGTTGTTGTTACAAGGGCTAGGGGGACAAATGGGTATAATAGACGGCATATGATATGTAACCCATGAACATGGAATAGTTGAAGCCAAGGAGTAGGTGACAATTGTAACAAACGAGAATTATCACAAGAAAATGTGAATGCTTTGAGCAAGGTCTTGTTCACTGTGGAGGCATTCAATGCATTGACTATGTATTCATTGCCTGAGTAGCCATGAGCCTATTAGCAAAGCTTGCAAAATTTGCATTTGATGTCTGGATGTTTGTGAAATTTATTGCATTGGTCTTTTTTTTTGCATATTTTAACATGTGCTTCTGTGTTTCATGTTTATGACAAACATATTATCTTGCACAATTTGCATTTAATAGACTATTGTTTCTAATCTGTGATTCATACCATTTAATGCATTAAACATGCATTGACTACTTCAGCATCTACCATCTTGCTGCCAAAGGTGGCACAATTTGCATTCAGACATTAAATATTTGCAAAATATATAATGTCCTATTTTTGCAATTTTCTTTAACAGAAATGAATAATAGGCCTACTCGAAGCAATAGAAAAGGAGAATAATTGTTTATTATGTCTCAATCACAAATGAGACCATTGCAATTGTAATGTGCTCATTGGCTTCAACTATTTCATGTCATTTGTTATCTGTACTATACCTATTTGTACAATTAGGCCTTATAACAGCGAATAATATTTCTAGTCACAACAGGACAGAAGTATTGGTATTGAAGGAAAAGGGAAGTTACTTAAGTGACTTTGTATAACGAGTACAGTTGCAGAAAGTTACTATTGCAATTGTTTAATTAACTTTTGAAATAGTTGCTTGTCCAATGAAATTGTATTGTTTAAAATACTTTGCTAGCAGGCTAGTGCCTGTCCAAGCAATGAATTCAGAGTTAATGCATTGTATGCTTGTACAAGGAAGAAGACCTTGCTCAAAGATCTAAAACAGTATTGCTTTATCTAGTAACAATGGGCTACAAGATATTGGGATCGGTCCCTATCACTAATACTAGCATATCATGTTTCTTAACACGCTTACATTGATGTTGTTTGTATGTTAAAATTTTTTAATGCATTCCCTATGTTATTTGAATTTAATAGACTGTTATTTTTGATCTACATGTCATACCATTCAATGCATTAAACACACATTGAATGCTTGAGTATCTATTACCACGTGTCAAAGGTGGCACGATTTGCATTTAGCAATTAAATATTTCCAAAATATATAGTGTCCTATTTTCCTAATTTACTTTAACAAAAATTAATAATATGCCTACTCCAACCAATAGAAGAATTGCAACAAAAGAGAATTAAGACAAGAAAAACTGAATACTTTGAGCAAGGTCTTGTTGACTATGGAGGCATTCAATACATTACCTATGTATTCATTGCTTGGGTAGCTGTTAGCTTATCGACAAAGCTGGCAAGATCTGTATTTAATGTCTAAATGTTTGTGAAAATTTATCTTGCACAATTTGCATTTAATAGACTATTGTTTCTGATCCGATAGTTATACCATTTAGTGCATTAAACATGCATTCGCTGCTTCAATAGCTACCACCTTGTCGCCAAAGCTAGCACAATTTACATGCAGTGATTGAATATTTGCAAAAAATATAATGCACTCCTAATTTCCTTATTTACTTTAACAAAAATGAATAATAGGCCTACTCCAACGAATAGAAAAAGAGATAAATTGTTTATTATCTCTTAATTGCAAATGAAACCATTGCAATAGTAACCTGTTGCTTGGCTTCAACTACTCGATGTCATATGTCATCTATTGTACCCACCTGTACAATTAGGCTTAATAACAACAAACAATGCTTGTAGTCACAGCGGGATAGAAGTATTGATACCAAGACAAGGGCTGCCACTCAAGTGACTTTGTAGAATGAATACAATTGCAACAAGTTACTATTGCAATTGTTGAGTTCACTTCTGAGATAGTTGCTTGTTGAGTCAAAATGTATTGTTTAAAATGTTTTTGAAAAGCCTGAAACTTCTATTTTTTTGGAAAGCTTGTTAGCAAGCATATGTTTCATGTTTACAAATAACATATTGTATGCCATGGATTGTGATCATTTGCCTAATTTTCCCCTCTGGTAGGAACCATTTTTTACAATTGGAGTTGGAGACAAAGACCTATATGAGTGCAAATATTCTAGGTTGTTGACCAAGAAACAAGAAGGTCGGATTCTCGTATCATTCTTCTCATTTCTTTCTAGTGAATTTTAAGGCTTCCAATGTGTCTAAAAATTATGTCTTGGAAGAGTTGTGAATAGTAAAGGATAAGCCTGGATCAAGAATCTGACTTACCGAATAGACAGATGAGTATAGTGAATGGCATGCTATGTAATTCATAAACATGAAACTATTTTATGGCCAAAAGCAAGTTACTTTTACAATGAGACTTATGCATAATTAGAAGCATGTAATATGTAGTCCATGTGCAATGTTTCACTTTGTAATTTGACCAAATTGTATAATTTAAGTATATTTCCCTGTTACTATTTTGCTATTGGTTGTAGCAGGCCTAATATTCACTTGCTTGTAAGCAAATCTTATTGATGTGCTATGTGAAACATTGCATATCACATGATTGCAATTATGCACATCTTTGGCTACAGCATTGTTGTAATCAAATGATTGCAAAGGTCATTTTCTTATCAACATAAATTGAACAGTTTCAAACAATTGGCATAATTTTTACGGATATTCGAAGAATCAAACTTCATTGGAAAGAAAAGAGATAAATCATATGGAATTTTGACCTCATAGTCTTGTGTTCAAGAATCAGGTATATTTGTACATGAAAAGTTATTATAAATGTTATGTTGAATGCATGTTTAATGCATTTAATGCAAATTGTGCGAGATGTGTTGAAGGCCTAGTGGGTACGCAAGCAGTGAATGTATAGTTAATTCATGAAATCCCAAGCATGTGTTGAGTTTTTTTTGTGCTCATTCTCGTTTGTTTATCGTTTCTTGAAAAGCTTGTATTTTTTTAGCTTTGGGCTCCTCTCTTGCATGTTTTTTATTCTGTGTAGTGCGTGAACATGGGAGGAGCCATACAAAAAATGCTCTACTGGTGAGTGGCTCCTCTGTTTGTTTATGATACTTCACAAGGAGGAGAATTGCTTGGTGTTAGAAGAGCTATGGGGACAAGCGAGTAAATAGATGACATATGCTATGTAATCCATAAACATGGAACAGTTGGAGAGAAGCAGAAGGTGACCAATGCGATAAACGAGAATTATCGCAAAATAAACTGAAAGCTTTGAGCGAGGTCTTGTTCACTGTGGAGGCATTGAATGCATTAACTATGTGTTGATTGTTTGAATGGTTGCTAGCCTATTAGCACAACTCACAAAATTTTAATTTAATGTCTAAATGTTTGCAAAAATTTATCACATTTGTCTTTTTTTTCAAATTTTATCATGTGCTTTTGTGTTTCATGTTTATGAATAACATATTATATGTCATGAACTGTGCTCATTTTTCTAATTTGTCTCTGTACCAAGAACCATTTCTTATGATTAGACATAAAGGCAAACATCTATATGGCTACAAATATACTTGGTAGTCGAACAAGGAACTGAAAGGTCATATTCTTGTATCATTCTTCCCTTTTGTTTGCAATGAATTTTAATTCTTCTTGTTACCTATTTTTCACTTCAAGCTCAAACAGGTAGAGCTAAATTAAATTCATCATTGATAGGTACAAAAATTTCCAAATTTTTGCTGCTAAGTATTCATTATTCATCATAAAGATCAGATTACATTTTGATTACAGTCTTATTATGCAAGTATTTGAAACAAAAAATTGGACATTTGCATAATGATGCTTTTATTCATTTTGAAAAAACTAAAATCCCACACAAGCCGCGAGAGTAACTGAATTTGATTATGATAATCAAATAATGAACACAAAATTCAATGAAAGCTACACTACTGAAGATAACATAAACACAAAGAAGAGAAGCAATTCATCATTTCCTCTGACGATGAATCACTTTCGCTTGATGTCTTCAGTTGTTGCGTCTCTAATAGGTAGAGCTGAATTAAATTCATCATTAATAGGTACAGAAATTTCTAAATTTTTGCTGCTAAGTATTCATTGTTCATCATAAAGATCAAATTAAATTTTGATTACAGTCTTATTATGCAAGTATTTGAAACAGAAAATTGGACATTTGCATAATGATGCTTTTTATTCATTTTGAAAAAACTAAAATCCCGCACAAGCCGCGAGAGTAACTGAATTTGATTATGATAATCAAATAATGAATACAAAATTCAATGAAAGCTACACTACTGAAGATAACATAAACACAAAGAAGAGAAGCAATTCATCATTGACTATGATGATGAATCACTTTTGCTTGATGTCTTTAGTTGTTGCATCTCCAAGCTGTAGCAATCTTGATTCCACGCTCCATGACCCTGCAAGATTGTAAAAAGAATGATGTTAGAGATTTACTCCAAGCAATGACGAATTACATTCTACTTCATGTCTACACTACCAACAAGAATGTAACATACATTCAATTAGGCATTCACCATATGATTGAGTTACAAAGGCTGATAATCAAGGAACACAAAGTTCAATGGAAGCTTTCAACTTTGATTGTTTTTACTAAATTGTTTGTTTAAATGTGCAAGAACAAGTTCATTATGTGCATGATCATTTTCATCAAATATGTGGGGAAAAACGAGAGCCCACAGGGGTCGAGCCTGGCATATCAAGAAGGTATCCTAAAATTCAACATTCATACATGAGAGTCATCAAGTATAAGAACAGTCATCAAGTAGGACTATCGTCAAATAGGATTGTTGTAATATTAAAAATTCATAAAGCAGTCTCTAATTCAACATGGTGAAAACAGTTGAGCCAAATCATCTTTTTGATCATCATGCTAAAAGAATGATTAAAACATGTGAAGAGATCATCAATTGCATTGATATTCTGTTTCAGCTCGGCTACATTTGCATTTAAATGAAGTATAGAGACTCTTTACATTGAAGGGAAACATAGTACTCAAGCATTGGAATGTTTTCCATAACTTTAGAAGCATATCATAGTACAAAAAAGTCCAAAGGTTGTACAAAGTATTTACATAGCTCTGTTATAACAAATTTGCAATAATCCAACTCTCTACAAGTTTTTTAACAGAAAAAGAGCATTATATAAGGAACATTCATCATAGTAGCCGAAGTCATAGGTCATGAACACTAATTTCCAAAGCAATATTAATCCTATTCAAGCATGAAAGAGACCAAGGATACAATACCTTGGTAGGAGGTTACATTCTATTTTTCAACATTTATGAGTTTACATGCCAGACCGTGGTAAAGGCTCAATCACATTGTAGTGCATTGATTCTAGATAATATATCCAAGGAGCAATACATGATGAAATCCTTTCACCATAGAGGAGCTCTTATTGAGAAGTCCATGTGCCTTAATGACAATCTTGTAGAAAAGCTATAAGGGACAGCCATCTGTTGATTCAAATGTTCTATCAAATGGCAATCACAGTTGGAAGATAGTCACAGTTTTGAGTAAAGGGAAGTATCATGAAGTCAAGCTTTAGAGATGACAGTAATAAGCGTACAGATCAGCATAGTCCACAGGAAAGGCATTGAGATCAAAGAAGGATATGCAGATTTCAGGTTTCCAAGAGAGCTGAACAAGTTTAATCAAAAGATGCCCCAAGGAAAAGACACTCAAAAAAGCATTTATATGCATAATGATAGAAACTTTGAAGTACAAATCAAAGTATTTTAAACATCATGAGTAAAAAAATGCTTAACCACATCTAAGTGCACTCAAGGAGATTTACATAAGAAAAGAGCAATGTAGTCACAGATGCAAGGAGCAACTACTAAACTTTAGATTAAGCATCAAGAGTAAACCAAAAGCAGAGGAAGGAAGTCATGGGTTTAGAAATCCCAATCCATAGAGTGAACAGGACCATGCGCATAATAAAAGTCATCTTGAATCTTCACAATAAAACCCAAAATGCAAGTATAAAGTTGTAGCTCATCATGAGTATTTGAAACCAATTTTCAAAGACTCCAGATCTCAGCTTGAAAAAAAAGTCTAGGAACTTCACATATTTGCATAAAACGAAAGACCCAGATCTTCTTTCCACATATTGTTTCATAATACAAAAAGCATAGAAAGACAGGTGTGGCGAAGAAAAATACAGAAAGCTTTCATCATAAGATTCAAAGTCTCCTTCATTGCAAAATGGAAGCAAAGGCGTGGAGGAATCAAAACATATATTCATTGTTGTGATCATTTTGGGGCTTCATATCAAGCAATTTTTATACAGAAATAAAAGAGAATACAATGCTTGACTGGTGAAAACTTACCAAGGTTTTTTGTGCAATAAAGGATCTCCAAAATCCATGTGTAAATGTATTTCAAAGCTCAAGACAGAGGCATCGATGGCGGCCCATAGTAATGAGAGATCAGCAATAAACAAAAACATCAGAAATAATGATAAGTCGTGGCTATAAAGCTTGAAGATGACTTCGAAAAGCAAGAGAAGTTTCAGATTTATCTCAGGAAAAGCTTACCACACGTTTCCCTGTGGAAATTTCTCAGAAATCAAAATGAAAGAATCAAAAAAATCAAGCTCAAACCCTTCATGGTGGCACAGCAGAGGCTCCTTTAAAGAAATACCAAGTGAAAAATGATCATGAATTTAGGGTTCGAGTTTTTTCATCCTACCCTAAGTCAACATGAGAATAGATTTTAACTAATGATTTTAATTTAATCATTATCTTTTATTTATCTCCTGTGGTCTATGTTTTCCAAAGTCAAGCAAAGCATAATTATTGCATGAGTCCATGCGCATTATCTAAGTCATTATTCCTTTCTAGGAAGAAAAAATTACTTTGACTCATGCATATTTGTATGATTTTACTTGGAGCTATCAATGTAATTAAATATTAATGTATGATTACATTAATATTTAAAATGAAATAAGGAGGGCTTTTCCATGTTTAGATATTAAAATAATCATACAGTGGTTTATTTTTAATATTTAATCACTTAATCCTCTTTAGATAAAATCATGCAAATGATGTAAATCAAACTGGAAGAATCAGGGATTGACAACTGAAGATTGATCATGCATACAGAGATGGAGTTCCAGTTGCATGGGTGGATTGGAAAAATCAAGATGATTTTCACATGCTTGGGCCCACTTTTTTAGGGATTTTTAGTGCAGTTTGAGTGCTCTATAGTTCAGTTATGATTTGACCTCGAGTTTGGATCATCATACACTCATTTTTGCATGAGTTGGAGCCTTCTTTTCAGGGATATTTATTTTTGCTCGGATTTTGTCTT
Source organism: Sequoia sempervirens (assembly GCA_007258455.2). Taxonomy (NCBI): domain Eukaryota; kingdom Viridiplantae; phylum Streptophyta; class Pinopsida; order Cupressales; family Cupressaceae; genus Sequoia; species Sequoia sempervirens. The sequence goes on along the minus strand of VDFB02075321.1, from coordinate 135,636,744 downwards.
GGAATTGTCATTTTTCTATACTGAAATTGACTTTCAATTTCACCTTCATGCACTTTGGAGTTGCATCTCATTGTATATATTGGAAAAAGTTTATCTTTTTCCTCTAGTTCTTGTTTTTTGCCTTTTCCTTTAGCAAAGAAGACTATTTTATAACTCAACATTTTAGATTTAATACAGTTTTACAGCTTTACAGGTTATGGTTTTTGCAGAGGTGTTCCTTCATGATATTAATTGAAATATAGTTCACCTTTCCAATTTCAGGTGTTTTTCATGGTTTAAATAATTTAATGCAATTTTGATGAGTTTTATTTTTGAAACCTTCAAATTTCTATCTTGTTTATGCATGCATATATACAATTGCAGTTCGTCACAGGTCGTTAATTGTGCCCAAAAGTTGTTTTCTTTTTCCTCTAATTTATGAAAACTCAGTTTTCCTTAATAGGGAAAGAATACATACAACCTTTTAATGAATTATTAATATGTTCAAATTGCTCAAATTGGACTGTGTTAACAAATTTTCCTGAGGGTATAAGTTGTGAATCATTCTGCAAGTTTATCATCATTTAGTTGCATCAACGAGGTTTTAATTTTAGTTCATACATTCAGTTTAGTCCTTCTTACCCTTTTCTCAAAGAAAATCATTCAAGTACCTAATTGATCATCATATAGGAACTAGCCTAGAATCTAAAGGTCTATCTTCACCATAGGAATACCCACAGCTTGAAGATAGTTCCCATGTTTCAACAGATTGTTGAATTTAGTCATTCAAGAATTCGGGTGCAATCTGATTGACAACACTTCCAATTGCCTAAAAATTATGCTTTGGAAGAGTTGTGAACAAAAATGGAAAAGCTTGGTTCAAGAATAGATAGATGAGCATAGTGAATGGCGTGTCATGTAATTCATAAACATGAAACTATTTTTTGTACTAAAGAAAGTTACCATTGCAACTTTTGAATTCTTTTTTGAAATAGTTGCTTGGTGAATTATATTATATTATTTAAATTTTTTATGTGTTTTCTCTATAATTGGGATTTAAGGACAAATTTATCATGTTTGAAAATTATGTTTTATGTCTCTTTCTATTGATTGGAGTAGGCCTATTGTTCATTTTCATTTCAGCAAATTAGGAAAATGCCCAGTGGACATTATATATATTGGAGGGTTGGTGGGTACAGAAGCAGTGAATGCATAGTTAATTCATGAAATCTGAGGTGAGTATTGGGTTTTATTTGTGCTTATTCTCGTTTGTTTATTGTTTGCTGAAAAGCTTGTATGTTTTTAGGAAGTTTGGTTCCATTCTTGCATGTTTGTTATTTTGTGGTAGTACACCATGGTGAGTGGCTTGTCTTTGTGTTTATGATACTTGGTTGTTGTTACAAGGGCTAATGGGGCAACTAGGTATAGTAGATGACATATGCTATGTAACCCAAAAACATGCAACGGTTGAAGCGAAAGAGAATTAGAATAGGAAAAACTAAATGCTTTGAGTAAGGTCTTGTCAACTATGGAGGCATTGAATGCATTAACTATGTGTTCATTGCTTAAGTGGTGAGTAGTCTATTAGCAAAGCTTGTAAAATTTTTATTTAATGTATGTATGTTTGCAAAAATTTATCATGTTGGTCTATTTTTTAAGAAATTTTATCATTGTTTTTGTGGTTCATGTTTATGAATAGTGTATTATATGTCATGGACTATGCTCATTTGTCTAATTTTTCCCTATAACAGGAACCATTACTTGCAATTGGAGTTGGAGGAAAACATCTATATGAGTGCAAATATACTTGGTTGTTGAACAAGGAACTGGAAGGTCAGATTTTTGTATCATTCTTCCCCTTTGTTTCCAATGAATTTTAAGTCTTCCAATGTGCATAAAATTTATGCTTTGGAAGAGTTGTGAGCTATAAAGGAGAAGCATAGTTCAGTAATCTGACTCACTGAATAGATAGATGAGCATAGTGAGTGGCATGCCATGTAATTCATAAACATGAAACTTTTTTTTGTTGAAAAGAAGGTCACTATTGCAATTTTTAATTTGTGTCGATAGGTAGGTTTACAATTGCATTTGTTGAATTTTCTTTTGAAATAGTTGCTTGTTGTTCTTAAACTTCTCAAAAGAGAAATGAAATAGTGTGGGAAGAAGACACATTATTCAAAGACTTATTATAACTGTTGTCAAACATATTGCACCCGAACGCTTGAATAGTTAAATTCAGCAATTTGTTGAAACATGGGATGATCCTCAGGCCTATGGGTTGCCTAATTTTGAGGATCAATCTCCAGAGAGGGTTGGTTCCCTAATGAAAACCTCCTAAAACTAACTAACTTGGCTGAGAAAGAGATAGAAATCTTGCTTGAATTGAAATCCTAAAGCTACAAGAGGTGATTGCACCAAAATTATGTGATTCTATTTGCTATCCTAAACCTATAATCTGCTGCAATAAAGTCCTAAACTTATTTCACAATTCAATTAAGATCATGAAATTCACCAATATTTCACATGTAGGTTTGAAGTTTCAATGTTTGTAAGAGGAAAGCTAGATTTTCACAGATACAAATGACTGAAATCTTTGTTAAACACAACATGTAACCTAAATTATAACATGAAATCTTCTTGTTTTTTAAAGCATCAATGAGATAACACAAAGGATTCAAGACAAAATCACAGTGTTTAAATCAAATCATTCATATGACAATAAAACTCAAGAAGGTATTGAGAAGGAAAAACTACACTGAATATGAACTCTATTACAATGCTTGAATAATAAAAAACTAAGTTACATGCCTCACTGCTATATGTGTAAGCAGGAAAAAAGAACTCCAATGAAAAGGATAAACTTTTTCAATATATACAATGAGAATGCACTTCAAAGTGCATGAACATGTAACTGAAAGTCAATTTCAATGAGAAAATGACAATTCCAAGGTGAAATCTGAGCAAAAGCAAAAATCCCTGAAAATAAGGTTCAAACTCATGCAAAAATGAGTGAACTCAGTCTCGAACTCGCAGTCATAAAGCATGCAATTGATCCACAACTCAAATTGAACTGGAAATCTCTGAACGTGAGCCAAAACATGCAAAAATCCTCCTTGCTTTAATCAATTCGCCCATGATAACTCAAAACCCATTCTTGCATGACAAATCTTCAGTTGAGTCTGATATGAAACTGAAGTAGAGTGCTAAAAATCTCTATGACTCGCATGATTAACTCGTCCTCTAATTAGCTTTACTCAAGTACTGCATGAATCTCTAATTAACTCATCATCACATGATGTCTTTTATTTGCATGTAAATATGGCTAATTAATTAAATGATTTATAATGTATCATTTAATCAATTAACCTGCATTGAGAATGCAAAATAAAAGAAAGAATAATATTGAGGCATAATGTCAAATCAGAAGCCTTAATTCTCATCTCACGGGCCTTCTTACATTATACTTAGCATATTTCCAATATGCGTCCACTATTTCCAAAAATATTGGTTGACCATCATGTGTATTGGAAATTCTTTGATAATAGTCGACTATAATGATAAAAGCAATTTATCGCCTTAAGAGTCAAAGTAGCCACGGGCAAAATAAGACATAATGATTATTAAAAATCATTAATAAAAATTTCAAAAATGGCTTAATGCGAATGGACAAAAACAAACATCGAACCCTAAATCATTATCACTCTTTTGACTTTGATGAAACTTCCTGAAGAAGTTGGACGCCACTGCTGAATAGGGTTTCAACTTGAAAATCCACCATGAAATGGCTCGAATTTGCACCTTTTGGACATTTTCTGAGCTGAATCTTGCTGATTTTCATATGGTAAGTTCGTTTTTTACCAGTTTGAGGTATCTTGACTCCATTATATATCATTTTATGAGGCTTTAAAGCCGCGATTGTGCATAATATCTGATATATTCTTTGCCATTTCTTTGTCCCTGTCGATCTCTGCACTTTGCTGGCTCTGGCCGCCATTGAAAACTTGATTCAAGCTTGATATTGCTAAGTTCCTTTAGATTTCCTCCTTAATCTTGGTCGCCCCTCTCCTTGTGACAAAGGTAAGTTGATTCTTCTTATTATTATGGCTTTGGTTGTGTCTTTGTAAAGCAAAAGTAGCCATAAGGCCATGGCTATCTCCATTTTTCTTGTTAATTTTCACGCTTTTTAATAGCTTTGGCCATAATGAATAACATAGGATTCTCCATTATTTTTTATCGCAACTTATAATATCTTCCATCTAGGTATTTATATTTCACTGTATTATGCATTTTTAGAATAAAACCCTTACATGGGTAAGAAGAAATCTACATTTTTTCACCATAAAAGCATCTTTGAGCAAGAATCATTGTTGTAACAGCCGCCATGGTGGGTAATATTTTGATACTCTTGGTAGGAATTTGCATGTATAAACTTCTTTGTATTCTCATTGTGCATATCTAATGCATTATTCCTCTCAGAAATGTAACACTTTGCAAGAAAATGTAACAATTTCATGTGGGTATTTTGTGATCTTAATGGCCGCCATGAGGGTTTTCCTTTGCTCCGTAACAAGCCGTGAGCTTATCATTTTGGGAACTCTTTGCCAACCTTTGGATGCGGCTATAACATATATTCTGTATTTTTCTTGTTAAACTCTCTGTGCACTGAGACCGAGATTATCACTTCTCTCATCTAGGTACTATGTGTTTAAATGAAAAAAATAAAAGAAACCTGTGGTTTGCTTCTCCAAGCTTTGTATCCTAGCTTTCTCCTGGATGAACCTTTCTTACGCATGACCATACTGTAGCATAAAATCTTGATTTACCTATATTTACACTCGCATTTGATACTTAGCTTTTGTCATTCTTAGAAAGAATGAACATGGTTCCTTTCCATTCATGCAAAACCCTCAAGGGTTTAGTTTCTTTGTCATGGCCACCATAACATTTATCAGGAATTTATGTGTAACCTTTCATGCTTGAAATTCTGTAAATTCTTCCATGGGTTGCTTTTTCTAACTTTTGGTCATGGTCTAAACAGTCTTCATCTGGGTATTCGCAATTATTATTATAGATACATCATTTATTCCTGAGAGCACACTTGTTGTTGCAACACTGTTATTGATGCTCTTCATGACACTGTCACACTATATTGTTATTTTTCCAAGAATTTAATTGCTACTCCACTAATGAATGTCAATGTCATGTTTTTTCAGAAATATGTATCTGTTACTTGTCACTGAAAATTAATGACTGTCCTTTGAGATTTTGAAAATTCAAAACATTTTACTTTTACCAGTTGTATCAGCATTCTTGTTCATGACTGTCCTGTTACAAATTTGTACTTTTCAAAATAAAGACTTTGCCTTCACTTAATTGTATTCTTGGCAGTCTCTCCCAAATACCTTTATTGACATGTTAGACCTCAAGCTTCATCCTGACAACAATATTATCAAAGCCTCTCCTAATTTTTGAATGAAATTGTTGAATGACTACTACAATCCATAAAAACTTCAAGCATGTGCAAGGTTGTAGTAATTATCAAGTGTATGTACTATATATTCAAAATTTTAAAAGGAAGTAGCAGCATTAACATTAATTCCACATTTCTCAAAGAAGAAAAACCTCCATGATAATTGTTTTATAATACTGTCCCTTCTTTGATTGACTGCACCATGCATTTACTGTCAACATGATAGTCCTGTAGCATATATTTTTAAACTTCAAGTCATGTTTCTATGACCTTGTTAACTCCTTTTAAAATAAGAGCAGATGTGGACTTATTTTGTATAATGATGCTGTTATGAATTACTCTGTTCTATTCCTCGAATCTCTGGATGGACTATGTTGCTCTAAAATTGAAAGAAACAATTTAATTGCTATTTTTCTTGATGAGTAAAAGATAATTGCTTAACCTATTTTTACCATGCTGAATTAGACTTCTTGATGACAGCCCTGGATGATGACTGCTTCTTTCTTTGACTGAATAACTCTCATATATGATGTGAATGAGAGGTGTCCTTTTGATATGTCGAGCTCTACCCTTGTGGGAGCCCGTTTTACTCCACACATCTGAAGAAAATAATCACGAACATGATGAACCTGTTCTTGCACATTGAAACAAACAAGTTAGCAAAATAAAAGAAGCTGAAAGCTTCCATTGAGTTATGTTTTTCTTGATTGTCAGCCTTTCATCTGGTGAATGCTTGATTTAATGCAAATTACATTCCTATTGGTAGCGTAGGCATAGAGCATAATGTAATTCATCATTGCTTAGAGTACACCTCTAACGCCATTCCTTTATAATTTTGCAGGTTCATGGAGCAAGGAAACAAGGTTGCAGTAGCTTGGAGACACGATGACTGAAGACATCAATAAAAGTGTTTCATCATTACAGGCAATGACGAATTGCTCTTCTTTATGCTTATGTTATTCTCAGTAGTGTAGTTTGTCCTTGAATTGTGTATTCATCATTTGATTGTCATAATCGAATTCAGTTACTCTCGCGGCTTGTGCGAGATTCAATGTTTTTACAAAATTAATAAAAAGCATTATTATGCAAATTCTCAATTTTTTGTTTCAAATACTTGCACAATAAAACTATAATTCAGATGTAAATTGATCTTTATGATGATCAATGAATACTTTAATAGAAAAACATGAAAATTTATGTACCTATCAATGATGAATTTGATTCAGCTCTACCTGTTTGAGCTCGTAGTGAAAAATAGGTAACAATAACAAAATGAGGAACACTAGAAACTTAAAGGCTCATTATTGAATTCAATTTTGAAATAGTTGCTTGGCAAATCAAATTGTATTGTTTGAAGTATTTTTGTGTTTTTCCCATAGTTGGGATTTAAGGACATATTTTTGATGTTTGAAAATTATGTTTTATTTCTTTTTATATTGGTTGGAGTAGGTCTATTATTCATTATCGTTTAAGTAAATTAGCAAAATAAGGGGACATTACATATTTTGGAAAATATTTAATCATGAAGTAGTGGATACATGTTTAATTCATTGAATGCAAATTGTGCGAGATGTGTTGGAGAGTTGGTGGGTACGCAAGTAATGAATGCATAGTTAATTCATGAAATCTTATGCAAGTGTTGAGTTTTATTTGTGCTAATTCTCATTTTTTTATTGTTTGTTGAAAAGATTATGTGTTTTAAGCTCTCTATGTTCTTATAAGAGAGGTGGACCAGCCACGTTCAAGGCCCCAGGTCACGGAGAGCCAAGAGCGGAAAGTTGCCCTAACTTACCTTAGCTTAAAGGGGTGTCAAGAAATGTGGGATGAGAATGATGAGGACTATAATGTCCTTAAATCACTTTGCAGACCTAAAATATAAAATAGGGCTAGGCAAGTTAGTTTTTGGGTTCAACTTTGCGCCTCAGGAAGCTTTCTACTTGAGGACGAAAGAGCAGTTTTGGGACAAGAGCATGACGCGCTAGCATCTCTCAAGTTTGTTGGCATCTGTACGACTAGAGGACTCAAAAGACAAGGTTAAACATAGGAAAATAGACTAATAGCCTAGCTAGTGGTTTTTAGGAGAACAAAATAACACTATGAAATAAGAAATGTATAGACAAACGTGATAAAGTAAATAGATTAAAGCTAGGGTGAGAAGAATGATCTCACAAAAAAGCTTCTTTGCCAGCTAGCTCCAAGAAGTACGTCCACCTACACAATAAAGAGGAAAATTGTTGGGTGGTTGTATAGAGTCCTGGCTCAGTTAGACCCTCGTTTTGGTGTTTCCAGCTCCACAGATAGCCAAGATAGCGATAATGGAGAAATATATGATAATGAAAGAAATGAAGTGAAGGACACAAAAACACTACAAAAACAATAGGGTCCTACCCACCAAATCGTAGAGGAGAGGAGTAGAAAGCTTACCACCTCCACCAAGAGCTCACTAGGTAATGGATGAGAAAATGAGAGGACTTAAGCCTCTGTTGCAATGGTGTTGGTTCCACACTTGCTCTATGGAGTTGACAGAGTGTTGTTGCTACTGCTATGGAGTGCAAAGTGCTACTTGAATGCTTGGAGAGTGTGCTAAAGGATGCAAAGAGATGAACTAAATGCTTAAGCTTGTGAGGAAGATTGCTTGAAGGGATGAAATGGAAGAAGGAATAGTGAATTTGAAGGAAAGAATGAAGAAAATGGCTATATTTGGTTCGATTAGTCAAAGGGGGCGTTACAAATCAACCTCCAATGGGAAGTGTAATGCCTCTACAAGCACCAGATGTGATAATCTTTTAGGGATGTAAGTGCACCGCGTGGACGTCTGTGCACCACGTGGGCATCCTCGACAGTTATTCCTCTTTCGACACTCAAAACAACTGCCAAGTGGAACAAAGGTAGTGGGCTTATGTGGAATTTAGCCTTCGAATTTGGTTTCTAAATTAAAGAAGGGAAAAAGGGGAATTTGCACAAGGGGTGAAAATTTGCTCCTATACAGTTCTTAATCCTAGGAACAGTGGACTACTGCTAAGCTCAATTTTTCTGTTTATTGTTACAAGGGCTAGGGGAAAAATGGGTACAGTAGATGGCATATGCTATGTAACCCATGAACGTGGAACAGTTGAAGCCAAGGAGTAGGTGACTATTGTAACAAACAAGAATTATCACAAGAAAATTTAAATGCTTTAATAAAGGTCGTGTTCATTATGGAGGCATTCAATGCATTGACTATGTATTCATTGCCTGAGTATCCATGAGCCTATTAGCAAAGCTCACAAAATTTGCATTTGATTTCTGGATGTTTTCAAAAATTTATTGCATTGGTCTTTTTTTTTGCATATTTTTACATGTGCTTATGTGTTTCATGTTTATGAATAACATATTATCTTGCACAATTTGTATTTAATAGACTATTGTTTCTAATATGTGAGCCATACCATTTAATGCATTAACCACTTCAACATCTACCATCTTACTACCAAAGGTGGCACAATTTGCATTCAGACATTAAATATTTGCAAAATATATAATGTCCTATTTTCTGATGCAAAGCAAAATACAACTCACCCAATTCCACACACAAAACTTAGATTACAAAGACTCCATTAATGATTTAAAACTTAAAATTGATAATTACCTGTGCTAATTTAGATCCATTCACGATTGTACACAATAATCTCAAATTTTCAAATAAACACACAATTTTATTATTTAGATTTCATGAATAAGCATTTACAAAGTTTGACAACTCCATTACCCGTCTACTTTGTCCAACTCCTCTGGTCTACTCAATCATTCCCACGATTTTAGTTACTACGTAGGTCATTTATCTGAAACCTCTTCTTGATTCTTTTCTTTTCCTTTCAATGTCTTCTTGCACATATTTCCTCTAATATGCAATTCTCCATCTCCTCTCTATGATAACCATCCAACCATACATCACTTTTTTCATTCTTATTTTAACTAGTGCCTTTGCTATGCTTCATTTCCTTTGTTGGCTAGGCTTCAATTCATTGACTCTTGAGAATTTATTTTCCAACCACCTACTTCATGCCACCTAGTCTACTCATCTTCCTTTTCCCATCGATCATAAAAAATTATTTGGTCTTCTTATGCTACGTGGCCCATATCTCTTTTCCATTCAAATACTTCCTCCATCGATTCATTGTTGATTAGCTATCCATTGTGATTGGGTTCCTTCTCCCACATTGATTTCAAAGTGCCTTAACAATGCACTTCCCCTCCATATTTCTTGGTTGCACAAGAACTTGTGCTTACCCATGCAACCTCCCAACTCCCTGTGGCCACTCTCCTCACCTCTGGTGTAGTTCTTCACATTGTGATATTGGTTTTTAATAACAATTTTTCAAGTGTCCCTTCAATTTATTTGAAAACGAAAAAGACATGGCCTTTGGTTCTCTTTGCTCCAAATACTACCTATAGTTTTCCTTCCATCTAATTTAATATTGGTTGTTCTTTTATTAATTTCAATCAAATCTCATTAAATCATCCACCGGAACCAAATTGAGCTGCAATCTGGGAACAAACATAAAAACTAGAAATGAAATGTATTTTTTTTTGTAATGTTGATTGTGCTCTGGGATGCTCCTGCATCATACTCCCAAGGAAGAGAAGAATCAAGCTCCTCTTGAATGGAAGGTAGCAACAAAAGAGCCATGTTTGAAATCTTTTTCCAGATGCATTTTAAATCTCTGCACATTGTCTTCTTTGGAACATTTCCATGCTGCAATCGAACCTCAATTCTCACAAAGATTCCATTTTATCTGTCGTAATCTTCCTTCACACAACATATCTCTCTCATACAACTACCCTCTACCCAACAAATATTCTGGAAGATGCTTCCTCTACCCACCTCCTCTCGGTGGAGGAATTCTACACCTTCTACCCAGCTTTATCTCTATTGGAGGATAGCAGTTACAAACTCTCTTTCACACCTACAACAAACTTTCTCACAACTCTCTTGTCCTGGTGCACACCTTGCACTCTCAAGGTCTTCTAGCTCCGATACCAATATGATGCAAAGAAAAATACAACTCACCCAATTCCACACACAAAACTCAAATTACAAAGACTCCATTAATGATTTAAAACTTGAAATCGACAATTACTTGTGTCAATTTAGACCCATTCACGATTGCACACAATAATCTCAAATTTTTGAATAAACGCATAATTTTATTATTCAGATTTCATGAATACATAATTACAAATTTTGAAAACTCCATTACCCGTCTACTTTGTCCAACTCCTCTCATCTACTCAATCATTCCCATGATTTCAATTACTACGTGGGTCACTTATCCGACACCTCTTCTTGATTCTTTTCTTTTCCTTTCGCTATCTTCTTGAACAAATTTCCTCTAATCTGCAATTCTCCATCTCTTTTCGATAACCATCCAACCATACATCACATTTTTTATTCTTCTTTTAACTGGCGCCTTTGCCATGCTTCATTTCCTCTATTCGGTAGTCTTAAATTCATCGACTCTTGAGAATTCCTTTTCCAACCGCCTACTTCATGCCACCTAGTCTACTCATCTTCCTTTTCCCATCGATCATACAAAATTCTTTGGTATTCTTATGCTGTGTGGACCATAGCTCTTTTCCATTCAAATACTTCCTCCATCGATTCATTGTTGATTAGCTATCTACTGTGATCGGGTTCCTTCTCCCACATTGATTTCAAAGTGCCTTAACAATGCACTTTCCCTCCATATCTCTTGGCTATGCAGGAACTTGTGTTTACCTACGCAGCCTCCCAACTCCCTTTGGCCACTCTCCTCACCTATGGCACGCTTCTTCACATTGTGATATTGGTTTTTAATAAAAAAAATTCAAGTGTCCCTTCAATTTCATTGGACACGAAAAGACGTGGCCTTTGGTTCTCTTTGCTCTGAATACTGCCTATAGTTTTCCTTCCATCTAATTTAATATTGGCTATTCTTTTATTAATGTCAATCAAATGTTAAATCGTCCATCGAAACCAAATTGAGCTGCAATATGAGAAAAAACACAAAAACTAGAAATAAAATATTTTTTTTTGTAATGTTGATTGTGCTCTTGGATGCTCCTGCATCATTTTCATAATTTTCTTTAACAAAAATGAATAATAGGCCTACTCGAAGCAATAGAAAAGGAAAATATTTTTTTATTATATCTCAATCGCAAATGAGAGCATTGTAATTATAATGTGCCCATTGGCTTCAACTATTTCATGTCATTTGTTACCTACTGTACCTATTTGTACAATTAGGCCTTATAACAATGAATAATATTTCTAGTTGCAATAGGACATAAGTATTGGTATCAGGACAAGGGTAGTTACTTAAGTGACTTTGTTTAATGAATACAGTTGCAACAAGTTAGTAGTGCAATTGTTTAATTGACTTTTGAAATAGTTGCTTGTCCAATGAAATTGTATTGTTTAAAATACTTTGCTAGTAGGCTAGTGCCTATCCAAGCAATGAATTCAGAGTTAATGCATTGTATGCTTGTACAAGGAAGAAGACCTTGCTCAAAGATCTAAAAGAGTATTGCTTTATCTAGTAACAACAAGCTACAAGATATTGGGATTGGTCCCTATCACTAGTACTAGAATATCATGTTTCTTAACATGCTTGTTGATGTTGTTTGTATGCTAAAAAAGTTTAATGCATTCCCAATGTTATTTGAATTTAATAGACTATTGTTTCTGATCCGCATGTCATACCATTCAATGCATTAAACATGCATTGACTGCTTGAGGATCTATTACCCTGTTGCCAAAGGTGGCATGATTTGCATTTAGCGATTAAATATTTGCAAAATATATAGTGTCCTATTTTGCTAATTTACTTTAACAAAAATGAATAATAGGCCTACTCCAACCAATAGAAGAATTTCAATAAATGAGAATTAAGACAGGAAAAACTGAATACTTTGAGCAAGGTCTTGTTGACTATGGAGGCATTCAATACATTACCTATGTATTCATTGCTTGGGTAGTTATCATCCTATCGGCAAAGCTAGCAAGATCTGTATTTAATGTCTAAATGTTTGTGAAAATTTATCTTGCACAATTTGCATTTAATAGACTATTGTTTCTGATCCGATAGTTATACCATTTAGTGCATTAAACATGCATTGGCTGCTTCAGTAGCTACCACCTTGTCGCCAAAGCTGGCACAATTTGCATGCAATGATTGAATATTTGCAAAAAACATAATGCACTCCTAATTTCCTTATTTACTTTAAGAAAAATGAATAATAGGCCTACTCCAATGAATAGAAAAAGAGATAAAATTTTTATTATCTCTTAATTGCAAATGAAACCATTGCAATAGTAACCTGTTGCTTGGCTTCAACTACTCAATGTCATATGTCATCTATTGTACCCACCTGTACAATTAGGCTTTATAACAACAAACAATGCTTGTAGTCGCAGCAGGACAAAAGTATTGATACCAAGACAAGGGTTGCCACTCAAGTGACTTTGTAGAATGAATATAGTTGCAACAAGTTACTATTGCAATTGTTGAGTTCATATCTGAGATAGTTGCTTGTTGAGTCAAAATGTATTGTTTAAAATGTTTTTGAAAAGCCTGAAACTTCTATTTTTTTGGAAAGCTTGTTAGCAAGCATATGTTTCATGTTTACAAATAACATATTGTATGCCATGGACTGTGATCATTTGCCTAATTTTCCCCTCTGGTAGGAACCATTGTTTACAATTGGAGTTGGAGACAAAGACCTATATGAGTGCAAATATTCTAGGTTGTTGACCAAGAAACAGGAAGGTCAGATTCTCATATCATTCTTCTCATTTCTTTCTAGTGAATTTTAAGCCTTCCAATGTGTCTAAAAATTATGTCTTGGAAGAGTTGTGAATAGTAAAGGATAAGCTTGGGTCAAGAATCTAACTTACTGAATAGACAGATGAGTATAGTGAATGGCATGCTATGTAATTCATAAACATGAAACTATTTTATGCCAAAAGCAAGTTACTTTTACAATGAGAGTTATGCATAATTAGAAGCATGTGATATGTAGTCCATGTGCAATGTTTTGCTTCGTACATTGACCAAATTGTATAATTTAAGTATATTTCTTTGTTACTATTTTGCTATTGACTGTAGTAGGCCTAATATTCATTTGCTTGTAAGAAAATCTTATTGATGTGCTATGCAAAACATTGCATATCACATGGTTGCAATTATGCATATCTATGGCTACAACATTGCTGCAATCAAATGATTGCAAAGGTCATTTGCTTATCAACATAAATTGAACAGTTTCAAACAATTGGCATAATTTTTACTAACATTCGAAGAATCAAACTTCATTGGAAAGAAAAGAGATAAATCATCTAGAATTTTGACCTTGTAGTCTCTTGTTCAAGAATCAAGTATATTTGTACATGAAAAGATATTATAAATGTTATGTTGAATGCATGTTTAATGCATTAAACACAAATTGTGCGAGATGTGTTGAAGGCCTAGTGATTACACAAGCAGTGAATGCATAGTTAATTCTTGAAATCCCAGACATGTGTTGGGTTTTTTTGTGCTCATTCTCATTTTTTTATTGTTTCTTGAAAAGCTTTTATGTTTTTAGCTCTAGGCTCCTCTCTTGCATGTTTGTTATTCTGTGCAGCGCGTGAACACAGGAGGAGCCATATGAACAGTGCTCTACTAGTGAGTGGATCCTATGTTTGTTTATGATTCTTGACAACTAGGAGAATTGCTTGTTGTTAGAAGAGCTATGGGGATAGGCAGGTATAGTAGATGACATATGCTACGTAATCCATAAACATGGAATAGTCAGAGTGAAGTAGAAGGTGACCATTGCGATAAATGAGAATTATCACATAATAAACTAAAAGCTTTGATCAAGATCTTGTTCACTATGGAGGCATTGAATGCATTAACTATATGTTGATTGCTTGAGTGGCTGCTAGCCTATTAGCAAAGCTCACAAAATTTTAATTTAATGTCTAAATGTTTGCAAAAATTTATAATGTTTGTCTATTTTTTGCAAATTTTATCATGTGCTTTTGTGTTTCATGTTTATGAATAACATATTATATGTCATGAACTATGCTCATTTGTCTAATTTGTCTTTGTACCAGGAACCATTGCTTCTGATTGGACACGTCCAGGCAAACATCTATATGACTGCAAATATACTTGGTTGTCAAACAAGGAACTAAAAGGTCAAATACTTGTATCATTCTTCCCTTTTGTTTGCAATGAATTTTAATTCTTCCAATTGCCTAAAAAATATGCTTTGGAAGAGTTGTGAACAAAAATGGAAAAGCTTGGTTCAAGAATCTGACCTGCCGAATAGACAGATGAGCATAGTGAATGGCGTGTTATGTAATTCATAAACATGAAACTACTTTTTGTACAAAAGCAAGTTACCATTGCAAGTGTTAAATTCACTTTTGAAATAGTTGCTTGGTGAATAAATTATATTGTTTAAATTTTTTATGTGTTTTCTCTATAATTGGGATTTAAGGACAAATTTATCATGTTTAAAAATTATGTTTTACATCTCTTTCTATTGGTTGGAGTAGGCCTATTGTTCATTTTTGTTTCAACAAATTAGGAAAATAGGGGGACATTATATATACTGGAAAATATTTAATCCTGAAATACTGAACACACGTTTAATGCATTAAATGCAAAATGTTTGAGATGTGTTGGAGAGAGCTGGTGGGTATGCAAATAGTAAATGCATAGTTAATTCTTGTTTGTTTATTGTTTATTGAGAAGGTTGTATGTTTTTAGCTCTCCATGTTGTCTGTTTGTTTGTTAAACTTTATAACTAGAAGTATTGCTTGTTGTTACAAGGGCTAAGGGGACAAATGGGTGCATTCCATGACATATAACATGCTATTCATAAACATGATACGCAGAAGCACACAATGAATTTTTCCAAATGTTTAAGAATTAAATCAAAATTGTAAGGGATTTTTTGTTGAAAATTCACTCATTGTGCTTGATACACAACCCTTGCCAATGAATCAAATTATATAATGTAAACATTTATGCTTTTATTAGATCCTGTTGATAGGTAAGTTTACTACTGCATCCATTTCACTTTCTTTTCAAATAGCTGCTTGGCCAATGAAATTGTATTGTTTAAATTTTTTTGTCTTTTTCCTATAGTTGGGATTTAAGCACATATTTTTTTGTGCTTGAAAATTATGGTTCAACTCTTTTTCTATTGGTTGGAGTAGGTCAATTTTGCAATTGTATGATGTGCACTGGATATGGCACACTTGTTTATCAATCTACAACTATTGTATTAAATGCCATGAGGTCTACTATTCAATTTTGTTTAAGTAAATTAGGAAAATAGGACATTATATATTTTGGAAAATATTTAATTTCTCAATGCAAATTGGACAAGCTTTGACAGAGGGTTGGTTGGCACAAAATCAATGAATGCATGATTAATGTACTAGGTCTATTATTCATTTCCATTTAAGAAAATTAGAAGACTAGGAAGACATTATGAATTTTGGCAAATACTTAACCAATGAATTTGCATATTCGATAATTGCAATTATGCATATTCCTGAATGCAAAAGAAACATAACTCTATAGCTCCTCTAGTATTCAAGGGCCTCATAGACTTAGGAAACATAAACATATGAGTATAGTGAATGGCATGCTATATAATTCATAAACATGAAACTATTTTATGGCCAAAAGCAAGTTACTTTTGCAATGAGAGTTATGCATAATTAAAAGCATGTGATATGTAGCCCATGTGCAATGTTTCGCTTCCTACATTAACCAGATTGTATAATTTAAGTATATTTGCCTTCATTTGCTTGTAAGCAAATATGATTGATGTGCTATGCAAAACATTGCATATGAATTGTGTATCACATGGTTGCAATTATGCACATCTCTGCTACAACATTGCTGCAATCAAATGATTGCAAAGGTCATTTGCTTATCAACATAAATTGGACAGTTTCAAAAACTTGGCATAATTTTTACACACATTCAAAGAATCAAGTATATTTGTACATGAAAATTAATTATAAATATTATGTTCAATGCATGTTTAATGCATTAAATGCAAATTTTGCAAGATGTATTGGAGGCCTAGTGGGTACACAAGCAGTGAATGCATAGTTAATTCATGAAATTCCAGGCATGTGCTTGGTTATTTTTGTGCTTATTCTCATTTGTTTATTGTTTGTTGAAAAGCTTGTATGTTTATGTTGTTGCTACATAAAGCAATGTTGTTTTAGATTTTGAGCAAGGTCTTGTTCGTTGTGGAAGCAAATTGTGGATTGATTGCTTTAATACGCATTAGCCTACCAGCAAAGTTTGTAAAATTTAGATTTAATGACTAGATATTTGCAACAAAAAAATTGTGTTGTTCTATGTGGCTTATTTGCATAAAGGAAAATGAATGGTAGACCTACTTGAAGGAATAGAAAAAGATATAAATGATAATTTTCAAACATTCTTGTTTACATCTATTCACCATTAACAGACTACAAGGTATTGGGATTTCTTCATACTACTAGCCTCAACATATTGTGTTTCTCAAGGCACTCTTCTATATCATTTCATTTCCCTATTGCGTCACTTTAACGGTTTGATACCACTTTTTTTTGCGGCACTTTTCAATGATGTAAATCGATTAATATTTCAAAGGAAATTAAAGCAAGGTCTTGTTCACTATGGAGGCATTGAATGCATTAACTATGTGTTGATTGCTTGAATGACTACTAGTCTATTAGCAAAGCTCACAAAATTTTAATTTAATGTCTAAATGTTTGCAAAATTTTATTACATTTGTCTATTTTTTTGCAAATTTAATCGTGTGTTTTTGTGTTTCATGTTTATGAATAACATATTATATGTCATGAATTGTGTTCATTTGTCTAATTTGTCTTTGTAACAGGAACCATTGCTTGCAATTGGAGACAAAGGAAAACGTCTATATGGCCACAAATATACTTGGTTGTTGAACAAGTAACTGAAAGGTCAGATTCTTGTATCAATTTTTCCTTTTGTTTGCAATGAATTTTAAGTCTTCCAATGTGCCTAAATATTATGCCTTGGAAGAATTGTGAACAATAAGGGAGAAGCTTGGTTCAAGAATTTGACTTGCCAAATAGACAGATGAGCATAGTGAATGGCATGCCATGTAATTCATAAACATGAAACTATTTTTTGTACAAAAGAAAGTTACCATTGCAATCGTTGAATTTGCTTTTGAAATAGTTGCTTGGAAAATTAAATTATATTGTTTAAAATTTTTATGTGTTTTTCTATAATTGGGATTTAAGGACAAATTTTTCGTATTTGAAAATTATGTTTTATCTCTCTTTCTATTGGTTGGAGTAGGCCTATTGTTCATTTTCGTTTGAGTAAATTAGGAAAATAGGGGGACATTATATATACTCAAAAATATTCAATCCTGAAACACTAAATACATGTTTAATCCATTAAATGCAAAATGTTCAAGATGCATTGGAGAGTTGTTGTGTATGCAAGCAGTAAATGCATAGTTAATTCTTGTTTGTTTATTGTTTGTTGAGAAGGTTGTATGTTTTTAGCTCTCAATGTTGTCTATTCTAGGAACAATGCACTACTGGTGAGTGGCACATCTGTTTGTTTGTAAAACTCTATAACTAGAAGTATTGCTTGTTGTTACAAAGACTAAGGGGACAAATGGGTGCAGTCCATGAGATATAACATGCTATTCATAAACATGATACACAAAAGCACACAATGAATTTTTCTAAATGTTTAAGAATTAAATCGAAATTGTAAGGGATTTTTTGTTGAAAATTTTCTCTTTGCACTTGATACACAACCCTTGCCAATGAATCAAATTCCATAATCTAAACATTTTTTCTTTTAGTAGTTCCTGCCGATAGGTAGGTTTACTATTGCATCTATAGCATTTGCTTTTCAAATAGTCACTTGGCCAATCAAATTGCATTGTTTAAAATATTTTTGTCTTTTTCATATAGTCAGGACTTAAGCACATATTTTTTGTGCTTGAAAATTATGGTTTATCTCTTTTTCTATTGGTTGGAGTAGGTCAAATTTTCATTTGCTTTAATTAAATTAGGAAAATAGGGGGACATTATATATTGTGGAAAATATTTAATTGAGGGATGCATATTGTACGAGTCTTGGCGGTAGGCTGGTGGGTATTGTAGCAGTGAATGCATGCTTAATGCATTAAATGCAAACTTCACATTTTTAATTAATGAAATATGAGGTGAGTGTTGGTTTCTGCTTATTATCATTTGTTTATTGTTTGTTGACAAGCTTTTGTGTTTTTAGCTTTTGGTTTCCATCTTCGATATTTATTATTCTGTATAGTGCTTGAATGAGGGAATAGTCGTAGGAACTGTGTACTATTGGTGATTGGCATGTCTCTCTGTTTGTGATACTTGATAACTAGAAGTGTTGCTCGCTATTACAAGGAGAACTAAATGGTTTGAGAAGGGTCTTGTCGAGTGTGAGTGCATTGAAATCATTAACTATGTGTTTATTGCTTGAATGGCTATCAGCCTATCAGCAAATCTCACAAAGAAAATTGTGTGGGATGTGTTGGAGGGCTAGTGGGTACGCAAGCAATGAATGCATAGTTAATTCATTAAATCTTAGGTGAGTGTTGGGTTTTATTTGTGCTTATTCTTGTTTGTTTATTGTTTGTTTAAAAGCTTGTGTGTTTTTAGATCTTGATTGCACTTTTCCATGCTTGTTATTCTCTAAAAGTGCACTACTGGTGAGTGACTTGGTTGTGTGTTTATGATACTTGATAAATACAAGTATTGCTTGTTTTTATACACATCACTTGAGAACATACTTTTTTTGTTTGAAAATTATCATTTATATCTTTTTCTATTCTTTCAAGTAGGTCTACTATTCATTTTCCTTTAAGCAAATAAGCTAAATAGAAAGATGTGAAATTTTCTTGTAAATATCTAGTCCTTAAATCCAAATTTTACAAGCTTTGCTAGTAGGCTAATTCCTATTAAAACAATCAATCCATAGTTAATGCATTGTATGCTTCCACAGCGAACAAGACCTTGCTCAAGGATCTAAAACATTATTTCTTTATGTAGCAACAATACACTACTATTCTAATGCATCAATCAACATACAAATTTGTTTCAAGTCTATATTCTCACACGTTCACATGTAACACCCTTGCCATTCTAACTATGCATGCAATCAGTTGACATCTAGAAGGTATGCAACACAACAAAGCATAGACAAGCATTCTTGTTTATAGCTATTCACCATTGACACACTACGAGGTGTTGGGATTGCTCCATACCAGTAGCCTCAACATATTGTGTTTCTAAAGGCATTTTTTTCAATGTTGTTTTCCTTCATTAATGCATCCCTTTAATTGTTTGATACTAATTCTTTTTGCTGGGACTTTTCAATGATGTAAGTGGATTAATACTTGAAATGAAATTAATTAATATTTAAACCTCCAATCTAGCTATACCAATAGCAAAATAGTTAAATCATGGTTTCCAAACATGAAGAATATGTCCATAAATACCAATTATATAATGTTCCCATATTTTCCTAATTTACTTAAACTAAAAC
Source organism: Sequoia sempervirens (assembly GCA_007258455.2). Taxonomy (NCBI): domain Eukaryota; kingdom Viridiplantae; phylum Streptophyta; class Pinopsida; order Cupressales; family Cupressaceae; genus Sequoia; species Sequoia sempervirens. Next base: position 135,616,692 of record VDFB02075321.1, on the reverse strand, counting down.
GAATAATAGACCTACTACAAGATAATCAAATTTGATTAGCCAAGGAAGTATTACAAATGAAAATGATAAAATTAAGAATTGAATGCAAACTGTGTCAGCTTTACTGCCATCATGCACTTCATGTGCCTAACATTTTGCTTACAAGCAAGTTACTGTTGCAATGAGAGCAGGTCACTATTGCAATTGTGTGATGTTCATTGGATATGGCATGCTTCGCTATCGATCTACAAATATTGCATTAAATACTACTAAGTCTACTATTCATTTTTGTTTAAGTAAATTAGGAAAATAGGACATTATATATTTTGGAAAATATTTAATCGTTGAATGCAAATTGCACAAGCTTTGACAGAGGACTGGTTGGCACAAAAGCAATGAATGCATGATTAATACACTAGGTCTATTATTGATTTATGTTTAAGAAAATTAGAAGACTAGAAAGACATTATGAATTTTGGAAAATAGTTAACCAATGAATTGCATATCCAATTAATACAATTATGCATATTAAGACCACACAAGCTTCTCAACAAACAATAAACAAATGAGAATAAGCACAAACCCGAACTCAAGACAATAAAAATTTCAACAAATATTTAACCAATGAATTGCATATCCCATGATTGAAATTATGGATATTCCTGATTGTAAAAGTAACATGCTTCTAGGCAAAAAATAGTTTCATGTTTATTAATTACATGGCATGTCATTCACTGCTTTAAGATGCATTACAGATATCTACAAAATTTATCATCTACTTCTATTTTGGTACTTTGCTTACAAGCAATCAATACTAGGGGCACATGAAAAAAATTGGGAAAAAATAGACCAACAAGATAAATTTTTGCAAACACTCAGACATTGAATACAAATTATGTGAGCTTTGCTAATAGGCTAGTAGCCACTCAAGAAATGAATACATATTCAATGCATTGAATTCCTCCATAGTCGACAAGACCTTGCTCAAAGCTATCAAGAATAACAAACATTGAAGACAACAACACAAAGCTAAAAACACACAAGCTTCTCAACAAACAATAAACAAACAAGAATAAGCACAAATAAAACCCAACACTCGCCTAAGATTTCATGAATTAACTATGCATTCATTGCTTGTGTACCCACCAATTGTCAAAAACATTTCGCAAAGCTTGCATTTAATGCATTAAGTATGCATTCACTACTTTGTGCAAAAAGCAATTTCATGTTTATGAATTACATTGCATGTCATTCACTATGCCCATTTGTCTATTTGGAAAGTCGAATTCTTGAACCAACGTTCTCCTTTATTGTTCACAACTCTTCCAATACATAGATCTTGGACACATTGGAAAGTCATGTTTATTAATGCATTTTTTGATATTGTTTCTCTGCTAAAAATGTTTACTGCATTTCCTATGTTTTGTTACAAAGTGAATGCTAATGCTTAGTGATTTAATAACAAAAAACTATACTATTGAGATAATTTCTAAAACAAAACTCTATAGCTCCTTAATATTCAAGGGCCTCAGAGACTTAGGAAACATGGAAGAAGGAAAAATAGAGCTAAAAATAGACAATTTTGTCAACAAACAATAAACAAATGAAAATTGACACAAATAAAACTGATCACTTCTCTGGAATTCCATACATCACCTATGCATTCATAGCTTATGTACCCACAATCCCACCTACAAATCTTGCAAAATTTGTATTTAATAGACTATTGTTTCTGATCCACTAGTCCTACAATTTAATGCATTAAACATGTATTCATTGGTTCAAATTCTACCACCCTGCTACCAAAGATGACACAATTTGTATCTAGTGATTAAATATTTGCAAGATATATAATGTTATCCTATTTTCCTAATTTACTTTAACAAGGTTCAATAATAGACCTGCTCCAATCAATAGAAAAAGAGATAAATTGTTTATTATAAGCAATTATGTGTTTATTGCTTGAGCGACTACCGATCTATCAGCAAAGCTCGAAAAGAAAATTGTGTGAGATGTGTTGGAGGACTTGTGGGTACAAAAGCAGTGAATGCATAGTTAATTCATGAAATTTGAGGTGGGTACTTGGTTTTATTTATGCTTATTCTTGTTTGTTTATTGTTTGTTGAAAAGATTGTGTGTTTTTAGCTTTTGGTTTTGTTCTTGCATGTTTGTTATTTGGTGGCAGTGCACTACTAGTGAGTGGCTTGTCTCTATGTTTATGATACTTGGTTGCTATTACAAGGGCTAACGAAGCAACTGGGTATAGTAGATGACATATGCTAAGTAATCAAAAAACATGCAATGGTTGAAGCGAAAGAGAATTAGAATAGGAAAAATTGAATGCTTTGAGTAAGTTCTTGTCAATTGTGGAGGCATTGAATGCATAAACTATGTGTTCATTACTTAAGTGGTGAGTAGTCTATTAGAAAAGCTTGCAAATTTTTTATTTAATGTCTGAATGTTTGCAAAAATTTATCATGTTGGTCTATTTTTTTGGAAATTTTATCATTTTTTTGGTGGTTCATGTTTATTAATAGCGTATTATATGTCATGGACTATGCTCATTTGCCTAATTTTTCCCTATAACAGGAACCATTACTTGCAATTGGAGTTGGAGGAAGACATCTATATGAGTGAAAATATACTTGGTTGTTGAATAGGAGACTGGAAGGTCAAATTCTTGTATCATTCTTCCCCTTTATTTCAAATGAATTTTAAGCCTTCTAATGTGTCTACAAATTATGCCTTGGAAGATTTGTGAACAATAAAGGGGAGACCTGGTTCAATAATCTTACTTACTGAATAGACAAATGAGTATAGTGAATGGCATACCATGTAATTCATAAACAGGAAACTATTTTTTGGCCAAAAACAAGTTACTTTTGCAATCAGAATTATGCATAATTACAAACATGTAATATGCAATCCATATGTAATGTTTCACCATGAACATTGATTAGACTATATAATTTGAGTATATTTTCCCATATATGTTTTGCTATTCATTGTAGTGGCTTTAATATTTGTTTTCTTGTAAGAAAATTAGCAAAATTGAAGCACATAATAAATTTTGGAAAATATCTATAATGCATCACAAAGCAGCAAATGCATAGTTAATGCATTAAATACTATGCCAATACAAGCATACTTGTTGAATTTTCTGCTCGATAGCTTGGATTTAATTCTTGAATATTTGGCAAAATTTATTATGCCCTCCTGTGTTTCATGTTTATGAAGAGCATGTTCTATGTCATGGACTATGCTGATTTGTCTGAATTGTACCTGTAACAGGAACCATTTGTTGCAATTGAAGTGTAGTACAAAGATATTTCTCACTGCAAATAGACTTGGTTCTTTAGCAAAAAGTTTTAAGGTCAAATTCTTGTATCATTCTCCCACTTTGTTTGCAATGAAATTTAATTCTTCCAATGTGTCTGAGAATTATGTATTAGAAGAGCTGTGAACAATAAAGGAGAATGCTTGTTCAAGAATTTGACTTCCCAAAGAGACAGATTGGCATAGTGTATGACATGCCATGTAATTCATAAACATGAAAATATTTTTTTCTCAATAGCAAGTTTCTTTTAAGAAACATGATATATTGGTGTTAGTGATAGGGACCAATCCCAATATCTAGTAAATTGTTGTTGCTACATAAAGAAAAACTCTTTTACATCGTTGAGCAAGGACTTCTTCATTGTATAGGCATACAATGCATCAACTTTGGATTCATTGTTTGGATAGGCACTAGCGTGCCAACAAAACCTATGAAATTTGGATTTTATGTCAAAATGTTTGCAAAAATTTATCACGTTGGTCTTGTTGTCAATTCAGATTGCACCCAAAACGCTTGATTATTTAAATCTAGCAATCTGTTGAAACATGGAATGATTCTCAGGCCTGTGGGTTGCCTAAAACTGAGAATCAATCTCCAGAGAGGGCTGGTTCCTTGATGAAAACCTCCTAAAAACTAACTGACTTGGCTGGGAAAGAGATAGAAAGCTTGCTTGAATTGAAATTCTAAAGCTACGAGAGGTGATTGCACCTAAATGATAATGACTTTGCAATTATGACTCACAATAACTTTTCAAAACTCTAATATGCACATCCTGATTCAATAATTTAATCACTTGAATGATTTAAACATAGGCTTTGATTTAATGCAATATTGAGGGAAAACGAGGTTTTCACGACAAAATTTATTAACCAATTAATAAGCACAGTGCATAACCAGTGAACTTAAACTAAATTGCATACAGATATGTGAAAAAGACAGAAAAAGTCAGATGTTTCAGAACTGAAACATAGTAATTCTTCGATCAAATTCTTCACAAAACGATGCTCAAAATCTAGAAGGAAAACTCTAAAGTACTGAACTCAAAGGAATCTTTTGCAATTACACACTTCGAACCTGTAATAAACACTGCTATATTAATCTAAAAACTGAGTTACAAAATGATCTTTTTTGTTGAAGGCAAAGATAGAAAACAAGAACTGAATTGAAAAACAGTTAAGTTTTTCAATATATACAAAAAAACCCTTCCAAAAGGCATGCAAAAAGAACTGAAAGTCCAACTCCAAGAAAGGGTGATAATTCCAAAGCCAAATCTGAGCAGAAGAAAATATCTCTAAAAAGGAGGCCCAAAACCATGCAAAAATAAGTCCAATCAAGCTCAAACTCACTGCCAAGTCATAACTGATACATGCACTATTCCAACTGAACTGCAACTCCCTGAAAAAGTGGCTTAAAGCATGCAAAACTGCCTCGTTTTTACCAATCTGCCCATGCAACTGTAAAGTCCACCTCTGCACAATCAATCTTCAGTTTAAGCAAATAGTTATAACTCAACTTTATATAACATTTATTTATTTGCATTTTAAAATACTAAATTAATTAAATGATTTATAAAATATCATTTAATTAATTAGCTACAATATTTAATGCAAATAAACAAATGAAAATAATTCCTTTTGCAAAAACTGAATTTCCTCTTAAAGCTTCATACACTTCACTCAGCATATATTAAAGATATGCATTGTTTTATAAACATTATTGAAGATCACCATATTTTTGGTAATGATTAAATGTTTTACCAAATTATTCAGCACAAAAATTCCATCATTGATAAGGTCGACCACTTGTTAGGCGAGTTGACTTCAAAAACGTGACCATGGAGACAATTAAAAACAAAATGATTTATTGAAAATCATTTGCAAAAATATCAAAAAAGAATTTAGGGCGAATGAATAAGGTAAAACATGAACCCTAAAATCATTATGTCTTTTTACTTTTGAGAAGCTTCTGGAGGAAGTCGGCCACCACTGCTCAAACCCTAGCCATGAACTTGCTTTTCTGGTATTTCTACCATTGATGAACTTCGAATCTGGTCGTTTTTGGGCCGAACCTGCAATATATAACGTTTTTTCTCAAAAATGTGGAGAGAATGGGGCGTAATTTACTGTTCTAAATGATGTTCTTTCATTTTTATGAGCTTTTCCTGCAAATTTGGGCACGAATCTTCATCTTCTTGGCCGTTTTTAGAGAATGACGTTTTTAAAAAAAATGTTGGAAGGCACATGAGGCATGATTTTCCTGATCTGAGTGATGCATTTTCATTTTTTTGTGTATTGCTGCGAATTTTGGACAAATTTGCTTCTTTTCCTGGCCGCCATGATCATTCTTTAGCTTCAAACTTGCTGGAGACTCTTCTGAATTCGAAAAAATGAAGATCTTAATAGGTATTGAGATCTAAATTCATTTTTTTTTAAGTTTCATGCAAATTTCTGAAAGATCTCTTTATTTCTGAAGCTGCCATGAAAGTTCTTGAAGTAATTTCTTTTGACAAAGAACAAATTTGCTTAAAAAAAGTTTGAATCTGGTCTTTTCTTTCAATTTTTTTTTGCAATACTTTACTTTTGTAAGTTGCGCCATGATTATTTCTTTCAGATTTCTGCAAAAACATTGTATTTTGGACTCACAACAGATGAAATGCTTCAATTTTCTGTTAAAATACAGTCACGTTTTTCAAAACTGGGCATTTTTCTCTCATAGAAATCTGCAAAAAATATTTTGCTCTAATATAAAGTAAGAGCAACATTCCATAAAATGACTGCATCATGACTGGCCTTTGGTCTTTTATTTTTGAATTTTATTCAAAATCTGTTTCCTTGAGCATCTACAACTGTTTTTATCTTTCACAAAATCGTCACAGCTCGTAGCCCACTGTCTTTTACATGCCTTCATTTCAAAGTAACTCATAATGTCTTTTAAGGCAAAACTATGTTTTGATATTTAATGCAGTCTTAGTAGCACTTATTCCTTGATTGACTTTGGTTTTATATCTATGCAAAATCTATTTTTCTGTATCTTTGCAAATAAGGACTGCCAATGAAAGACATATGTTCCATTTAATATTAATGCTGAATAACCCACATTGCATTGTTGTCTCAGTAAAACTTGTAACATTGTATACCTTTATACTGCTGACAGTATGTGCTTGCATAATGAACATCAGAAAATGGTATGCACTCATGATGTTCCACTGTAGTAAACATGCTTTTCCTCAAACGGTTGCACACAGATTTATATGACTTGTCTGTGAATTATACTCTTGATGGGCAGAATTACTGTTCTGAGACATCCAAATACTGTCTTATGATTCAAGATTCCTATTTTTCAAGAACTCAAAAGATTTCTTTTCTCCTCCAATCATCTCATTAATACTTCACTGATGTTGTCAATGTACACCTTGTTCACTATTGTATTTTTTCCCTTATGCTTGTCACTGTGCTATCTCTCAAGCTCACTTGAAGCAAGATAATGAACCTCCTTTGTTCCCCAAATCATGGTTGTATCTTATGATGGAAACACACTCAGCAATATGTGCCAGAGTATAACATTAGCTTGTAACATCAGATTGTTCTGTTTGGTAAAAAATAATGCATATCTGTATCTTCCATTATAATTAAATGTTGATTCAAAATAGAATTTGCTGCTTTCTGTTGAAGAACTTGTAAAAACTTGGACTATTGCAAATCTGTTCTGTATGGTGATATGATTTATGAAAGCATTCCAACACTTGAATATTTTGTTTCTCTTCAATGCAAAGAGGCTCAACACTTTATTAAAATGCAATGTAAAAATATGAAGCAGAGCTGAACAAAGTATTATCAAAATTGATGAGTTCTTCACACTATTCTTTTGAATTTCTTTGAAATAAGGCTGCTTATATGATTATCCTTTAATTTCAGCAACTCTCTTAATGACTGTTTTAACAATGTTAACGAACTCTCGTATGTAACTTGAGAGTGTATCCTTTTGATATGCCGGGCTCAACCCTTGTGGGAGCCTATTTTACTCCACATATCTGATAAAATAATTTTGAACATCATGAACCTATTCCTGCACACTGAAACAAACATGTTAGCAAAATTAAAAGAAGCTGAAAGCTTCCATTGAATTATGTCTTTCCTCTCGATCTCTTGCAATTATCTGATGAATGCTTGGTTTAATGCAAATTACATTCTTGTCTGTAGCATAGGCGTAAGGCAGAAAGTAATTCACCATTGCTTAAAGTATAACTCTAATACCATTTTCCTTAATGATTTTGTAGGTACTTAGAACGATGAAGTGAGGTTGCAGCTGCTTGGATGCACGACGGCTAGAAGCACCAACGAAAGTGATTCATCATTACAGGCAATGATGAATTGCTTCTCTCCTTTACTCTTATGTTATTTTCAGTTGTGTAGCTTGTGCATACAAATTTTGTATTCATCTCTTGATTGTCAGAAACAAACTCAGTTACTCTCGCGGCTTGTGCGAGATTCAGCATTTCACAAAATGAATAAAAGTATCATTATGCAAATTTTCTTAATTTTCTGTTTTAAACATTTGCACAATAAACTTATGAAACATATGTAAGATGATCTCAATGATGATCAATGAACACTCAATCAGCAAAAATATGAAAAAATTTATGTACCTATAAATGATGAACCTCATTCAGCTCTACCTATTTGAGCTTGGAGTGAAAAATAGGTAACAGGTCTATTTGACTTATTTTCTTAGAGGAAAATGATTATGGAGGCATTAAATGTATCAACTATGTGTTCATTTCTTATGTCATGGACAATGCTCATTTGTCTAGTTTCTCCCTCTAACAAGAACCATCGCCTGCAATTGGAGTCGGAAGCAACCATCTATATGGTTGCAAATATACTTGGTTGTTCAACAAACAACTGAAAGGTTAGATTCTTGTATCAATGTTGCCCTTTGTTTGCAATGAATTTTAAGCATTTTGATGTGCCTAAAAATTATTTCTTGGTAAAGTTGTGAAGAACAAAGTAGAATCGTGGTTCAAGAATTTAAGTCACCAAATAGACAGATGAGCATAGTGAATGAATGGCATGTCATGTAATCCATAAACATGGGACTATTTTTTGCCCAAAAGAAAGGTACTATTGCAATTGTTGAATTTTCTTTTTCAAATACTTGTTGATAGGCCACTGGTCACTCAAGCAATAAACACATGGTTAATGCATTCAATGCAGCCACAATTGACAAGACCTTCCTCAAAGAATATGTCATCTACTATACCCACTTGCTTCGTCAGCCCTTGTAACAACAACTAATACTTCTAGTTATAAAGTATCATAAACACACAGCCAAGCCACTCATCAGTAGTGTACTTTTACATAATAACGAACATGGAAGAGTGAACCAAACACACAAGCTTTTCAACAAACAATAAACAAATGAGAATAAGCACAAATAAAACCCAGCACTCGCCTGAGATTTCACAAATTAACTATGCATTCATTGCTTGTGTACCCATCAGACCTTCAACACATCTCGCACAATTTTCTTTGCGAGCTTTGTTGATAGACTGATAGCCAGTCAAGCAATAAACACATAGTTAATGCTTTCAATGCACCCACAGTCAACAAGACCTTGCTCAAACCATTCATTTTTCCTTGTAACAATGAGTGACACTTGTAGTTATCAAGTATCACAAATAGGAAGACGAGCCACTCACTAGTCGCACACCATTCCTATGACTCCTCCCTCATTCAAGCACTGCACAAAATGACAAACATCAAAGACAACAACCCACAACAAAAAACATGCAAGCTTCTCAACAAACAATAAATAAATGATAATAAGCAGAAACCAACACTCACCTGATATTTCATGAATTAACTATGAATTCTCTGCTTGTGTTCTCGCCAGCTATCCAACACATATCATGAAGTTTACATTTATTGCATTAAACATGCATTCACTGCTTCAGTACCCACCATCCCACTGCCAAAACTCACACAATTTGCATACTTCGATTAAATATTTTCCACGATATAATGTCCCCCTCCTTTCCTAATTTACTTAAATGAAAATGAAAAATTGACCTACTCCAACCAATAGAAAAAGAGATAAACAATAGTTTTCAAGCACAAAAAATATGTGCTTGCATCCCGATTATAGGAAAAAGACAAAAATATTTTAAACAATACAATTTCATTGGCCAAGCAACTATTTGAAAATCAAATGCAATGAATGCAATAGTAATATCTTTGTCTTTTTCCTATACTTGTAATTTAAGGAAATATTTTTGGTATTTGGAAATTATGTTTTATTTCTCTTCCTATTTGTTGGAGTAGGTCTATTATACATTTTTGTTCAAGTAAATTAGGAAAATAGTATGACATTATATATATATATTATAGAATCTTTTTTGCTAGCAAGCCATGCATATCAAGTACATTGATCGCATGTCAGTGAGAACACTCACACAACTTACATTTAATTCTTAAATATCTGGCAGATTTTATTATGTTCTTATTTGTCTCATGTTTATGAATAACATGTTATATTTCATAAACTGTGCTCATTTTCCTAGATTGTTCCTATAACTAGAACCACTTCTTGCAATTGAACTAAGGGACAAAGATCTATATTGTTGCACATAGACTTAGTACTTGAACGACAAGCTACAATGTCAGATTCCTCTACCATTCTCCTCCTTTGTTTCAAATGAATTTTAATTCTTCCAATGTGTCTAAGAATTATGTACTAGAAGAACTGTGAACAATAAAGGAGAAAAGTGGTTGAAGAATCTGACTTTCCAAATAGATAAATGAGCATAGTCAATGACATGCCATGTAATTCATAAACATGAAACTATTCTTTGCTCAAAAGCATCTTACTTTTGCAATCAAAAACATGCATAATTGCAATCATGGAATATAGATAATTTTCTTAAACAAAAATCAATAATGGATTTAGTGCATTAATCATGCATTCACTGTTGTAATGCTAACTAGCCCGCTACCAAAGCTTGTGCAATTTGCATCCACTGATTAAGTATTTTCCAAAATATATAATGTCCTATTTACCTAATTTGCTTGAACAAAAATGAATAGTGGATCTGCTCCAACCAAGGTATTGAGTTTATGCTTTCATACTTCTGATTTGTCTACTATGCCTAATATTGAAACAAAACAATTGCATATGTATGAGAACTTATATCTTGTTGATACTAGAAGTATTCTTTGTTGTTGTAACACTTAACTGTACAAATTGGTATAGTAGATTGCATATGCTATGTAACCAAGATACATGGAACAGTTGAAGCCAAGGAGTAGATTACTATTGCAATGGTTTCATTTGCAATTGAGAGATAATAAACAATTTATCTCTTTTTCTATTAGTTGGAGTAGGCCTTTTATTCATTTTTGTTAAAGTAAATTAGGAGAATAGGAGGCTACTATCATTGACGTGGTCAATGCATGTTTAATGCATTAAATGATATGGCTGGTAGACCAAAAACAAGAATCTATTAAATGCAAATTGTGCAAGATAACATGTTATTCATAAACATGAAACACATAAACACATGATAAATTTTGCAAAAAAATAGACCAAAGCAATATTTTTTCCAAACATTTAGGCACTAAATACAAATTTTCTGAGCTTTGTTGATAGGCTCATACCTACTCAAGCAATGAATACATAGTTAATACATTGAATGCCTCCAAAGTTGACAACACCTTCCTTGAAGCATTTAGTTTTCCCTGTGATAATTCTTCTTTTTTGCAATACTCATCTACTCCTTTGCTTCCACTGTTCCATGTTTATAGATTGCATACCATATGTCATCTATTGTACCCATTTTTTCCCCTTGTCCCTTGTAACAACAAGCAATACTTCTAGTTATAAAGTATCATAAACAAGCAGACAAGTTTCTCACCAGTAATGCATTGTTCCTAGAATAAAGAACATGGAAGAGGGGAATCCAGAGCTAAAAACACACAAGCTTTTCAAGAAACAATAAACAAACAAGAATAAGCACAATTAAAACCCAACACATGCCTGAGATTTCATGAATTAACTATTCATCCACTGCCTATGTACCTACGAGTTTTCCAACACATCTCACAAAGTTTGCATTTAATGCACCATGCATTCATTGTTTCAGTACCCACCAGTCCACCACCAAAGCTCACACAATTTGCATTCACTGCTTAAATATTTGTCACAATATATAATGTCCCCATATTTTCCTAATTTACTTAAACGAAAATGAAAAATGGACCCACTCCAAGCAATAGAAAAAGAGATAAACCATAATTTTCAAGCACAAAAATATATGCTTTAATGCCAACTATAGGAAAAAGACAAAACTATGTTAAACAATAAAATTTCATTGGCCAAGCAACTATTTGAAAACCAAATTCAACGATGCCAATAGTAACTTGCTTTTTCTAAGCTATACTTCTAGTTGCAGCGACATAGAGGAATTGATATCAAGACAAGGGAAGAAAGCATTTACAACTTCTACAAGGTTTTATTAGAAAACTGGGAACAATTTTTTGTCGTTCCTACAAAAAAAGCAACATAGCTTACAAGAAAAATAATTCATACACAGTAAGCAAATGAGAATTACAAAACAAAAAACTAAATACTTTGAACAAGGTCTTGTTGATTGTGGCGTCATTTAATGCAATATCTATAGATTAATCAACAAGTGTCCCATATCCAATGCACATTATACAATTCAAATAGTGACCTGCCCCAATTGCAATAGTTCCTAGTCCCTCAGAGAAACAATCTTTCTACTCTCCAGATTTACTTGAAACAATTTCAATTTCAAAATAAAACTCAACGATTGCAATAGTAACTTGTTACAACTGTATTCATTCTACATACTTCTGTCTTGCTACGACTACAAGCATTGTTTCTTGTTAAAAAGCCTAATTGTATGACAAGGTACAGTGGATGACATATGATATGGAGCAGTTGAAACCAAGGAACAGGTCACTATTGCAATGGTTTCATTTGCAATTAAGAGATAATAAACAATTTATCTTTTTTACTATTCGTTGGAGTAGGCCTATTATTCATTTTTGTTAAAGTAAATTAGGAAATTAGGACATTGTATATTTTGGAAATATCCAATCACTGCATGCAAATTGTGCTAGCTGCAATTATGCGTATCTCTGACTACAACATTATTGCAATCAAACGATTGCAAAGGCCACTTGCTTATGGGAAAAAAATAGACAAATTTAAACAATTCACATAATTATTCCAGACATTTGAAGAATGAAACTTCATTGTTATGCTTGTGTTATTCATAAACATAAAACATAAAATCACATGACAAAATTAACAAGTAAGATGCAAAATTGTTGCAATCAATACTTAGTCAATGCATTTGATGCATTCACAGTTAACAAGACCTTGCCCAAAAAAATTAGTTTTCCATATGTTGTTTGTTTCTTTGCTTTTACTGTTTCATGTTTATGACATACATGCCATATGCATGTGAGTTGTTATTGTAGTTACTTTGGTAGGATTTGTAAATTAGGTTTACCAAATAGTCAAAGTTCTTCTACATTCAATCTTTGATACTTTACAAAGCAATAACAACTCACCTCCATGGCATTCTCCAAAATTCAGTTGTTCTTTTGCAAATGTCCTCTGCCTTCTAAACAATAAAATAGTTCTCTCTACCTCAACATTCCTCACAGATTTGCAGACCATATTCTTAGGAATTAATCAAAGGAAAAAAAAAATTCCAGTCTATATTCTCACATGTTTACATGTAACACTTTTTCCATTCTCACTATCTATACACTCAATCAATGTCTAGAAGCTATGCAACACATCGAGGCATAGACAACCATTCCCATTTACACATTACGAGGTATTGGGATTGCTCCATACCACTAGCCTCAATGTATTGTTTTTGGTACAACTTCTCAATAATGAAAGTGGATTCATATTTGCAAAACAATTAATTAATATTTAAACCTCCAGTTTAGCTATAAAGTTGTTATTCTTATGAACTTTACTTTTTATGGCCTATTTTTCATTAGCATATGTTCTTTTTTTAATTCTGGATAAATAAAATTATTTATAATTAGTTTATTTACGTCCTAGGCACACATCATACAAACGAACCAACTGCATCGATGCTGAGAATAGTATGACTGTTACATGTAAACATGTAACAATATTCAGTTGAATCTGCACATCCTGTGAATAAGATTTTGCAAATCAATTCTTATAACTTACCCAAGACTTTGTTATATGTTATTAAATACATTGTTAGCTCTTACAATTAAGTTTTTATTAATTAGTGTTCCTTTTTTCATTGGTTTTGTTGCTCTTTCTTACAAACAGAGGAAAAAATGTCCCCATCCTACTTGTTATGCCTTGCATAACCACCCCATTTTAAATTTGATTAAAATGGGACCCTCTTTTTTCTTTCGCTCTTTGTATTTCACCCCCTTCAATTTTGAGGTTTTTTTTTTGCCTTGGCATGTGCTTAATATGTTTATCTTGCTTTCCCAAATATTTTTCCCAAGTTGAATATTGAAAATCCTATGTTTTGGGCAAAGTTCAGGTTTTTACTCTGGTTCGGGATTTTCTGGTCCGTCCGGATTTTCTTGTTAGAAACCAAGCTCACCTATATGCAATCACCTGTCAGATGCAAAAGACATGCAGAACCAAATAAGATGTCATGTAAACCTCAAAAGTAAAAATGCATTATTGAGAATCAATTATTACAAAGAGATCAATCCTTATGAAGGAGATCAAGAAACCCTAAAAGGGAAACCCTAAATGAAACACTAGTGTGCACACTTAATAATTAATCAATTATTAATGTGCCTAAGTTTAACTTAAGTAACTAAACCAAGATCACCTACATGCAATCACCTGTCACATGCAAAAGACATGTAGAACCAAAGAAGATGTTCTATAAACCTCAAAGTAAAAATGCATTATTGAGAATCAATTATTACAAAGAGATCAATCCTTATGAAGGAGATCAAGAAACCCTAAATGAAACCCTAGTGTGCACACTTAATAATTAATCAATTATTAATGTGCCTAAGTTTAGCTTAAGTAACTAAAGGAATAAGTGACTTAATTAATTAACCAATATGATATAATTAATTAAGTGGAATAACTTATTACTCTAACATTTCTTGGATTTCTTTCAAACTCCGATTTCAATGTTGTTGTTTGGGTTTTTGAGCCAGTTCGGGATTGTCCGCCCCGTCCGGATTTTCCCGGATTGCACTCGAAGTCTGGATCGACCTGTTTTACACTACAGTTTAGAGATTTCTAGACTCCACAAAATTCCGCCTAGTCCGGATTTTTCCAAATTCCATTTCGCCATCGGGTTCCCAAATTTCTCCATTCCATCTTGTCTACACCATTAGTGCACCTGGGTAGGATTTATGAGGTCAAATTTAAAGGGATTTGGGATCACTTGCTCTCATCTTTGTTGTGCATTTGTTCTTACATTTGAGATTGCATGAGTTGAAACTTGAATTTCTTGATTTTCTTGTTGATGCATGGATTTCTGGTGTTTCAAGTTGATTTGGTCGCTAGGGCATCTGAGTTAGCAACTCATTACGTTTGTGGTTGAATTTGATCTATTCATGGTATGTGGTTTCAGTCTTGGCTCTCAAGTTGCTATTGATTTTTGATGCTTTGTGATTTAAATCCGTCTAGGAGCTAGACTCTGTGTGATTGATGATTGAATATGTTAGATTAGGGTTGTGTTTAGGGTTTGAGGATTCTCAATGCTTATCTGGTATTTCGTCCTTGTTCATTTGGTCAAAACATTCAACTGTGTTGCATGTCGGTGAGACACTAAATCATGTCTCCCCAATGCTAAAGTGTCTAATCATAGATCCTGTTGGCAAGACAAACGTTGTCGGCAGGGATCACTCTAAACTCACTCGTCTCACCAATGACTTCAATACATTTCGTCGACAGGAGTCACACTGATATGCATCCGGAGCAGCCCCATCGGCGAGACATCCACTGTCGCTGTGAGATATAAGTTTCATTTTGATAGACCAAAGGTCACGTCGATCTCTGGGTTTTTGCCTAACTTTGGGACTCTCCTTTCTAGCTAGATTTTCCTAGTTTCCTTCAGTTTCCTAGAAATGTACTTGTGTTCAAAGTTTTGCACTCTTCATGGAATTCCGGTCTAGCCGGATTTTTTTGGAATTTCTGCCAAGCTTCGAGTGACTTGAAATTATTGGCACAGGAATGATTTAGGTGATGAATGCTTGATACTCCATGCTTTAATTTGGTAAATTTCACAATGTTGTATGCATTCCTTCTTCATTCGAGCAATCTATTGGTAAACCTTATGCCTGCTTCGGAATTCTCTGTTCTGGCCGGATTTTTCCGGTTTCCTCCAATTTTCCGAAGTGTGATGTTCTGGGTCATCCGCAGAATTTCAGTCCAACCAGATTTTTTTGAATTCTCTATTGTGCTTTGTGGAATTTAAGAAATTGGATAAAATTGATGAATCTAATGATGAATGCTTAAACATGTCTTGCTTTAGCTTGATGAAGTTCACTGTTGTATGCTGCTTTTGTCCATTTTAGTAACCTATTGTTGACATTGGTGCTTCATCGGGAGAATTCGTCTGGTTCAGAATTTTCTGAAATTCTTTCCAGGTAGGTTTTCCCCGGTTAACTTGAAATCCCAAACTTCTCAGTGTTGATGCTTAATGGCTAATTTAATGGTTTTATCATGATTTTAAGCTAACATTTGGATGAAATGTTGACAAAATTTGGATTGTCACATTGGTGTTTGATGAATGCAGGCTGAGTCTAGCAAGGCAGCGGCTGGAGAGGCTAAAGGACACAGAGGGATCCTCCATCACTGAGGCAGAAAAATGAAGCTGGACAAAAGGAGTAGGATTCCTGAGGGCAGGATGAAATTAGTCTGGTTCAAGGTTTCAGATCCAAATATGAACACCTTGCTATAAAGAACTAAGGCTATCATGGGATACAGTAGCTGGGCACCAACTGGATGACATAGCGACCTGCAATGCAATCAATAATGAGTGTCAGTCCAACAAGAGAGACTGGGACAATATGATGGGACAGATCTGAAGAATAATATCAATGCTATTGAATGGCGAACTAGGGTTTCACCTATGCCACTTGTGAATGGCTTGTAGAGGACGTTCTTGATGATGAAGGCCAGAATGGAGCAAGGTATGGGCAAAGTGGGGGAAGCAGTTAATGCAAAGTTGCATCGAAAGTCATGCTTCCTCATCATTTCACTTTGCCTTTTCTTCACGCATTTTGGTCTGAGTTATGAGGGAGATCCTTGGATGATCTGGTCGGTGCCCTTGCATTTAATGCACATTTGACTTTGTTTCAAATTCTTCTAGGGCCGACTTGCTTTGTGACTGACATATTGTAAACCCTAAATTGGGTCGACGCATCTGACGCGTTTTATAAATATGGTGTTTCGCCTCTTTTGTAAGGTGGAAGAAAGTTGTTAGAAAGTTTTAGAAGAGTTAGAGGCAAGGTAGAAAAAGTTAGAAAAAGGTGAAGACGAGTTAGAAAAGGTTAGAAAGAAGCAAACTAGGGTTTTGGAAGTAAGACATTTTTTTTGCAGTTCTAGCAGGAGGCGGAGGTGATGTATCTTCCAAATTTTCTTAGCATAGATGGAGATAATTCGAAGACATGGGTTTCTATACACTGGTGATCTTGCCAGATTTGTAAATGTTGCTTATCTATTTCATTAATAGTAGGAACAGCCAGATTTAAACCTACTTCATATTATGCTCTAGAATGGTATTCATTTTGGGTTAATCATTTGATTTGAAAAGCTTTCAAGGAATGAAATTTTATCTTATGTTTTGTTTGAATGATGATTTGCAATCTACTGTTATAGTTTTCACTGTGAATGAATGAAACTTTGTATCAATTACAGGTTAATTTTATTTTGCAGTTCTAGTTTAGGAATTCCTTGGAAGGTAACAAGTCTGATTAGTTGAATGAGTCAACATTCTTTTTAGTTGGAAAACCTTGATCTATCTTTTTTTTCTATTTCTTTAAAACCCCCGGTTAAAGTAGGTTTAGATAGATGTTTGATCTTGCAACAATCCAAAAGCTCAAAACCAGCAGGCCCCTTGAATATTACAGCTATATTGACCACTTCGTGAAACAACAATGTTGTGAACCAACATCATAGATCTTGGGAGGTGATTAGTTTGATTATTGATTGTCTCTTTCAGGAGAGGTGAGATACTTTACTTTTATCTTACCTACATGTTGTGGGTCAATTTGGCACCTCAACAGGAACTAGTGCTAGAAGGAGGGCCAGAAGAGCAAATTGGATAACATTGGGTCTTTCTCACCAGAGAGGTCCCATAGAATTCTTCGATCAACTGAAAACCCACCACCTTTGATAGAATTCGCGACCCCAATGAGACACAAGATTCAGAGGGAAACCATTCTACCACCCTTGTCAGCTCCACTCACTCCACAAGGCTTTTCACCAATACCCCAGTTGATACCAGTGAATCCACCACCAAATCCACCTTAATTTCCATTATAGTTGGTTCATCCCATCCAACAACTGGTTCAACCTCCACCACCGCCACCAATGGAATTTTTCATGAATGATCCCTCTCCATTGGGGACTATTCCTGGAGGCTTTCATGATATGCCTAAGAATTCTGAGAGATTTTGTCCCAAATACATTCATGGTGAATCAAGGAGTACTGAGGAGCACATAAAAGCTTTTAAGGACACTTGTACCAGAGCCTAGATAGCTCACCATGATGTGGTTTGTAGGTTATTCCCTTATTCCTTAGGGGATATGGCGTACAACTGGTACCTAAATCTTCCACAAGGTTCTATTCTAAGCTGGACAGATCTGGAGAATGATTTCATCAATCAGTTCAGAGTTTATGTGGATCCAGCCATTTTGTTCCATCAATTTTCTACCATTAGGAAGGAGCCATGTGAATCACTGCCCTTGTTTAATACAAGGTTTCAACTAATGTATAGGAGATTGCAAGACCCCTATCTAGTTGTTGAGAATAGTGCCATTCAGGCATATTTTAGAGTTATAGACCCTTTGCTTGGCTTGTTCCTACAAAGGACTTATTAGCTGGTAGATATTGACTCTCTGTCTAAAGTTTATCATCTAGCCATCAAGCTGCAACAACAAACTAGTTCTCAACAAGGGAACTTGGGAGGAGGTTTTCCTTCCATGGGGTATTGGATGCCTAATCCAACCCCTTTATTCAATACTATCCTAGGGATGTCTCCTTCCCATTAAAGACCTATGTCTGAGTTGTAGACTCAATCTCCTGTTCCATTCTTTGCCAATGGAGCTCCTGACTTCTCTCAACAATCACAAGCTCATCACAATCCACATGGTCATCATAATCAAGTTGGAATACCAAATACTGTTGATTAGCCACCTGTTGCTAAGAATGTTGAGAGTGAAAGGACAGTTCAACTCACAAACTAGGTGGAGACCCTAAAGAAAACTTTATCTCAAGTCACAAATGACATGGATCAACTTAAACTGAACCCCTCTCAGAACCAAGGTAATTATGCTAATCAAGGTAATTACCCTAATCAGAATAATAATAATCAGGGTAATTATCAGAACAACAAAAATCACAGCTAGAGGAATTATCAAGGCCAAAACTTCCCTAACCAAGGCTATCAAAAGAAGAATAGAGGATATAACTAGAGGCTTAATAACAACAGACAATGGAACACAGGGCCAAATAATGGTGGGGTTTCTCACAATTATCAAGCTAATGAGGACATGCCACATACTGCAAATGTGGATGACCTCAATTTTATGACTAACTGGTGTAGGTTGCATGATACTGCAACTCATTCCGAGGTGAACTGCCCTGAAATGGACAAGGTTGTGAAGATGGCATAGGAAGATGCCCAAATGTTCCAAGAGAATTCAAATAAAGGAGGTGGCTCAGTGGATACAGAAATCGCTTATGACCTCTTTGAAGAAGAACCTTCATCCCCAATGTAGAATGAGAATGAACCAGAGGAAGATGTGTATGATGCCCAAGCCTTTCAAACAAAGGGAGGACACTTCCTAAGAAACCAGAATAAGGGTACATTCACTACATCAGCACCACCTAACCACATGGTGCCTCCAAATCAGAGTGCTAATAACAACCCTCCTCCACCGAAGGGTCCTCCTGACTTCCCTAGCAAAGGTAATTCATCTGGTGTTTTCAAATATAATGCAAGTTACAACACAAAATTTGATATTGTTTCTGAGATGCAGAAACATAAAACCTCTTTATCATACTTTGACATCCTAAAATGGTGCCCTTCCTAATGAGATATAGTGTTGAAAGCTTTGGAAGAAGCTGATAAATCAAAAGGGAAAACCAAGGTGGCACCTGTTGCGGACATGAATGCAGCTTTGTTTAGAAACAAGGTAGGGACCATACTATTTCTTTTAAGTTTGAGAATTTGTGGGAAGAATCTGCACAATTGTCTGCTAGATTCAGGGGCTTCTGGCAATGTTATGCCATTTTCTGTATGCAAGAAATTGGGATTGAATCATGTCCAAACAAACAAGAAGGTCATCCAACTTTATAAAATAGAGGTTAATGTAGTTTGAGAATTGAGAAATATACATGCGCAAGTAGGTTCTGACCCTAGGATTCAAACCAATATGGATATTCAGGTAGCAGACATTCCTGAGAGTTACGGTATGCTTTTGAGCAGAGATCTAATGAAGAGTATAGGGGGATATCTCTCCCTCAACTTTTCACATATGTGGCTACCATGGAGGGGAATGCCTATGCAGATTAAGATCGAGAGTGAACCTCACCTCAAACATATCATCACTGAGTATGATTGTCCCAACGAGGTAGCTTATTTTGAAATCGAGATAGGGGTTTATAAAAGAGAGGAAATTTTGACTCTTTTGGTTCTTGATTCTAATGATTTGTCAATCCAAGAATTCCTTGATCCCATGATTAGTGTAAACCAACAGGTATTGATTAGGAAGTTGCAACAGGATCAGCTGGTCTTAGGGGAAGATGTCAATTTGTGGAGTCTTCTACTCCCAAATTGGTGCAGGGTGCACTACCAAAATCATTCAGAATTGACCTACCAACCCTGCATCAGTGTTCTAAATCATGTTTTCCAAACTAAAGGAACTAGCCCAAGTCACCTTGGGGCCGTTTCAGATCACTTCTCATTTGAAGCCAAGAATGCAATAATGTTAACTAGGGATAATATACCTTCAGAGGAAGTCCCTCCTCAAACTGAACTCACCCCGGTCATAATACCAGACCAACATAGTTATGTTGAACAACCCCAGAGTTTGTTTAATACTGTTACCCAATTTTTGCCTAAGGGCTCAATCAGGGGAAATTATGTTTCAAATTCGGGCGCGTGGATTAAATGTGGCTCCCATAAGGGTTGAGCCCAGCGTATAGGTGCTCGGATTTCATTGGGAAGGTCCTTATTTGGTGCTGCCTCATAGGGAGGTCTATTGGAAAGCCTTGCCTCAGTCTGTTTTGGCATAAAACTCATCAAAGCAGAAAGTCGGCAAGACCCTCCTGTTGTCTTGCCGACTAGCAGTGCGTTTTATTTGTTTGAATACACCGATCGCCAGGACATTCGGGTCATCATGAGTCTTTATGTATCCCTTCGCTAGCAAAGTCACGCCGAAGGTTGTTCACAAGTTGGCGTCGCTGAGATGTCTCAGCAACTAACGAAGGTCTCGGCGAGAAGAGATCTCCCCAAAAAGGAAAAGGAGTTCGTTGTAACGTCCCGGCGACTGAGTGATATCTCACCGAAGGATGGTGCCTTCGGTGTAAGGTTGTGGTCTCGAGGAGATGTCCTACTGACATGGGGAAGTCTCGGCGAAAGTTTTGAGTTCACCGTAATGTCTCGGTGACCAAGCAGAGTCTCCCCAAAGTAAATTGAGCTCGACAAAAGAAGGGAGCTTGACATAATGTCTCGGTGAACGAAGATGGTCCTGCCGATAGAGGGATGCCTTCAGTATAATGTTTGAGCTCGGCGAAAGGTCTTGCCGACCCAATGGTGTCTGGCCGATAAATGAAACTCTTGGTGTAATGTTTTGGGCTCGCCGAAAGTAGGTGGTCTTGTCGAGCGATTTTTCTTTCGGTGTAATCTCTTGCCGACTGAGGGATGTCTCCCCGACAAGAAAGGAAGTGGTGAGCTCAAAGAAGGATTTGAGTTCACCATGAGGTCTCACCGACCAAGCAATGTCTCCCTGAAATGAAGTGAGCTTTCACCAAAAAAAAAGGACCCTTAGTGTAATCTCTTGTCGACTAGGAAGCTCTTGCCGATAGTGGTTCAAAAGTTTGAGATCGGGGAGACTCCGAGCGGAAGTTTTGCATTTGGTGGGATGTCTTGCCGATGAGTGATTGTCTTGCCAATGGTTTCAAGGATGTCGATATGACTTTTGCAACTCGCTATGAACTCTCATCAATAGTTGTAAGCTATCCTGATGCTGCTTTAGAGTGTAATCGCATTGGGGAGACACGGTAGGTGTCTCATCGATATGCGATTCAGTCTGAGTGACCTTTAATTGTCTGGCGATCTCATGAAGCATTTGTTTGATCAATTGGAGGAAGCTACTGGTGAGCTGTGGTAGTTTGACCGGTGAAAAGAATATCAACAGAGAGAAAGCGACATGGATCTACTCTGAGCTCAGAGCATTCAAAGTAGCTCAGCAAGGAGGTTCGAAGGTGGACACGGAGGCCATAAGTAAATGCAAGTATTCCATAAGATCTAAAAGCTTCTCCTGGGAGCAACTCTTCACCAACATGGACAGCAAGGGTACACTTGAATGCAACATTAACTTCATTTGAAAAGATCTAAGGGAAGATCTTTATGAAGACGGATATTTTTGTAAGCCCTAGGGACCGACATCTTTTTGTATATAAGACATTTTTGCCTCTTTGTAAAGGAGTTCTCCTTATGCTTTTCAAAAGTTAGTGACTTTTGCAGTCCTTTCTTAGATTAGCAAACTTCTGTAACTCATTTTGAAGCATAATATACAGAGTTTACCTTGGTCACTATTGATGTTTCAGATTACCATCTTGTTCTTGCAAAGTGTTGTGTGCATTTCAGGTTCATGATCAAGTTATTTTTTGAATTTCTTCTATTCCTTTATAACTTTATCCTTTGTTTTCATGCCTTCCTTTGCAAAAGTATCATTATATAAATCACAAATTGTGTTTACATAATCACATATGGATTCTAGTATGTGAAAAATATTTTCCTCTCTTGAAAAAGTGTGTGAATCAAACCTATTTGTGATATATTAATGCAAAGCTTATAGAATTTGATGTGTAATCTTATGGTCATTGATAATTTTCAAGTGTAGCCTAAGTATTCCATTGCTCTTATCATTTTGGTGTATCACCATAGGATTTAATTTTCATTTTTATGCATTCTCCTTCTCCCTTTACCTCACAAAGATTAGTAGTTTAGGTGATAACACAAAGGAAGTCGGCCTTCTCTGGAGGTTGACCTCTGTCTACAAGTGACCCACATCTTTAGAGGTCTTCCCATGTTACACTGAGGTGTTGAACATCAAGTTCAACAGGGTGCAATTTCAGGTGATAACAGATACCTGTGCACTCACAAGTATACCAAAACCCAAAGGGTTAATCAAAGATACTGATAACTGTCAGAAAGATATCCTAGGATTACATGATATATCTGAGTGGGAATTGGATATTTCACCTAATGAACCTATTGAAGACCCATCCCCAATATTTGATGCAAAATATCAAGTGGCCCCACCTATGGTTCATCTTATCCAAGCACTCACAATAGCCTCAGAGAGATCAACCCCAGCTCATGATCAGCTATGGACCCTCACATTTGATGGATCCAAATCTAAAATAGGGTGTGATGCTGGAATTGAGTTAACAGCCTAAAAGGGAAAACATTTTTTGCTTCTTACAAGTTACAGTTTGGATGCACTAGCAATATAGCAGAATATGAAGCATTATCTCGGGGACTGATATTCACACATCAGAAGAAAGTTACTGCCTTGATGGTTAAAGGAGATACATAAGTGATTATCAAGCAAGTAACCAGCCAGTACACATGTCACAATAAAAGGCTGGCAACTTATAGAAATCGGGTGTGGAACCTGATTGAAGACTTTGATGCTTTTGGGATTAGTTTAATCCCTAGAGAGGAGAATCAAATAGCTGATTCATTAGTTGTTGTTGCAAGTACCCTAGAGCCAATGAAAGGCTCCAAGCTCAAGAGATTCTTAGTAGAATTGATATCCACCTCGACTGCACCTGATAATGTCAGGAACTTTCAAGTTTTCAATGATGATCAACATAGCCTTGCTTTTCTAGCAAGCTCAGATGTTTTCGAAGGACAAATCATCAATGAGTCCAACAGGGATCAAGGAACTGGAACCCCAAAGACTGTGATATAGAAGGTGTCCTCAATTTAAAAAGTAATAGCATTCCCAAGGGAATGGTGGCCTTAGAAAGAATTTTTGATTGAGATCCAAGGGCTCAGGAAAAGGTATCAACCGAGGATAAGGGAGGTGAATATGAAACTGTTAACTTAGCTAACTCTGGCCTTGAAATGAATGTTTACATAGGGAAGGCCTGCCCTGAAGCAATTAGAGAAGAGATATTGAGGGCACTGAAGAAATATATTGCTGCAATAGCTTGGGGCTATGAAGATCTAAAAACATTTGATACTTATATGATAACTCATACTATTCCTTTGAAGCCTAAAGCTAGACCATTTCGGCAGAAACAACGTCCTGTCAACGCCCTGATTGAACCACTGATCGTTAAGGAAGTTTAGAAATTGCTTTTTGCAAGAATAATCTTCCCTGTATGACATTCAATATGGGTGGATAACTTGGTTCCAGTTCGTAAAAAGAATGGGGAGATCAGGCTATGTGTAGATTTTAGGAATTTGAATAGAGCTTCGGAAAAAAGATAACTACCCACTCCCCTCTCTGTACGAAGTCTTGCAAACTGTCAATGGGTATCAAATGATGTCATTCCTGGATGGTTATTTTGGGTACAATCAAGTGATCATTAATTATGAAGACAACCTTCACTACTAAGTGGGGAACATTTGCTTACAGGAGGATGCCATTTTGTTTAATAAATGTTGGAGCAACCTTTCAGCGTGCAATGGACGTAGAGTTCAAAGATTTGATTGGTAAGTGCATCATCATTTATATGGATGACCTGACAGTATTCTCTAAAGATAGACTAAACCATGTTGCAGACTTGGCTAAAGTTCTTGAAAGATGTATCCAATATGGTGTTTCTTTGAATCCTAAAAAGTGTGTGCTCGAGGTTTTTGAAGGGAAAATTTTGGGACACATAATCTTGGAAAGAGGGATATCGATAGATCTAGACCGAGTTGAGTCTATTTTGAAGTTAACAATGCTAGGAAGTAAGAAGGAGATGAGATATTTCTTCAGAAAGATCAACTTTGTGAGGAAGTTTATCACAGGTTTTGCAGAAATTGTTAAACCTTTGAACGAAATGATGAAGAAAGATGCTAGAATAGAATGGAGTAATGAGACAAAGGCTGCTTTTTCTTAGGTTAAGCAATCCATTTCAAAGGCGCCCATCCTCACCAGTCCTGACTACTTGAAGCCATTTTATATTTATTCTTTTGCTTCTAAACACTCATGTGCAGTTGTCCTAGCACAACGAAGAGAGGAGGGGGATGAAAGGCCAATTGCCTTCATGAGCTCTTCATTTAAGAATGCTGGAGTCAAGTACCCACCTCTTGAGAAACAAGATTTTGCGTTGGTTAGAGTTGTCAAGAAGTTCAGGTTTTATATCCTTCGAAGTCAAATCATTGTTGTGGTTCCTGATGCTGCTATGAAGTCTCTACTTATGCAAAGCGAGTTGGCAGAACAAAGGGGGAAATGGATGACTATTTTGTAGGAGTTCGATCTAGAGATTCACCCTATGAAACTTGTCTGAGGTCAAGGCCTGTTTAAAGCAATGGCGGATGCTGGTAAGAACATTACTTGTCAACAGTACACAACAAAGTCCTTTTCTAATGACTCTTGGTATGCCGATATTATTTATTTCATGCTCAATAATCGGTGCCCAGAGGGAATGAATACAACTCAGAGGAGAGCACTGAGAATGAAAAGATCCCATTATATGCTCAAATGAGGATTGTTATACAGAAAGAATTTTGAGGGGGTTTATCTACGATGCCTCGATCAACAAGAAGCTAAGCACGCAATTGTTGAATTTCATGGGAAACATGGCACGGGTCATGGTTCTACGGATTATTTAGCACATCAGATCCTCAGATCTGGTTATTATTGGCCATGTGTGTTCAAGGATGCCCACCAACATGTAAGGAAATGTCATATATGTCAAACTTCTGCATCAAGAGAGCATCATCCAACCATGCCATTGCAGCCTGATTATAAGGTAAGACCATTTTCCCAATGGGCACTTGATTTTATTGGGGTAATTAACCCAAATTCTTCTGCAGGACATAAATTCATTTTTACTGCCACATATTATTGCACGAGATGGACAAAAGCTATACCTTGCAAGAATAGCACAATGGAGGTAGTAATCAAGTTCCTCACTGAATGCATCACAACCAGGTTTGGAGTACCGTTTGCATTGGTATGTGACAATGGCCCTACATTTTCTTCTGTCGAGTTCATTTCATGGGCTTATGATCATAGGACTATTTTAAAGTATTCTTCAAACTATTATCCGCAAGGAAATGGAGTTGCAGAATCAACTAATAAGAATATCCTAGGAGTAATCAAAAAACTGTTAGAGAATAATCCTAGAGACTGGCATAACTAGTTAAGATTTGTGTTATGGGTAGATAGGACTAGGATCAAGACTGCGTTGAAGACTTCACCGTTTAAGCTAGTGTATGGCCAAGAGCCTGTGTTCCCTATTCACTTGCAAATACCTGTCCTGAAATTTATGCAAGAATTTTACTCTAGTGATAATAGGATTGAAATAAGGTTAGTTGGCTTGCTGAAATTAGAAGAGCTGAGAGATGTTGCTTTGCAAAAATTCTTTAGGCACCAGGCTATTGTCAAACGTTGGTTTGACAAAAGAGCCAAACTCAAGGCTTTCAAGATATCATACCTTGTCTTACTGTGGGATAAATCCAATGAAAAAAAGGGTGACCACCAGAAGTTTGATAAGCTCTGGTTGGGCCCCTATCAAATTGCTGAAATCCTAGGAGAAAATGCTTTCTGGTTGAGTAGTTTAACAGGAGAACCTGTTCCATTGCCTATCAATGGACAGTTTCTCAAACATTATTTTGGGTTGTAAAAGGTTTGGTATTTTGTTGGGTTGTATATATGTAAATAGTTTGTT